>VWZI01000019.1:145152-173318 GCA_013396835.1 Psilopogon haemacephalus
GATCTAGTGGGAGGTGTCCCTGCCTATGGCGGGGGGTTGGAACTGGATGATCTTTGAGGTCCCTTCCAACCTAAACCATTCTATGATTCTGTCTTTGCTTACATCCACCCCAAGTGTATAGTGTGTATATATAGATACTTATTTATCCACCATACACATATACTTCTAATATTTGCTGTTTTGCTAAAGAAGCTGCTTATCATGACCTATGGCACTGTACGGACTAATGTAATGCCTCCTTTGTTGCTATCCTGAATAGCAGACATCAGGAAGTGTTAATGCAGCCAGTTACAGAGGTAGCAGTAGGCTGAAAAGTTCAAATAAAATTTTTATTGCTTCACGCTATCAGGTGCATTGGCCTGGTTCAAATGTGGATACTGGTTTGAAGATGCATGGCAGCTTCCTACCAGATGTGATACCAAAGATTTGAAAGATCAGGACTTTGGGTTATCAGATCTTTGGGACAATGAATGCATCTCAGTCTCTTGCATATGATACAAATCTAACTCTGTATGTATCATTTTTATTTGTACTTAAGAACTTTATTTTAATACGTAGCCTGTTTTCAGCTCGCTATTTGAAATTTCAAATGTTGAAACCCAAAATCTATATTTGGCATCCTAAAACAGTGTAGGTGGGATGCAATTCCTTCTCTAAAGAGAGCTACACTGATGACTCTTCTGACTTGTTTGTTTTATTTTGTATGAGTGCGTGCTTTAGTCCTGAAAGCACAAGTGTATGTGCTCTTTGTGTGTGTGTAGTTCCAATGAAGTCTGTGAGGCTGCTGATAATCATTAAAGTAACTTTGTGTTACCAGGCTTAGAGACTTGGATGGGGGGAAAAAAGGCAGTAAGAGCAGATTCTCCTTTTTTGACTTTTCATTAAATCATGCTGTGTGGTTTCTGCTCATCTCCACAACATAATTCTGTTTTTTCTTCTCATTTAGATGTATTGCTTTCGGTTTTGATTGTTTTAAAGATGGAAGCTCTTTAAAGCTTGGTAGTTATTTATTTTGGGTTCAATGTCCCTCAAGCAGGAACCAAAGATGTACTTTTCCCTCAAGGGGCAGGGGGGAGGGAAATTAATTTTTCAATTTTGGACTAAGGATTCATGTCAAAGATGAAAGAAAAAAATAATTATTTGTAAGCCATATTAAACATTGGCCATTAAAAAGGAAATTTGAACATGTCATGTCAAATATCTTGAGAGAGAGAGAGAGAAACGGAGGGAGGCAGTTGAGAGGCACATTCCTTGAAGTAACTAGAAAGAGTCTCCTGGTGAAATGGAGGCATCCTGGGGATCACCGACTTTAATTAAGTAGAAATGATCAAGGCACCAGGGTACTTCCGGGGGATTAATGACTGACTGGGAGACTTGATGGCCTCAGGCAAAGCTGTAGGCCATTAACCCCAGCCAATCCTTCGTGCTTCAGGAAATGCCCTATGCCAAGGTCATTTTTGCTATTATAGCTAAGGATGAATCTTTTTCATAATCTCATGAGAGTCATGGAGTCCATGATTTTTGTGTTGGTTTTTTCCTCTTTTTAATATTTGACTTATGACTTATGTGGAGATAGTTTCATTAGATTTCCTGTACTGTAGTGAGAGAGTAGCTTGAGACAGTTCTGATCCAAATTTTACAAAGATCAGTGCATGCACAGCCCCCATACTTATTAGTCAAATGAACATCAAGGGATTAATTAGTACTCCAGAAGCTAAGGATATGTTGGATTATTAAGTTTGGTCCCAAGAATAAAGTTGTAGGCTTTAATAAAAGTTTTGTTAGTGAAAACAGTCTTGGATCTGTGCAGATGTGTACTTCTAGCATCCTGTGGCAGAGTTTCAGAAGCTGTTGTATGGTTTTTGCTTCTCTCTTTCCAAGAGTCTAAGGAATCATGGAATGTATCAAAACTGCTCCACTTAGCAGCTGTCTCTTTCATTTGGGAAAAGGTGCAGCCAGGCAATGTGTTTTACTACCAACATCATTTCCATGGTTCTTAGATTCTTCATGCCCAATACCTACCCTTTCATGGCATTCCCATCTTGGCTTCCTATAACATGGAGACATGTAAAAGAAACATATAAAAGGCAAATGTTACCAGGGATTAAAACCAAGCTTAGAAAAGGCAGCATTAATGTTCTCATCCCACTGAGTTCACCACATTGATAAAAATACATTATATTTGATTGGATATCATTACAATTGAAAGAAATAAAGACTTCTCGAAAATGCAGCCACTGCTTGCAGGCTTCCCAGATTCCAGTGCCTTTTCCACATTTTTACATCAGCAGATTCTCACTGAGCTGCAGACTTTAAGGTTGTGCATCCTGGGAGGTGAGCCAGATAACTAACCAGACCCTCGACCCCCCCTTTCCACCCTGCTCCCATTTACTGGAAAAGCATCTTAGAAACAACTCCTAAAAATAGAATTGTTGATTAAAATAATTTAAACTAAAAAGCTTTTAAGCAATAGATCAAGCTCTTTAGCTTTATGAGCTAAAGGTAATTAGAAGCTGTCCACTTAATACTCTTGACACAGGATACCATTGCAGCCATGTATAATTTTATAGCTTATCTACAGAGGTCAGAAGTGAGGAACAGACCTAGTGTCTCGTTTAAACACTTCTGCTTCAGCCACTGTTCCTATTCCATCTTATCTTGAATAGCTCACGCTGAAATCAATTCATGATATTTTGCTTGCTACACTTAGAGACGTTATCACCTGTGAAACATGCCTTAATAGTAACTTGGAAAACTCTAGCCAGCCTTCTGCACAATATACATTTGTCCTCGGCTCAGAAAGTAGCTTACCTGGAGAGAAGCCAGCAGGACCAGCTCAGAGAAGGCTGCCACGGTGGCAGACTGACAGATGCCTACTCTTACCTGCCTGGAGCAGCCCGTTGTCTACATGTCTCCTTGTCCCCTGTTCTTGTGCTACCTTAATGGGCATGTTTTCTTTTGGCATGACAGATGCCAGCCTGATAGATTCAATGTAGTCTGTTGCTGGTCCCTGACTCACTGTCTGTCTTTGGTCTTTCTACATAAACATCTATTTATTATAACATTGTGTAAGCTTCCAAAAAAGCAAGTAAGTGCCTTTTTCTAGTGACTACATTAAAAATTCTGATATAATGATGGCAGGTCGTAAGGCCTAATAGTTTAGTTATTTTAAAAATTAATGGTGACTTTCACTGTTGGTTTCTCTCCAAATCTTTCTGCTTAATTGGTTAGATACATGCTGGACTTTGAATTATTTTATGTAACCAGTGGTGGGAAAGGACGAATGATTAACACTGCTGCCATGCCTGCCCTTTTCCTGGTTTCTGAGACTGAAGAGGAAATACTAGTCCTTTGCTTGCTTTGTTTCACAAAGAGCAGAGGCAGTGGGTGCCTGTGCACTTCCTAAGCTACACATCCAAGACCACTGGTGAGATTTCTTGCCATTTTTCTGGAGAACCTGTGAGAATGCTCATTGTGTTCCTTCATCTTACTCCATGTCAGTGAGGGGAGTGCTTGATTTTCAAGGTCAACGCTGAGAAAGGCAAAGGTAGTTTTCTTTACCTAGGAAGGAAAATAGATGTGTTTAGGAGGTACAATAAGTAGGTCATGAGAGCAAAAACTATAGTTAATGTGCCAAGAAGACTCAGGAGCTCCCCCAAGAATTAAGAAGACCCAGAAGTTCCTCAGCTGAATTGTCTGCAATTGAAATTAAATTTTCTGGGCCAAATGTTATGTTTAGCAGCACAGCTATGTACAATGCTTTTCAAGAGAGAAGCTATAACTTCCTCATTTGAAACTGCAGGGAGAATTTTAGGTATGCAGGATGTAATTACCCGAACTGGAATTTGGCCAGGTTACTGTGATTAATTTAACACCCATATTCTTGTTTAAATTGCCATGGATTTTTTTAATTATGAAAAAAGGTTAGAAGTGGACCTTGTATTTCTGTTTTGCTCACCAGAAGTAAATGCAAAATACCAAGGAAGCCTGCTCTGCTATTTGAGTTGTATTTCACCAGCCATTATAAGCAATTCAAATCATAAGAAATATATATCTACCAGAATTTTTTTTTAATAAAGATTTTTTTTACACGTACATTAATATATCTTTTTGAAATATATGCATTTATTTTACAGCAGCAGGGTTGTTGGTTGTTATAAGCATTATACTATGGAGACACTGCTTCTGTGGAAAATTTGTGGGTTTGTAGTTACTGTTCCCCAATACAATTGTGAAATTCAGTTGTAGCAACACCTGTATGGTTTGCATTTCTAAACAGCATCATGTTTAGCATAAGCTATGCTGCTGAGTCACCTTAATGTGATACACTGTAAAATACACCCAAAATCTTAGTATAAATATTCTTTTCCTTTTTATGTATTACTTATTGATAACAGTGATGAGAATGGGCAGGGTTTAGACTTTCTCCACAGTCGGCATCAGTCAAAATGAGCCCTTTCACACCAGTGCTATAGAATCAGAGGACCAAGGAAAGGTATTGAAATGGAGTTCTCTCCTCCCAGAGCAATTGACTTTCACTTTCCCAGGCAGACCGACCCCTGCCAGCAAAACTGACACTTGAAATCCCACAGCTAAGTTTTTATGGAACCAAAACTCTGAACCAGCCAGCAACATCTGAGCTTGAATGTGGTACAAAGGATCAGAGGTTTAGTTAAGAGATACTCCCATTAATCACCTGTACCACATACTTTCTTTTTTCCGTGTCTCTCCAAAAGAGACATCTGTAGAAATGTTTGATACACATTTTGTGGTTTAGGACACAAAGAAGAATGTAGCTTTCTCTCCTTGATATTCTAATGAGATTTGGTAGTAGTTTAACCAGAGATGCAGTCTAAAAGCATTTATGGTTTGTGTTATATTAATACCCTGGCTTGATTATCAAAAACCATTACTCTTGATTATCTTGCACAGGCTGAACTGAGCTGCTGTGTCAGACAGACTCCCTGTACACAGTATGTTCCGTGTTTATGATGAGCATTTTTAACATTAAAAAAAAAAAATTAGTTTCTTAAAATATTTTAACAATTGGATTTATTATAAATATGTACACTCAGAACCACTTTTCTGTGTGCAAGGGAAAAACATAAAGAGACTACCCACTCAAAATGTCACTAACCTCTCCCGACTGTTTTCTAATGGACAGTTTTACTTCTGGTCAGAATAGGGATCTGAATTTTGAAACAGATACAGTGTTTACTTCACCCTTGGCAGAGACACAATAAGCTGCTTGCTTTTCTTCTCTGTTTTGTTTTGATTTGTTTTCTCTTTTAGTGATGTGCCTCATGGCTCCTATTTCATTGTTAATGATACTATATTATATACCACAGCATTTCCCTATGGAGTAAAGTCATTGTTTCAAAGTTCTTTGTGGAGATGCATGCATTTAGGATTTTTTCCCAGCAATGATTGCATTTGTTGTAACATCTAATGCTAATGCTATTGTGGTTGACTTTTTTAATTTACTGCTCCCTTACTGTGATACTTTCACAGGGCTTGTTTGTATTTGTAGAAAGAAAGTAAAAGAAAGAGCTTCTAATAAAGTATGGACTCAGTCCCAATACTAATTTTCCTGTCCTGTTTATCTGGTTTTATTATACATCTTAGTCCAAAAGGGGTATGACAAATGCCATGTGCCCTTACTATTCAAAGCACATGAGAATAGGTTAATTCATATCATCCAATGTAGATCTGTAATTCTCTTGCAAACATAAATATAGGAAATATAGGAATACTTTTTTTGTTATGCTGTCCTTACTGGAAGAATTTCCCAAACCCTTTATTTGAGACATTTGGGAGTTTTTTGGCATAAAGTCATTTTAAAAAGTAGTCCTGACAAATTTTTTTAATTACAGTCTCTTATGCTATGTTTTCCTCTTCTCTTTAGAGAAACTGTTTTGTATATGTAATCCTTTCTGTTTAAATTTGACAATCCTAGAAGTACAGGCTATGTTCATAACACAAAAGCTGGTCTGTTAAGAGGAATTTTACTGGGTTTTTTTGTTGTTGTTATAATTTGCATGAGAAATACCAGACCCCACGTAATTGTTGCTTTGCTATTGTGACACTGTACAAGTAGCTGTTTCCAATGTCAAAAACTATAATGTGAAAAGAAGTTTAGTAGCACTGAGAGGGTGGGGAGGGGAGCCCACTGCCAGCCCGTCAAAGTTTCATAGGAAACTCGCCATCATCTGACAAAGCAATATGCATACTCCGACTGGGCTCCCATCAAAGCTCCACAGAAATAAAAGTCAGCAGATAACTGGATCTTCCACACTATATGTTGAGCATTATACCATTTTGTGTGGTGTCTAATGAAGAATTAACATGTTTTATATATGATAGTTGCTAATTGCTCCATTATCCATGCAAATCAGAAAGGCAAACTGTGCCTTGTCATAAAATCAGTAACTAGGCCATTTAAAAGCAAGGCTCTGAGAAGCATTATTATGTCCATACTTCTTCTGTGGCTTGTGCATAGTTTTTTTATGGCTTTGCATTAAGTTGTAGCATTTTTTTTTCATGGCCGTTTGTTCCTTTAGATTAGTCTTAGGTTAAAATAAGCTTATAACTGATAAATTTGAAGAATTTTGTGGCTTCTGGAACTCAGTCAGTCCAGCTGGTGTAGAGATACCATTTCTGTTAGCGATAAGTGCAAATTGACTGGGAATAAGGGGAGGTGGGAGGAAAGAAACAGAATAATGAAACTCTGCATCTGCTTTTCAGCTCATTCCCTTGCAAAGCCAGGGTCAGCCTTGGAACTACCAGTCACAAGGGGCCCAAGGCAAAGGGGGGTTTCTGGATGTGACAGCTCTCTGGTTACAGTGCTGAGCAGCAGGGAGGAAGGCCACATGGGCGCTGGGCTGGTATCGTTGTCTTCATATTGCAGTTGTTACTGGATTATGCCTTTCAGTAAGGAGAATGCCTCAATACTTTCTGTCGTTCAAATTATCCCATCCTTAAGTTCTTCATTAAATGAGGGATATGAAGGAGGAAGTACTGAAATCTTTTTTGATGTTTCTCATCCCTTATCTTGAAACTGGTACTTGGAACTTTCCTTGACACGTCTCTGTAACTCTGGTGTTTTTCTGCCAATAGAACAGAAGACTGATAAATGTGGCTTAGGTTTAGCAAATAAATCAATGAAAACAGTCAAGCCATCTGCAAAAAACAAAGACGAAACCTAGGAAGAGAAACAAAGGCATGAGTGAAATCCTGCAATGCAATTTTAATTAGCGTTCCAAACGCAAGGTACTGCAGGTGTATGAACTGGGAGACTGGGAAATATTTTACTGTAAACATACTTCCAAGCTAACTAGCAATGCTAATGTCAAGGTAACAAAGAAATTCTGCCTGCACGCTAATTTCTCACTGCAGCTGTTGGGGTGTTAGATTAAAAGTCTGTATACCTTTCCCAAGAATATTAAAGCAGACTGTCTAACCGCCTGTGTTTGTCCTAGTAGCCTCATTCTTGCTGCTAGCAGAGCATGTCCCAACTGTTGTCAATTTATCAATGTAACGTGCACTAGTGGGCACAGTTTGAGCAGCCATTAGGACAGGTGCCTCTATCCATCACAGCCAGTCACTTATTCCACCTTGTCAGGAAAACTAAATGGAGCTTTTGGAGAAATGTAAACAACTCTCTAATGGACAATCAAAGCACCACTT
Source organism: Psilopogon haemacephalus (assembly GCA_013396835.1). NCBI lineage: Eukaryota > Metazoa > Chordata > Aves > Piciformes > Megalaimidae > Psilopogon > Psilopogon haemacephalus. The sequence goes on from VWZI01000019.1 coordinate 152,839, forward strand.
TCTGAAGCAAACAAGAGGAAGGAATCTGATGGACGTTCTTAGATTTTTAGTAGCATTTTAAGTGTTAAAACCAGGAAAAGTGTGAAAACAGCCAGGTCAAGTACATACACTGAGAAAAATGGGATTATGGACCATTAACATGCTGTGTGTGGGGGGGGAAAAACAACACCTCATACTTCAGAGAAATATACCTTAGTTAAATTTTGGGAGGCTGCCAACCTGAAAACAACAGCAAAATAGGGCACCCCAAAATGAAATCAGCTCAGCATATCTGCCTGAGAGGGACTTTCTCACAAGCTTTTCATCTTGATATGAAAATATATCCTCTCCAGCACACAGTTAGGCAATTTCATTTACCAAAGAGCAATTTTGAACTCAAGCAGGTTTAAAAGGTACCATAAAGCAATGATGTTGTTACACATTGTATATAGAACTTACATAATAGCAAAAAATTATTCTTCATTGTAATCCTAAGGCCTTGTGTATGGGCTACCGTAGCAACACTGGTTATAGAGGTACAGACATGATGTGGGGTGACCTGGCTGAGTACCCAGGCATCAAAAACAATGTGATGTGGAACCGATGACACTACCAGACTGGCTGTGCTACGACAGCTGCATCATTTGCTCATGTCACTTTTTCCTATTAATTTGAGATGATAATGTTTTCTTTTCTGTAGAGAACTGGTGATGAAATTAGACATCCTCTGTGAAGTGTCTCTGCTTTTGTTGCCGCAGTGCCTTCCTCATCATAGAGAGAGGCAGCAACCTGCGAGGAGCAAGAAAATTCCATCAATCTTGTGCCGTGCTTGTGCTTCACCAGCTTTTTGCAAACCCAGCAATTAACTTTTGTCAAGCTCCATAAAAACATTAACAGGGTCCTGATGGCCTTTGTGTTTAAAACAACGTTATTACTTTTTAAATACAAGACACCCAGTTCCTTCAGCAGAAAAAAAGATCCTGGCCCCACCACTGCAGAGACAAAGTCACTGCAAGCACTGTAGCAGGAGCCCTGCTCAGGGTTTTTAGTGTATAGTTTATGGATTTAATTTCTTTTAGGAAATAAAAGATAACTTCCAAAGAAATGACATGAGTACAGAGCTTGTGTAATCTCCTTTTGCAGTGATTTTTCTTTGATTGATGTGCCATTAATACTTTAATTGGTAACAGGTGCAGCTGATTGTTGGTTCCTAAGCTCAAAAATCTGAAATTGAACATAAGGCTCTGATAAATTAATAAACTCCTCTTCTCCAAACAGTTGTTGCTGTGAAGGAACTAACTTTCCATGAAGCACTGCTCCATCAAGCACACTGAATACTTTATGTTAAAAAGCAAAATGTTACTTAATGATAAATTAAGATTGCACTAACGGGCAAAGATAAAACATAATAATGACACCCCCTTAAGGAAAAGAAATCACTGGAAAGCACTGAGGAAGATATCTTGTGAAATGTGTTTTTTCTGCTGGCACATCAGGGTGGCCATTTGGATTCCCTATCAAATTATTAAAGACATCTCCATCTATGAAACAAAAATACGTTAGGCATATGGGGGCAGAGTGGGAGGAGAGGAGGCTGTGTAACAGATATTACGTTAGAAGTTTGTCGTCTTTTGCTGCTCCCATCCTAAGATGTAAAATAAACCTCAATGGTAACTGTAAAAGCCATAAACATGAATCTTTAAAGTGCAACGGGTGAAATTTACCCTTGGAAGATAAGCAGATGGCTTGTACACCTATGAAACCACTTGAGCTCTATTTTGGAGACACAGAAATATGGTGTAATTTTCAGCAGCTATTACCCATGAGTACGTGTTACTCCTTCTCCCTCATCCCTCCCAGCCTTGCACCCTCCAAATGTTGGGTTTTGTTGCATGGATAGGTTTTGCTGTGAAGGGCACTTCGGCCTTCCCTTCTGTGTGTTGCCTCAGAGAGACTGAAGAATATTATGGCAGATGAAATAATGTACAGTGATCCTTTGTTAGTTGGATGCCAGAATCCTGGACATGCAGCTGTTCCTGGCAGACCAGTGACTCAAAGCCCTGCCACAGCTGAGAGAATGTGACAAGTTTTTCATCTGATGAAAAAACCTACCCTCACTACTATGATACTGTGCTTCAGGACTAGTGTTGTAAACTACTGTCTCTTTATCTACTTCCATATAAATTATACAGTAATGAAATTTTGTGGTAAAATGAGTCAGCTTCTTAATACCTCCGAGGTCCAGGCTGTGATAGGTGCCAGTGAACTCACTGGTGATTTGGCAAGGGACTTCACAGCAAAACCAACTGGTTTTTTTGATGTCTCATGCCATGTTGTGTGGTCTCTGGTTTTTATTGTGAATTTTGCGGACAACAGTAAAAATTGAACAAAAGTGTGCATTTTCAACTTGCAGTGCGTAAAAGAAGGGAGGAAGAGAAGCGATCACCACTAATAAAAAACCCGAGCATAAATACGAGGTGACACCTTTTTAAAGGGTTTTTGCAGACTATGTTTAAAATGTTACGCTTGGAGCGGAGCAGAGTAATGGAGGTACACTCTACAGATGGAGCTTCTAATCAGATTAGCAATAGAGCAGTTTGAAAAGTGCTTTGGAATAAAAGGCATTATATAAATGCAAGCCATTATCACTATGGGGTATATTTTTCTCCTGATGTGTGTGCATAATTCCCTCTAGAGTTAATGGGAGATGCATGCGTTCATCGAAGGGAGACTGTACCTGGCAGTGTGCTTCTTTTCCGCTAAAATAACTAGGAAGATAAAATTTTTTACAGGGCAGAACACAGTAGATGGGCTGAATAAGGTATTCATTGAATACCAGTCTAACTGCTCCAATGAAAACTTTGCCACTGCATTTCAAAAGCTGTATATTGTATCACGAAGAGATAATGGGGTGAAGGCAGTTAAAGTGATTCAACTGGTAGAAGAAATGGCGTAAAATTGGCACGTACAGTGCCCACTTGTGATTCAGGGCCCTATTAGCAATTGATTGATTTGTTGAATATTTAAAGTGCTTCCTATTTACGCTACCCAGGAATACAGTTGTATTCCTGTAGCAAGCATTCTTTCTAAGGATAAAGTAAATTTTATCCAAATGAAAAAAATGTGGCATCCTACCCGATTCCTGAATCTTTCTTCTAATATTTACAGAACATCCAGGGAACAGTCATCTTTCAGGTTTTCAATGCCTTTTGGAGTCTTCTTGAATGAGTTAAAATCATCTGAAGTTGTTACTCAGATAGTCAGTAAATGAAATGGTCTGAGCTGTCCTGCAAAACTTTAAAAAAAACAACCCCAATCCATGCAACCTTTAACAGAGAATACTTTGAGGGAAACTTATGACATCTGTTTAGATGCCAAATATTCACTTCATTTATAGATGGCTGGAAGCAACTACATGCTCGGTTCTGTGTCATTGTCATTCTTTTAGTGCAAATCTGTCCTCATGCATTTGCTTTTGAGTCAAGACTGTAGCTTAGACAGCAGAGTTACCAGCTCTGTCTGTTCCTTCTCACCCCAGCAGCCATCTCCTTGTCATGAGCCTCATCAGAATTACATTCTAGAGCAGAATTCTGCAAGGAAAAAAATCCTTCCCCAAGTCAGCACCTATGGCCATTATAAGGCCTACAACAGCTGCAATAATACCTCAGTGAGCCATTTTAAACTTTCCAAATAGCTGCACAGCTGCCATTTGTGTATACACCACACTAACTCTAAACAGAACATATTATTTCTATAAACCTTATTAGTAAAATGAGCAAACTGTATGGAAACCAAAAAAATATGTCATCGAGAGTGCTGAGGAGATTTAATGTCACAAGGTGGGGCAGACTGAGAAAACTATACGCTACAATGGCATTCGAAGTAGCACACATTTAATTTTATTCACTAAGTGTTTTTCTGGCTAAGTCATTAAGGACCTCACTTCATCTACTATCCAGTTTTGTCAATGTAGAAAGTTTAAAAAGAAGGAGCTCTACGGATCCCCCACCATGTGTTTACCATATACACACACATGATTTCAACCACTCACAACAGAGCAAATGAGGGAAACTGCTCCACTCGAGTCAGTGAAGCCTCACACTAGGCTAAATATGGTAGTTCAGAAAATCTGAATCAGATCCATTGTTTACAGAATAACTTAATAGTATCTGTATGTTAAGGTTTTGTCAGGTGTTTCATTATAAATCCTCATTTTGGAAAATTTAAAACTCCAGGGTAGCATTGTTTTAAATTACAGGAGCATAGATTTTTACATAACTATAATGCTTTTTTTTCTTTTTTCTTTTTTTTTTAATCCTATACCTAAAAAATATCTTGATTCTTTCAAATGAAGTTTGGCATGCAAGCAAGCCATAATGAAAAACAATTGCACTGTTTTTTTCTCTTTTTTTCTCTGTTTTTGGGTTGGGTTTTTTTGGGGGGGGGGTTGGGTTGTTGGTTTTTTGGGGTTTTTTTTGTGATAGAGGGGAACAAATATATGTTTTAGTACAGAACAGTTATTTTATTTTTTTGAAATTGTTTACATATGCTTGGCAAACTGAACAGCCAGCATGCTTACAAAAGCTGCCTTGGCAGGGAGCATGTCCGGTACCTGAATGTAGTCTAAAAGCTAAACAATAGTATGAATGACCATAAGGCAAGCTGCTTCCCTCCTCTTTGAATTTTAGCCCATGAAAAACCAATCTGCTCCTGTCAGAAGCCACGGAGAAGCATTTCCAGTTGAGACTGACTCTGCAAAAGCAGTTTTGGCTCAGCTGCTTAGAGGCTCCATTTTGAGTCACCCATCAGAGCTGCCACCTGCAAACCAGCACAGCCCCTTGCCCATCTTGGCTGCAAAAGCATGCAAGATGCATTTTCAGCTCAGGCAAGGCTGAACACTCCATGGTAGACTGCTTGGGGAAGATAATGTGTGGCTACCAGCTGTCAAACCCCAAATCGCTCTCGGTCAAATTTGGTTTGGAGATTAATATTTAGGTGCCAGATAATTACAGTTAAACTTTTAGGACTCCTTTTCCATGGCTGTTGAACTTCAGAAGTGTACTGATAGCTTTGTTGTGATTTTATCTCGTTTGGCAATTCTTACTATTTAACGTTCCTTTAACGTTCACTTGGTGAGTACTGAAATACCTGTGATAACAACATGTTCTTTGCAATCTTTTTGTCTAGCATACAGAAAATCAAGTCAGATTTATAATATCCTGAACAGATGTGAGTGTCTACAATACTTTTTTACGGATTTTGTAGGTAAAAAATGTAGCATTGTGCATAGGTAGCATCCTTGCAAGCCTCAGGGTCCCAGAGGTGTACCCTGTATGCTAAATGCATTGCACGAATTTCAGCGGGCTAAAAACATCAAGGGGAAAGCTGGCACAGAAACTTTCAAGGGGAACTGTGGCTGTTTTTGCAACTTTCTCTGTTTCATTAATCCCAACCAAATCGTTCCTCGCCACTGACAGTTCTTGCTTTGTGTTGGTCAGGAAGCTGTTTTCCTAGAAAGCTGTGCACAGAGGCCTATGCAGAGTGCTGCAGCAACCATTGTCTCGGTTTGCTCTGTAATGTTATTGCATGATTGAATTAGTTTAAATAGAAAAAGTTCAAATCAGTTGTCAACTTCAGGGAACTGACAGATGCAAGCACTTTTCTGAGTAACTGTTTGTTACACAGTAATGGTTTAACTTTAGAAATAAAACTTTCAGACCCAAACTGAGCCCTGTTTGCAATACAGATTTTGTCTAACATACATAATGAAACCAGCAAATTAGGTCCCATGGCCATAAACCTCACAGAGGGAAAGCAAGCAGAGCATGAATCAAAAAGCTTTAGGAGGCAGTAAACTATTGGTAACTTATAAATTAAGTCCAAGAAATCAAAGTATCAACCAAGTTAAATTCTGTGTGTTTAGAAGAAAAAGCTGAATACAAAACAAAACATGGAAGTGTAAGACTGCCAATTTAAAATGAAAGGTTCAGGTCAATAGAATCTGTGACAGCAACACAGTCATCAAAAGCTAGATCAAATGTTGTTTTAACTCTTTCCTACTTTACTCTTCACTTATGCAATTTGTCAGGGCAGTATAGCACATAGAGGACTGACACCTTCCATGCTGTGTTTAGTCCTCTGCACTTCTGAAGCATAATGTCAGTCTTCACTTTTAATTTCTGGACCCTATAAAAACCTGCACATTTTTTATTTTGTCTTTTGTTCCAAACAAAGAAACAAGCTAAACCCCTAAAGATACAAAGCAAAACCAGTTTAAAAGTTCACCATGAGAGTGAACTGGAATGGGTTGCCCAGGGAGGTGGTTGAGGCCCCATGCCTGGAGGTGTTTAAGGGCAGGCTGGATGAGGCTCTGGCCAGCCTGATCTAGGGTAGGGTGTCCCTGCCTGTGGCAGGGGGGTTGGAGCTAGATGATCTTTGTGGTCCCTTCCAACTATGACTGATTCTATGATTCTGTAATTTTAAAAGTCTGTGTTTTAAGATCCTCCACGTACCAGTTATTGACCTGATCGTGTAAGTATAAGCTTTGAACACATATGTTGACCTCATTAAGTTAAAGCCCATTCAGGGAGTTTAAAAGTATATTTTATTGCATCATGGTTTATGAGAACCTCATTATATGTGCTTACATATAATTTGACAAATATAAGTTCATGCACTTCTAAGCAGCTATTGTATAACTTCTTTGCAATAATCATGGCTATACCATTGACAAATTTGGCTTGTGAAGTTTCTGATCTAGCAGATCACTAGAGCTGATCATTCTGCATGCTTAACAACCTTCACTCCATGGATTTAAATCACCAGGACAGGTAACACAGTAAAGAATAACAAGAAATAAAATAATTTCAGATGTATGTATGTCATAGAGCTCATAGTTCAGTCTTGAGTTACTGAATGCTTTCAAAACCGAATACCAAAAGCTCCCCAGACTGAGGTCTTGCAAATTATTTTTACTTACAAGTGTACAAAACAAACTGCACAGCCAGTTTGTTACTGTTTGGGTGGGGGAGAGAGAGGGAACAGTGCCTTTTCAACCTGAAAACAACCCAAAATTATTTTGGTTTTGTCAATTTGTAGAAAACTATTTGTTCTTAGGCTGAAAGCTTACATGCCAAGTTTCAGCTTGGAACCCATTTTTACAACTGAATTATAAAGCCCCTGAAAACAGGGGTTTCAGGCAAGAATGCTGACATAGCCTTAAGTACAGTGGCAAGAAAGGAGAGAAAGGTGTGCTGTAGTGCATATAACTTGCTTTTTCTCATTATTGCTATAAAAGCAACAGCTTGTTGCCTACCCATAGGCATCAGACAATGTTTAAAGCATGTCTCATCATACAGTCTTAAGACCAGCTGTGTGGAAAATGCCTCATACAGACCTTCTTCTGAAATGAAACTGGTAACTCAGGTAGAAGACACTGAATTACTTCCTGATTTTTAATGGGATTTTTTAATCAGACATAGAGGCTCACGTGGTTTCGAGGAAGTAGAGAGGGCACAGAGCTTCTGTCTTAGCCATTCTTTAAATCTTATTTTAGGCTACAGTCTGCCAATAAAACTGGGGGGAGAAAAAAAAAAAAGTAATGATGAGCTGCTTTTGCAGATTTAAAGTACAATGCAAATTACTGGGAGAAGATGATGTGTAAGAATCTATATTGGGTTTTGGCTATGTTTATATCCTGACTTAAGGTGGTTTATGATGTGGTTTGCAGTGAGAAAAGCTTTCAGTGTATGTTGCTGTAAGACTTTCCACATTCTTTCATCAAGGAAAATGTCTGATAAATTATAGTTTTGAAGAGAGCTGAACTGAATAAAGTCCAAACAGTTCAAATTTGAAAAATGCTTTTAAACTTTTTCAAAACTTTGCCAAAAGTTAACCAGTGAGGCAAAACAAATTTAAAGAACACAGAAAATAGGACGGATACCTTCTTGTTGGACAAGTCAAATAAATATGCTCTATACTGAGTCTTTACAGTGCATGATGATGGTTTTTTTTGTTGAAGCACTGATACATAACTGGAAGGGTGCAGAGGCCAATTTAAGCTATGAGGTGTTTGCAGCTTACACTAAACAATTCAGAAAATGTGAGATGTTAAAGGGAAGGGAGGGACAGGGCTCCACTGTTTTCAGTGCTGCTCAGGCTTGGGCTTTATTTCCACCTTAAAATCTTTACCTGGCCATGATCTGTTGTTCCATTACTGGAGGGCAAAAATGGGAGGAATTGTCTGGGCTAAATTGCAATTAGGCAGCCCTGAGAGAGGCTGGCACCAGTTAACTTGGGATATTGGAGTGAAAAGGCCCGTAATCAGCCTTCGGTCATGTAGAACAATGCATAAAATTAAATTGACATTAATGAATAATTGTGTAATGAAAATGGAAGAGGAGAGTTAATTGCATGTTACAGTGAGTGTAATGCCTAGATAACCTTGCATTTAATGCTATTCTTAGCCCTGCTGCCAAGACTTCTACAGAGCCTCTCTCTGCAGGAAGTCATTAAAGCTGTGAGTAGATAATGCAGGCTCAGTGAAACCTAAGTGGCAACAATATAACAAGNGCAATTTGTACACATCGGAATGAAAACAGGAAACTCAGAGCAATCTATTTGTAGTTTGTCCAGTTCCACAGAATTTTCAACGATTGTTGAAAGCAAAGCCAATTCACATAATCAAAGGCGAGGCTAACCACCAGTGGTTGCAACACAGTAAGCACCCGGCTGTCTGCAGCCAAAACTTTTTGTTGCTAATCGCCTAGTACAGCAAAGGATAGGAAACACTTGACCTCAGACATAACGCGACAGTGGGAAACATCTTCAGCGCTATCCTATTGACACAGCTGGTTTGCGCTGATAAATAAGACTCTAGAAAGTAGAATTAAAACACTGGGTCCAGTTTCTGTAACTTTAAAGAGCACAAAGAAGGGCTATTTATATGTGCCTGGATATTTCCCCAAACAGTTAAAATCATGTCGTCTGTAAAACAGACTTCTTTCTCCACGTTTTCCTTTGTATTTTTTTTTTTTTAATTGCATTTCTGAGGAAGGCTTTTGTTTGGTTGGTTTTTAACCTTTTTATTGTCCTAGGAAAAATTGCACCAAAAGATGTATCTTTTTGCCTTTGGGATACTGGTTGCCATCATGGAGTTGTATTGATTACAATGAGACTGTCCTTCAATGGTATGCCTTTGATCGTAATGCAGACTTGGCAGTCAGAAAGTTAAAAGGACTAGAAGAGAGCTTTCTTCATGAAAAACAGCTAAGCTCAAAACAAGCATTCAACAGGCCTGGAAAGAGAACATTTTCCTAGAATCACAGAATTGCCTAGAATGGAAAAGACCTTAAGATCATCAAGTACAATCTTTAACCCAACACTTTGAAGTACTTGACTAAACTGTGTCCCTAAGCACCCTTTCAGTAAAGGAATTCTCCTGATACCCAGCCTAAACTTCCTTTGGCACAACTTGAGGCCATTTCCTCTTATCCTATCACTTGTTACTTGGTTGAACAAATCAACCCCTACTTCTCTAAAATTTCATTTTCAATGTCTGGAAATTATAGTTGCTTAAACAATGAGTTAGTATTATTTAAAAAAAAAAAAAGTCAGTGGTTTATCATTGCTGATATTACCTCTGCATTATGATTCTTTTTGTTGATATTACCTCTGCATTATGATTCTTTTTGTGAAGACAGGCCTGAGCCATCTTCAGCAGAAGGTGGCTTTCTCTTTCGTAGAATGATTATATTGTGTCCAGTACTGGGCTCCTCAATTCAAGAATGATGTTGACGTACTGGAACATGTCCATAGAAGGGTGATGAAGCAGGTGAGGGGGCTGGAGCACAGCCCTATGAGGAGGCTGAGGGAGCTGAGGTTGTTTAGCCTGGAGAAAAGGAGGCTCAGGGGTGACCTCACTGCTGTCTATAACTACCTGAAGAAAGGCTGTAGCCAGGCAGGGGTCGGTCTCTTCTCCCAGGCAACCAGCAACAAAATGAGGGGACGCAGTTTCAAGTTTTGCCGGGGGAAATATAGGCTGGATGTTAGGAGGAAATTATTTGCAGAGGGAGTGATTGGAATTGGAAGGGACTGCCCAGGGAGGTGGGGGAGTTGCTGTCTGTGGAGGTGTTCAAGAAAAGCCTGGATGGAGCACTTAGTGCCATGGTCTAGCTGATTGGATAGGGCTGGGTGATAGGTTGGATTGGATGATCGTGGCAGTCTTTTCCAACCTGGCTGATTCTATGATTCTATATTCAGAAAGCTGTTTTCTGCTTGAGAACGCTGCACAAAGTCATCTATGTGGTTATATGTGTTCTGTAGAAAGTTTGCATGCTATGAATTGGTATAAAGAGAAGCATCCTGTTACATTATGACTCTTGACTAAAAGTTAACTACCTCATCATTTAGATGAAATATGGATTTGGCTTAAGTTCCCATGGATAAGCCGTTGGCCTGCAGTCATTCTGTCCACCAAAACTGCCTCTAAAGAAAACAGGGAGCGGGATGATACTTGCTTGGATGATGCTGTCTCTTGGGAAAATGAAAACTTTCTGGTTTAATTTCTGCAATTCCGTCCTTTGGAAATGGCATGGGGAATTCCTGTTGCTACTAAGAGTGGTATAAACTTATCGTTGCCTGGAATCCTGACCCCATGAATGTGAACATGAGACTTGACGGAAAGTGTAGTGAGGAATTTCATGGGCTGTGACTACATCTGAACCGTGGCTGTAGACAGCCTCTTAAAAAAACCAAACAACTGAACTCACCAGTGCCTTAGTCTATACCTCTTCCACTCAATTAACTAACAATATTTTTCAGAAGCCTATGGCTAAGAGGCAAGATGAACCACAAAGCCTTTTGTAAACTGCAAACTGTTAATAAATATTAGGTGGCAATGGCAGTTGTGTGTGAAACTGTAAGGCACAACACATTTGCAAAGGAGATGTTTTCTCCAGTGAGTAACTGCCCTGTGGACCTCAGCCCAACAAAGGCAACATAGATGAAGACAGGCTTAAAAAATAATTTAGGCGTGAACAGTTTGGGTTTTTTTTTAATTGCTCTGAGGCATTTTTACATGTGTCCCAAGCTTTATCCTTCATTCATCTTTCCCATGGAATGAACAACCTAAGAGAACTGTATTCATTTCCTTCTTTAAGGTGCCTAACGTGTGTTTTAAGTTGTTAAAGCAATTGAGCACAGAAGTTTCACACCAGATTCCCTGAGACAGAGAGTGGAGAAACAGCTAAACTTCAGCCTTCTAGTATTTGCCTTCCATAGTCGTTGCTAAGGGAAAAAGGAACAGTGAAGTCACTTCTAAGTCATTACCCTTTAAAAAATATCTTTAAGAGAACATTTCTTTAATTTTATTTTAATTTTCTGCATTCTTTGCTCCAAGATTCCAGAATTTTCTTTGGTAAGGAGGAGCTCTTTACCTTAAAATACGTGGATGTGAGTCCATTTTTACTGTTTGCTTTGTGCTAGTACCAGTACATTAGCCTCTGTGGATTTTGTTAATCCAGATTTACTTGTGTGAGAGTTGACTCTGACCCAGAATGTGTTTCATGCAGTACACTGTAAGGAATGGGAATGTGTTTTCATGAATTCTAGCTGAAGCTGAAATAGATGTTGAAGCTATAAAGAGACTGTATGAATCCTTTAATAAAGCCTATAATTGCATTGACTAGAATCCAGTGAAATAACTGAACAATATTCGGCAAGAATCTAACATTTGGCAACTTTCTGGGTGGCATAAATCAGTATATTTAGCAGATGTTTTCAGCTTATTGTCCTCTTTGTATTTTGTATTTGTATTATGGAATTGTTCTGATGACTCACAGACACTAGGTTTTGCTGAATTGCTCAGAATTATGACTTGTAATGATCTTTCCCTAATTCACACATTGTACTCACCAGATGAGTTCCGTCCTTCTCTCATGCTCAAGGCCTCTGGGCATTGCTGAAGGTCAAAACAAAGGAAAAGAGCAGTCAAATGCAATGTGAGGAGTTGTACTAGAATAGGTTATAAAATAATGAGTGGATTGGGCAATAGTGCTCCAAAAAGCATTGGGAAAGAGTTTGAGTGTGGCACACACTCTTTCTGTTGACACATTGCTAACAGGAGCGTAAGCTTTACCAAAGACCGACTGTGCATTCCTGGGCTAGTTACAACGAACAAAACGAGAACAAATTCTCTTTCTGATGTAACTCTGACAAGCATGTAAAGAGGGTAAAGATATTTTGATCACAGTCTGTAAGCATCTACCATCGTAAAAGGAATTTTAGGGAGAAAGTCTGTAAGGCAAGCAAGACAAAGAACCAAGAAAGTTTAGCTTTTTGATGGTCGAGGTATCTAACCAGTATAATAGGTTTAAAACACTTGCAGTGCACCTCTTTCACTGGAAAGCATCATTAATTATAGGGGGTACGTGCAAATTTTAGTAAAGGAGGTGTCAAAAGGTGCCCATGGCTTGCAGTGCTGGCAGCACTACTAACACTATTTGGAATTCAAACAGCTGTGGGTGTACAGATGCTGCAGATTAAGAAGTGTCCCACATCTGAATTCTGTCACTGCTTTGAGAGGGAAAAAACAAAAAAAACCCAAACCAGAGTGGATTCCTCCTGAAAGGAATATTTCCATTACTCGTAAGTCATACTATAGACACTGGCAGCATTTTTTTTTAGAAGTTCTCTACTCTGGTTGGACAATCTATTCTGTTTTCGTGTGTACACACCTTTGGTGAAAAGTGCAGTTAGGAAAGTGACTTTTGTCCACCAATGCCTAAAGAAAACTGAAGGAAGAGTATTATTATACCAATGTTTTTATTATGGTATTTATCTAACATCATAAAAGTGCAGGAAAATATAGCTATAGGTTTTCATAGCCTTTGCACAAATATGTTGATTTCCCAGAACTAATTAATTAAATTAAGTTTTCTGATCTTACTCATTTTTAATAGCTGTATTATTCAGTGTATCAAAAAATCAAGAGGATGATAAGATGATAATTTTCTCTTGAAACTATTCAAGTTTCTGAATTAATTTAAAAGATACTGAATCAAGACACACATGGGTGTGATTGAGGGGATAAAGCTGAATCTTTGTTATTCAAGCTTACTAAACTCAGTTCAGTGGGACAAATGAATTACAGCTATAACTGGAACCAAAGGGATCAAGAACTTGTGCATAAGTGATTGGGTTCTCTGAATCTAAATACTGTACATACTTTCCTACACTGAAATCAAGATTCTAGCTAACTTCATAAATTATATAAGTAAATAAAGAGGCATACAGCTGAGCAATTGATTAGGTTAGGGAAATACAAACCTTTTCAATTAGGATACATTTTTAAAGCTATGTAGAAGTTAATAAAACACAATGCTATGCTCACAGTGACACTTCATTATTTTTCTGTAGAAACCTGTGTATGCTGTAATGTTTTTGAATAGTTCAAATGTCTTCTATATGATATTTAAATTAATTCATTACCAAAAAAAAAAAATAGCATGTCATAGTAGTAATGTGCTTTGAGATTACTTTTTTTTTTTTTGCATTCCACCTTATTTGAATAGCCAGGTTGGAAGAGACCTCCAAGATCATCCAGTCCAACCTATTACCCAGCCCTAGCCAATGGCACTAAGTGCTCCATCTAGTCTTTTTTTGAACACCTTCACAGACAGCAACTCCACCACCTCCCTGGGCAGCCCATTGCAATGGCAAATCACTCTCTGTGAAAAACTTGCTCCTAATATCCAGCCTATACCTCCCCCGGCACAACCTGAGACTGTCCCCCGTTGTTCTGTTGCTGGTTGCTTGGGAGAAGAGACCAAGACCCACCTGTCTGCAACTTCCCTTCAGATAGTTGTAGACAGCAATGATGTCACTCCTGAGCCTCCTCTTCTCCAGGCTAGACAACCCCAGCTCCCTCAGCCTCTCGTCACAGGGCTGGGCTTCAGGCCCTTCACCAGCTTTGTCACCCTTCTCTGGAAATGTTCCTGTACCTCAATATCTCTCTTCAATTGAGGGGACCAGAACTGGACACAGTATTGAAGATGTGGCCTGACCAGTACCAAATACAGGGGAAGGATAACCTCCCTTGTCCTGCTGGCCACACTAATGTTGATTCAGACCAGGATGCCATTGGCTCTCCTGGCCACCTGGGCACACTGCTGGCTCATATTCAGCCTGATATCTACCAGCACCCTCAGGTTCTTCTCTGCCTGGCTGCTCTCCAGCCACTCTGTCCCCAGCCTGTAGCACTGCCTGGGGTTGCTGTGGCCAAAGTGTAGAACCCTACACTTAGCCTTGTTAAATCTCATCCCATTGGCCTCTGCCCACCCATCCAGCCTGTCCAGGTCCCTCTGCAGAGCCCTCCTACTCTCCAACAGATCAACACCTTCTCTCAGTTTAGTGTCATCTGCAAACTTTCTGATGATGGACTCAATTCCCTCATCCAGGTCATCAATAAATATATTGAATAGGATTTGGCCCAGCACTGATCCCTGGAGCACACCACTAGTGACTGGTTGCCAACTGGATGTGTCACCATTCAACACCACTCTCTGGGCCTGGCCCTCCAGCCAGTTCTTGACCCACTTCAGAGTGGATCTGTCCAAGCCATGAGCTGCCAGCTTTGCCAGGAGCTTGTTGTGGCAGACAGTTTCAAAGGCTTTGCTGAAGTCCAGGTAGACTACATCCACAGCCTTCCTTGCATTCACCAGGCAGGGAACCTAATTGCAAAAAGGCAATCAGGTTGGTCAGGCAGGACCTGCCCTTCCTAAACCCATGCTGGCTGTGCAGCCAAAACAAAACTTTGATGTGTTTTATGACAGCTTGTCAGAATAAGGAATATGTTATACATTGAATGAGGATGGCTATCTTTTAGGCTGTATGTGCATGATGATGTAGTCTTTATTTAACCATAGGAAAGGTTGGCTTTTTTGCTGTCATTCCATTCCTACAAACTTGTGCCAATGATTACTACAGGTTTTACTTGCAGTGTTACAGGCAGCTGGAGATTGTTGTTATCTCCTGAATCTGTAGCCGTTATGTGGGATGCCATAGCAGTAGTAATTGAAGAAGAATTCTTGTCGTTATCTGCCTGTCTTGATCAAAAATAATAAAGGAAGTTATGTGGTAGGGTTTCCTACTGAGAAAACACCTGTGACTGTTTTGAGTGGACATACATCATCTCAGGTTTAACTGCTATAGACTGTTAATACTCTTTTCGTCTTCTGTACCTGGTGAGATTGCTTGAATATCTGAATACACCCTAAGCTTGGATAAATCTGTGTCTATGAGAAGAATTATGAAGTTCTTCTCATATTTCCCATTTCTGTAATGGAATACTCACAAAGTACTTATGAATCAACACCACTCTACTCCTCTGTGTGTGTGTAAGATGGAGCTCTGGAAGATTATATCACATAGGTTAGATTGATGGGAGTGAAGACAGATCATCTGTATTTGTTCAGATTGGAAAGTGTGGTCAGCTTTGTGTAAAGCACTAGCATCAACAGAAAGAGTTTGGTTGTTTGGTTTGTTGTTGTTTGGGATTTTTTTACATTTGCTGTATCTACTATTGGTAGCTCTATTGGTTGCTACTGATTGATAGCTATTTGCTATTTTTGCCAGATTAGCAATTCAGGACAACAAAGGCAATTGCCACAAAAGAGGGAGTCTCTGGCACTTGCTCGTGTTACTTTAGATTTTGACTCTGCTTTCCTGCCACCTCTAAACATTATCAACAATATTTGAAAAAAAGCCCAGCTCCTATTTCAGTGCCACCTTTTATTCTGTGGTCACTTTTTAATTTCCATTTGTATAACACATGTATTTTAAGTCACAGGTCGAAAGATTCTCTGAGTACATTAGCTGGTTAAAAAGACTTGTTTAGAGTAATTTTCAAAATCACTGAACTGAAGTGCTTTAATCCTGTTGATTGATACCAACCACAAGAAGGACATGGAACTGTTGGAGAATCCAGAGGAGGGCCACAAAGTTGATCAGAGGGCTGCAGCACCTCTGCTATGAGGACAGGCTGAGAGAGTTGGGGCTTTTCAGCCTGGAGAAGGCTTTGAGGAGACCTTATAGTAGCCTTCCAATATCTGAAGGGGTCCTACAGGAGGGCTGGGGAGGGACTATTCACAAGGTCTTATAATGACAGGACCAGGGGTAATGGGTTTAAACTACTGGAGGGGAGATTGAAACTGGATGTTAGGAGGAAGTTCTTTCCAGTGAGGGTGGTGAGACACTGGAACAGATTGCCCAGGGAGATTGTGGCTGCTCCCTCCCTGGAGATGTTCAAGGCCAGGTTGGATGAAGCCTTGAGTGACCTGTTCTAGTGGGAGGTGAACCTGCCTATGTCAGGGGTTTGGAACTGGATGATCTTTGAGGTCCCTTCCAACCTAAGCCATTCTATGATATGGCAGTCAGGGTTGCAACTTTCCTACATACTCAAGGAAATCCTCGCCAGCGCAACTTGACACATTTGAAAGTGTAGTCTTAGGGCTTGTGTATTATATAGACCCAAAACCAACCAAGCAAACAAAAAAAGTTATTCAATTTGTAATATTTTGCCCCTAAACAAACTTAATAATTCTTAGTTTTATATCATCCTAATATTACTCCATGCACCATCATCCTCACTTTATTTCTTCCCTGCAAATTTCCTGCAAGTATACTACTTAAGGTCATGGCTTAGGAGCAACAAATCTAAGATCTACCAGAGAGAAATGTGGTAGAGTTAAGAAAGCCTTCCAGAGAAAGAATTACTTTCTCAGTATGTCTCTGTCTAGCCTACGATGTTTTGCCATTAATCTAAGCTAATATGTGAATATGTATAATAAGGTCTTAAGTGGCCACTAGTTTAATTCTTCCTATGTGTGAAAAATGGGGAAAGGAGATAAAGGAGACTTCATTTAACCCAAACATCTTTTTATTAGTGTTTCTCAAATGAATCAAAAAGAAGCTCAAGTGGCCATACTCTCATTTTCAGTTTATTCATATTCGCTTTATAAAATTATATTACTCTGAAGGGAATTAAACAATTACCAGTTTACAAAATTGTTACTTTTTCTTCCCCTCTCCCTTCCCCTCTCCCTTCCCCTCTCCCTTCCCCTCTCCCTTCCCCTCTCCCTTCCATTTTCTCTGTGTGTGTGCATTGTATCTTACAAATAAATTAAGCAGATCTTTAGCTGGTAGTTAGCAGGATTACACAGGAATACCAAGAGCATAATGAGAAAGGAACTGTTGATTCTGCTAGGTGGGGAAAGCTAGGACTGCACCATAAACCCCATGATATCTCATAATACTATCTCATTTAAGGAGCAGTCCATCACTTCAAAGCTATAACACACTGATTTACCACTTTCAAGAAAAAACAAACAGTAACCAAACCAAACCCACCCAAAACAAACACACTCCAAAAGACATCTTCCAGAATGCTGGGAAAACTCTTAATGGTGTGCACTGTTGTGATCCAAACTACAGAGAGAAAAAAATCCTCTCCATTGTTTAGAATATTGTTGTGATCTGTAGTCTTAGGAGAGGGCATATAAAGTAGAACATGAGTACTCTTGGGAATCACCACTTGTGAACTGAAAAGTTTGCCTCTTTGCCAGTACTGAGAAGAGGATGTGGTTTGTCTGAGGATGACTCCAATATGCACATAATGTCTTTTGTCATTCTCTGTTTAGTTCTTTTCATGTCCTGTGGCTCATTTTCATGTTTCTGTGCTCCTTTCAGAGCCAGCATATAACTTGCATCCTGACACAAACTGTGTCTTTCCATGTTCAGAATCTTGTTGAGAGGAACTTTGTCCCAGATGAGTGTCTGGCCTGGAAGATTGTCTACAAAACAGACAGTGAAGAGCTAGACTTGAGCTCCTCAGCAGTCTAAAGTAGTGGAGCATAAAAGTCATCAACTTTCATCAACTTCATGCACTGTCCACACTTCTCACAGTGATCTGTAAACCCTGATCTAGTCAATTAGAGGATGAAGGTGAATTATTAGCAGGTTATCAGAGAGAAAACTCTAGAGAAAATTCCTGACAGAGGAGCCAATACCAGAAAGTTTAAATCTGTCCTCTCTCTCATTAGCTTTTACGTGAGCTTAGCTGAGAGCATCAGTAGAGAGCTTATGAGGAACACTAGCACAATCATATATTACTTACATGGGGTATATCTGTTTCCTGTCATATTTATAGCTCATCAATACTTAATTCTATTGATATACCCTGCAGAATATAGTTAGGGATTAATACAAGAACTATACAACTGCCATGGTGCCTGGTGGAATCTATAACAACTTTATTTTAAGAAACATGTACACCTTGTTGTCTCCATATAAATGACAAATGTTTGCTGCTCCCCCACCCTGCAACCCCATCCCTACTATGCTTTAGCTGTGTCAATATTGAAATGTTTGCTCTGCTTAGAGATTATTATTCCAGTTTGGAATTTTTATGAGACTTGGGCCCAGGCCTGACCTTCCTTACATGCATTCTGGCACTACCTTGCCATGAATACTTCCTAATTGCTGAATTCAGCTTCTCATTACAAGAAGACACTTATAACCAGGGAATTGAACCAGGATGTTTGAATCAGTTCTGGGTCAGATCCAGATGTGATTGAAGCTGTTTCAGTTAAGCTCTGATTCTAAGCCAGTAACAGTTTATTACTCAGTTCACATACTCTCAGCACACACCTTCAATAAGGGGAGGTGTTAAATTCCATCTCCTCCCCCTATATAAGCACCATTTTTAGTCCTGGACCTGTAATGGAATTTTTTTTGAACCTTAAGTTTAGTATAGGGAACCATGCTGCTGGTAAGGAAAAAGTAATGCCAAGAATACAGGTAGGGCCAGTCCTAGCCAGAGGAATGGGAATGATGGAAGTGTCAGCTTGCTGACAAGTGAAATCTCCTTTCCCTTCCTTCTGAAAGCCCAAACCCTGCACGCACGTATATCTCTCTGACACTAGGTGTAGTAGTGGCATTGATGGAGGAAACTAAAAATAATGATCAGCTGTGTTTTGCTCCACGAGAAACAGGAGTCACATGGGGTAGTTTACATGGATCTCACCTTGCAAAGTAGTTCCTGAGGGTAGCTGATTCTAAGGAAGAAAGTTTGTGACCACTTGCTGGTGCATAGTGTGGCGAGGAAAGAGGGAAGGACAGACACAGGGTGGGATGGTGATTTTTAAAGGACTCTTAAAGTCAGTCTGTCCTCTTGTTGCTCAGAACATGCCAGAGTATCTTGAGAGGTCTTTGTTTTGCTTCAGTTCCAGTTTGGTTTCTGAGATCAGCAAAATTTCCAAAATAACAGTTTAAATTTAGTTCCAGCTTTTGGAAACATTTTGAACCAATTTATGATTCAGGTTTAGTTTGACTTTTTCTCATAATAGAGGAATGAGAAATAAGAATTTCTTACTCAGCCACTGATGCTGATTTTAAACAAGGAACTTAAAAAACGTCAGATATGCTCTTTTCTTCAGTAAGTTTCTGCTTATTGTTAATAAAGTAAACGTAACAGATGATTTAATCATAGTGAAAGACCCTGACTTTGACCTTAGTGATCTGTGGGGGCATTCAAGTGGTTCTTGGTCTTGCCTCAGACAAATTTCTAGATGGGGCAACTTTGTTGTGAGGCATTCAGTTACACATGTGAGTCCAGGTGTGGTGTGCTGCTGTTCCTACTTGCAGAACCTGTTTGAAAATTAAGTGCCTCTGTGTGTATCTGTGTGGTGTGCAAGGCCTGGCCTATTCTTATTTGTCTCAGCTTGTCTCACTGAGTAACTTTTATCTTACTGCTAATGGTGCTGGTTCTCTCTTGCCATTATGTGAGCATTGTCCTAAGGCTTGGGCTAATGGAAGCACTTTATGGTTCTGCTTTGGGTTTGATGTTTAAACATATGACTAGAAAATTCCTTGGAAAATGTGTGCATGACTGTGACTTCAATCCCTGGTAAGATGGACAATAGGTTGAAGAGCTACATCCCTGGAAGGCAAGTTTTGAAATCCTGAAACTTCCTGCCATGTGTGAATGTGGAGCATACTTACATCACTGCTGTCTTCTTACTAAAGTTGGATATGACATACTGTATTTCCTACTAGTTCTGTTGGAGTGTAGTATTTATGCCATAAGAGCAGAAAGATTTGCAGAAGTAAGATTTTTGTTGTTTTCTGTAAGGAAAGTTATGAGGATGCGATGTTCAGCTGTTAAACAGTCCACTCTCTAGGCATATATACAGATATAGACACATATATACACGGTTTTGGTTTTTTTCACTCCTGCTCTTCTGTTAGGAAAGTCCTGTGCCCTTTCACATAAATATACCAACTCTCCTTCTGTAAAAGTGTGTATAAATATATCAATTCTGTAACTTCATAACTTCACAGCCTCCACAAAAAAACTGAGAGCAGGCCATTTGCTGGCTAATGAATTCTTTGGATTTGGGACTGCCAGCAGCAGAAAGCTTATTGATAGTTAACCTTTTTTTTTC
>VWZI01000019.1:180502-260314 GCA_013396835.1 Psilopogon haemacephalus
AAAGGAAGAGACAATATGACAAAAGTAGTGGCTTTGTTGAGAGAGAGCTTCTGGTGTTTTGCTTTTGAAATGTGTTTAACACAGAATTTGAGGATTGGCAATTTGTTTAAAGAAATGGGTAAAATATTTAAAACCGCCACTTTATTTAAACTATTGTGCCTCCTTCAGTAAACATTCAGTACATGACTGAACCCTGTATGAACTTGAGCTTGTTGCTGGTTAAATAGATTCTGAGCTTAAATGAAAAGGGCCTGCTATTGAGAATAGGACAAAAAAGTTACATGTGCTTTTTTTTTTTTTTTTTTTTTTTTTTTGCCCAACCACAAGCTCTTACCCCCCAAAATACTGTGTTCCAAGGATTTTTTTTTAAAACACCAGGTTTTTTTTTTTTTATTTGCCCACACACAAGCTCTTGCCCCCCAAAATACTGTGTTCACAGGATCTTTTATTAAAAACCCAGGTTTTTTTTTTTTCTTCTAGGCCTCAAAGTACTAAACTGAAAGCAAGCTGTTAACAGAAATGAGTAATTATTGAAGCTCTAACAGGCAGCTTTCATTGAAGTTGATTACAGCAGCCATATAATCACTTTTACGGATGCTGTAATCACAGTAGCAGGGAATGCTTGACTTGGTTCTTATTGTTTTCACTCAGGGTGGAGGTAGGGGGCCTGCAAGAAACCCATTTTACCACCTCAGTACAATTTCTGCTGTAAAGGAAATCTACACAGCACTGAATGAAGTAGAGAATCATTTATTCTTTCTTTATTAGCATTTTCTCCTCCCTCACATGAGAGTCTGTTGGAGTCAGGAAATTGCTGTTATTCAATATGCAAGCCAGAGGTTGTAATGACCATTTGGGAGGGTATGACCAACAATTACAGCCCTTAATGAATAGGAGTAATCTAGTTGAGACTAAACACTACTAGCAACTATGGTGCTGTCTCTGGTTAAATTAAAAGAACAGCAATGGAAAGGAAGTTAACAAGAATTAATTAGTTAGATCGAACTGAAAACCTACTCATTAGTGATGTTATAGGCAAAGTAAAAGCCTATCTTCAGTGCAATTAAGTAGACAAATGAATTGTACAACTGACTGATTCACACCTGCTAACAGCTAAGGGCTATAGCTGGTATGTATGGGATCCACTTTTTACAGTTCATGCATACTTGCATAGTTTAATGGATCTTACAGTCCCGAATTAGCCTTCTTTCCTTCACATTTCGTTCATGTATTTGATCTAAACATTAAAGTGTTGCTTATGGATTCTGATGGGATGCGGCTGTCTACAAGACAGACTTTAGAAGGGTCCATAAGAACTGTAACGGCTGTTTAGGCTGCACTGCTGTACAGAAGGGGTCTCAGTTTGCAGATCTTTCCTGGGCTTTTTGTTTTGTTTTGTTTTTAAACTATTTAAAGATTCATCTATCTGACAAGCTTTCAGTTGTGTTGAAAGCAGGCAGCTCTGCAGAGAAAGAGCATGTCATCACTTGAAAAAATAATCCCAGGATTCAGGGTTTTGACACTTAGGTGAAGAAAAGAAATGGGAACCAAAGGGAAAAGGCAAAATCCTCAGAGCTGTGGAGCAGCCATTAGGCACCTGCAGGCCTCATTGTCATGAGAAGATGCTGCATTTGCAGAGCAGTCTTTGGGACTCCTGAAATGCAATCACGATTACAGCGATCAGAAGAACACAAAGAGATCTTTTCTTCCTCTCCTCATTCTGCATTTCCTCTTTCTGCTCATGTTGTTCCTAGGTTTAGGCAATGGCTATGTGGGAACTGGGAAGCAGAACCAGAATGCAGTATCCAGCATACTCTCTCCTATTCCTGCCAAGTGAATTGGGATTCGGAGGACAAAGTGGTTAGTTTCTACACTGTGATTTTCAGGAGGCAAACTAAGATGATATAGAGTGCCCTTTGATTTTTCTTTATGCTGATATATTCTTCATTGCAGGGTCCTATCTTGGAATTTTCTACTTTGTTAGTATTTCACAAGGAACTGTAGATCTCTGATGCTCTGTGAGGCTGCCACAATTTCCAGCTTAATTCTGTGTTAGGAAAAAAATTGCTTACTTTGTTGCCACTCACTCCTGTTGTGGACTTAACTCTTCTGAATCTATTTTGACAGAGATTTTTTGACCAAAGTGCTTTTATTTGTAAGCAAGGTTGCTCAAAAGCAAAGAATATGTGGTAGGAAGTGCATCTGAACCTCTTTTTTTTTTTTTTTGACAGAGCATCTTCTCTGTAACAAATCATTGTTTGTTTTATAATTTATTTTATTTATTAACTATCTTAAGGAGAAAATTCCCATATATTGAGAGAATTTGCACTGTAGAATAAATAGCCTGTCTGACTTGGCCAGTTTTCAAACCCTTGTTTTCATTTTAAAGGGGGAGGTTTGAATATAAACTACTTGATTTAAAGATTTTAATTTTTTTTTTATTAGATCTTAACAAATGACATTTCTTATTTACACACAAGAGACTGACTCCCTAGAAAACTGTCTGGATATGTAAATCTACCAGCCAGATATACACATAAAATGGATCCCTTTTGACTGAAAACTCAAGTAAATGTACCTGCTATGATAAAAAGACCCCTTCAAGTCCTCTAAAAGTTTTTTTGGTGTATGGCCTCAATGTATGTTTATAGTGTCTTAAAAAAAAAAAACAAAACCCAAAACCGAACACAGATGAAGCCAAATCCAGATTTAATGTAATTTTGTATGTATATGTTTGTAACCATAGCTTTCACCCAAATTAAGTGTAGATACACTGCCCTTGTGCTAATGGGAGCTGTATTGGTAGAGGTCACTGTCAGTTTCACAATAGCTATTTCGGTAGCAGGAGCAAAAGTCACCTGCACTAGAAAGAGACATCTGAAGATCTATGGTGAAAAGAAAAATTCCCCCTGGGTTTGACTCCAGACTCCTGCCCACATGTGGCCAAGATTTGCAGAGGAGTGGGTTTCTAAGAAAATCTCACCTTCCAATACCCTTTCCAGCCTCCAGCCATCCCTGGGAAGGCCCAGGGTGTTAAAGCGGTGAGCAGCTGCAGAAAAGGTCGATACTTCCTTCAGTGTCTGCCCTCACTGAGAGTCATAGGTGCAGCCAAACCAAGGGAGGGGTTCGGGCAAGACTGTTCTGAAGTTGCATGAGAGCGTTTGAACCCAGCATGTCTCTTATGCTGGGACAAGGCTGTAGCCATTTGAAAGTGGCCAAATGGATTTTTATCAAGGTTTGTTTTTAATAAAGTTACTTCCTTGCTGACAGGCAGGTTTTAACCTTCTGGAAAGAGGGGTTTGTAATAGAAATGTTGACACAACCTCCCTCTAGGGGTGCAGTTGCATTGCTGCAATAATAGAGTGTGGGCGATACAGTAATAGGGCACTGACCCATAACTGACAAGAAGCAAGGCTCCAACTGCATTATAAAGGTCATTCTCTTATTCGTGAAAATGAAGTGGGGGTTGTGGTTTTTTGTTGGTTCTTTCTTTTTGTGCTACTCCCTGAGATTTCTGCTCTCTCCTACCTCTCCCACCCCAAATTCAAACACTTTATGTTTTTTATTCAATACAATGGTGAAATTTTAAAGGCTATTTCAAAACAAACAAACAAACTTAAGTACTGTGGCTCTAATACCAGCTAAGCTGTGTTCAGCACAGGACATTAAAAGTAAATAAATAAATAGGTGGGTAGGTAAGTAAATAAATTTAAAATTGCAGTTTCTAGAGGGCCATCAAAGTTAGCTAAAGTAGTCTAAAGGTTGCTCTAAGCTATATGGGTCTGCAGTGGTGATATTGGAACCCACTGTGAGCCAGATGCAAAGAGAAATGGCTCTGAATCTCTTCCATGTCCACCTGATCTCCATTGTCCTCTTCCTTAGCACAGGGTAGGCCTGAAGCTGTGAGCACAGGAGCTAAAAACCGTTTGAACTCTATGGACAGCCTATCCTAGAAAGAGACATTCAGTGATTCTTTCACCTCACACAGCCTTTCTCTTTCAAATGTTTAGGAAGGAGCATTTCACACAGCAGAGACCAAATGAAGGGGCTATGTGCTGCAGTCTGCCTGCGTGGCACCATCAAGGTGCCTTCTAGTATCCGAGAACAGTAACCACAATAGTTGATGTCATGAGACTGATTAAAACTAACTGCCCTGCCTGTGAGGTAGAACATTAATTGAAAATGTGCAATTTGTACAATAGGCAGTAGTTAATTATCTGCTTCTTTGAACTGCTTGCTGTTTGGGATGGCTCTGCCTATGGGGACTAGAGACATGAAACAAAGACACAGACAGTTTGAATGGGTAGTTGATACCATTTAAATGAGTACGAGCTGTTTAAAAAAAAAAAAAACTGTTTAATTCTTCATGTAATTTTAGATCTAGTTTAAAGCAATACTAATTGAGGTGCAATTGTTGTATACAGGGGTTGTTGTCACTACCTTACACAAGATGGCCACCTCAATTTATGCTAAACATCAGTATTCAAACCTGTTACTTGCTCTGTAAACAAATTCTGATCAAGTGATCTAAGGAAAAGTCTTCTCCCTTAGTTGTGGTACAGGCATTTAGAGTCAAAGATAAGCACTTCTGGCTTAACCCAGTAGAGAGCAGTGGTGTGTATACACACTAGACATATTATTATATCATTAAGATTTAATACCTAGAGCCTTGGTTACTTCATTTGGAGGGCTTGAGGCTTTTTTTTATACCACCCTGCTCCATTTGACTATAATATGTAGTTTTTAAGCACAAAGATATTGACAAATTTGGTAAAATGCTATATTTATTGGAATTTGCAACCTAATTCTCTATTTTCATCTACCAGTGATAACCAAATGATTGCTGCTGAGTAAAATACCCAATGAACTTTGTCATCATTAGGTTCCAAGGATAAAAGCACAAATATTTGACTTAAACATTTATTTATTTCCTAATTCTGCAGTAATTTTTAATGTATGTCTCTCTAGCTGTATCTGCCTACACAATGAGTAAAGTGTTCATCCATTGTTATCGTTGTTAAGATCAGCACACAGTTAATCAATCACAGAAAATTGTTTTATATTGTATGCAAAAGATTATTAATGCCTTATTGTGTAAAAGCTTACCTAAGCTGATGTTCTCAAAACTGAAACATTTAATCACATTTGTCATATTTTGGGGTTTTTTTGCTGAATATACGAGACTGTGTAACACTAATTAAACCATTGTGCAACACAGAACGCTCTGGGAATACACTGATGAAGAGGGCAGATGCACAGAGAGTGACTTCAGTGGAAATGATCCTAAATAGTGATATTTTTGGTAAAGGAAAAAAAATTAGTCCAAAGACACCTCCGTATCTAAGGTCCTCAAAATGTCTCCATAGTTTGAAGTCTATGTTGGACCCAAAAATGGAGAGGAGGTAATCATATACATCCAAAATTCAAATACTTTGGCCCATTGACACAGTGATGAGTAATGTATGAACATGGGGAAAACTTCATGTCTCACGAAATTTCTGTGATGAAGGAAATCTTGAAATGGCAACCTGTGAGCACTGTTAAATCTGCAACTGAGCTTTACCTCTGCTTCACTCTGAAACCTTCAGAGAGGCAAGTGATCACCCACTGTACTCAACACTGGTGAGGCAGCACCTTCAACACTGTGTTCAGTTTTGGAGCTGTCACTACAAGAAGGAAATTGACTTGCTGGAGCATATCCAGAGAATGGCAATGAAGCTGGTGAAGGAAGCTGGCTGGGGGAACTGGGGTTCTTCAGTCTGGAGAAAAGAAGGTTACAGGAGAGACCTTATTACTCTCTCCAACTACCTGAAGGGAGGTTGTAGTAAGGTGGGAGTTGGTCTCTTCTCCCTAGAACCAAGTGATAGAATGGGAGGAAATGGCCTGAAATTACACCAGGGGAAGTTTAGATTGGTTATTCACAAAAATTTATTTATTGTAATAGTAGTCAGGCATTGGAACAGGCAGATGGTATTCACTGTCCTTAGAAGTGTTGTAAAAGGTGTAGACATGGCATTTTGGGACATGGTGGTGTTAGTTCGGTTGTTGGACTTGATGAACTTAGAGGTCTTTTCCAGCTGAAATGATTCTGTGATTCTATGACTGTGCTCTGTCAGTCCTGTTGCCCAGCTGCAGGAATGGGGCACTGCTGCCGCTTTACACAGTTCTCACTGTCTTCATATGAAAGGTCATTCCTCTTGCCTTCTCTGTTGTCTGACTCCTTGGTGCTCAGTTCCTTGGGCTGAGTGGTGCTCAGTGTGAAGCCAATCCAAGCTTCTTGGGCAGTGACCAGAAAAAAACCCAGAGGTGATTTTTCATCTTCTTTGGTGGAATCATATACATTGTTGAAGATTTTTGTATCTTTGGATGCTTATGAGTTTGTTTTAATCTATACCTGGCTGATATAGGGAGACTTGATTGCTGGTATCTGCTCTTCAAGAAGCCTGTTTCTGTTCAAAGCATCTCTATGAACTGCCTGTTTATGGAGGAGCATGAGACTGGGGCTCAAAGAGGAGTGCCCTGCTGGCAGGCCGTGCAACATGGCCAACTTCTTGTGGTGCCTGGGACTGTGTTATTGGTGGCAAAACACAACCAGTTATGGACAATGAGGTCCTGCCACTCAGGGTACCTCTGCAGAGTCCTAAAGAGCTGAACTCACAGCTGGCCTCTGCAACACAAGGCTTCTTAGAGTGGGAGAGGGCAGCAGCTGCTAGTGAGGTCAGGGGAGATGGAGGGAGGTGGCTGTGAAACGAATCACGAAAACCATCCTCCTTTCTTGGGTGGCATGATGAGCCTCGGCCCAGAGTTGAATGGTCCCTCCTAAGCACCACCAACCAGCAGCTCAAATCACTCATCCCCTCTTACATGCTGAGTGAGGAACAGATGTGGCAGCAGGAGCTCAGCACAGATATGAGGGGAGCAGTGTTCAGGCAGCCACCGTTGCCCTCACTCCTCAGCCACTCCCTCTCACACAGGCTGGTGTCAGAGCCCTCTTCCTTTCCTCTTAAGCTTCCTCTTTTCACAGCACTTTGCTAACTCGGTAGCTGATCAGCAGGCTAAGCCTCTCAGACAGAAGAAATTGAATCACTGACTTTTTATTTCCACAGCCTTTTAAGGCTATTACAGCACTACTCGTGCCCAGCCCTGTGCTCTGCTCCACTGCTGGTATGGGTGTCGGTGTGCTGATCAGTGGAATGGTGCCAGCCAAACCTCTCCCAGAAAGACAGAGTGCTTATTTTCACTGTAGAGTCATGGCTGCACAGGAAGCAATGCAGGAATGAGAATCAACACCCACCAGTGACTTAAGAGTTCATGAGGTGGTGACATTGGTAGGCTACTCTGCCTACCAATGTGCTGTAGGATCGCTGAATGCAAAGTTATCTGGGAATGAGTTATACCCTCTGAGTGTATGGAAAGGGGAACTGTACTCAGGAAAACACAGATTCAGAAAGTTGAGGCACTGCTCCTGACCTCCAGGTGGCCAAAGTGGTTATTGCAGTCCTTACTGTATAAACAGGGCAACAGTAAGCAATAACGGGGAGATTTTACTTTTTTTGCTTATTATTATGAGACTACTTTGGGAAACTGGGTTCAGATTTGGCGTTCCTGTTTCAATGAGTTTAAGTGCAAAAATAGTACTGCAAGTTAATTAAGGACTGAACAAAATATTTTACAGTGTGTGGGCTTCATAAAGTGACTATATCAGAAAGATGACAAGGAGATAACAGTGCAAGGCATTTCCCAGGGGAAAACAACCAAACAAACACAACAACCCACAAAACAAACATTTGCAGGTAGAGAAGGTCATAACAGGGACTAGTGACTTCCCAGACGTAGTATGGCAGTCTCATTACAAATAAGGCCCATACATTTTGTGATGAAAGTCATTAACCAGTGTGAAAAGCTACAGCAGAAAGGATTTCACTCTGTAACTCTTGATTTCTTTTGGAGAAGGCATCCAACGCCTGACATTCAAATGCAGTTAGCATTCTCCCATGCTTACAGTGATCAGGGCATCTGACATCTGCCTCTTTCATTTACCTGTTCAGAATTTCCCAAGCTGTTGATGGAAAGCAGTGTGACGCAGCAGAAGAGTGTTGAAATGCATTACTGAAAGTTCTTATGATTTTTACAAGTCTCGACTCCATGAAATTCTGGCAGTTAACAGCTCTGAAGGATTATGAGGTTGGTTGCCTGTAAGGCTTCTGCTTAGAGGATCTTTAATTTCCACAATGACATTTTCTTTCTTTGCAACTGGGACTTGCAATTTTATCTGCGTGAAAACAGGAAAATCTTACAGATAGTCTGTGGAAACAACCTGCTGCAGAGTTACTATTTTGCAAGACGAATTTCCTGTTCTTTCCTCTATCAGTAGTTAATATGGTTGTTGTTAAAATGTTACATCAAAATTAGAATAAACATTGCCTGGGAAAAAGTCAATTAACTTCAGTGTGAGAGTGGTTCTCTTTCAGATTTTGTTCTGAGCATTTGATTTTGTAAATAGTTTATATATATGTATATATATAAAAATCCCTTGGAAACGTGGGAGGTTTAGTTTGTTTTTTCTTCTCTACTCTTCTGTCCCAAGTTCATGTTTTTGCAACTCTACTCTGGTGTGGTATGTTAGCTTCATTTCTCACTGCTGCAATATATTTTGCTTGGGAGAGACATGCATATTTAATAACTAGGAGAAGGATTCTTTCTAGATGCCACAGAATTGGATTATCATCCCATTAGACATGAGGCTTCATGTAGCCAGGGACACTTAACTTTTGACCTTTGTGAGAAAGATCATTTAATTTAACCGCTCTTTGTGTACAGCTAAACCAGGTGAATCTGGGAAATTCTCAGCTCAGCTTTATGTTTGTTTAACAAATCAGGAAGGGCTTTTAGCTGGAACAGCTGTGATTTTCATCTCTTTTGATACTATCCTAATACACCCTCAAATCCCTAAGACTTGTGTCCTGTATATAGGAAGAAGTGCAGGGAGATGTAGAGATAGATTAGCTAGACTACACTCAGCTGCATGATATGCCTAGATGTTTATCAAAGCTCTGTAATGACCGTATAAACCTAGATGATAGCATAGATCTGGCTGTGCCTCAATCCTTAAATTTAAAATGAAGATGTCATTTGAAACCCAAATGAAAGAACCCTTTTAGCTACACTTTAACAGTACACAGCAGGTTTGAGGCGTATGTGGGTGGTATGTGAGAGTTTCAGACCTCTCGCTGTAGAGCAAATGTAGTGGGCAGAGCCCACTAAGCCTGTGTAAGTGCAAGTAGCAAGGTTAGACATGTGAATAGCCTTTGTACTTCCTGAAATATGTCAGTGGCTGTCCGCTAAAGCCTACAGGTTAGCTGACAAATTGCAAAATGTTGTTAACAGCAATTATTTGATTCATTACTCAAACACAGCTAAGGACATGGCTAGGCTCATTTGCACAATCCAGATTTCCTTTGGGAGTGCGGGGAAGAAAAGGGAAGAGACAGAGTGACAATCAAATTTATTTCTACCACCTATGTTTGTTTGTAAGTTTACTGGAAGTGCAAAGAGTTATCTCAATGGTTTTCTCAATGCCTTAAGCACACACTTGTCTTTAGTAAATTAATTGTACCATTTCTTCAGTGAACAAATTACACCACTGTGGACAAATGCGCAGTCCAAAATCTCATTCAGTAGTATAAAAGAATCTGTCTAGATCTTTGGGGAAGCAGGTAGATTTCTTTAGAGTTTACATCAAATATTTGAAGTGCATTAAATGCATGGAGTATCTCAATGGAAAACATCACCTCCCTGAATTATATCCATCTATTTCTTAATGAGGAAACTGGACTTTGGAAGTGCCAGCAGTAGTTTTCTGGTAGCACACTGTTTCATCCAGTAACATATCTGGGTTCATTTTCACTCTTACACAAACAACTCAACATTTAGTAACTGGCAAATGCAGTCCATGTGATCTATTATGTTCATATTTGCTTTTAGGAAATTAGCAGGATAATTGTCCATCTTAGAACCTATTACAAATGTCCTGAAGATTTTCCATGGGTGAGCTTACCTATTCATGGATGTGCTCCTCTTTGAGAATGAACTTCCCTGTAAGTCTGGATTCTTAATACTGGAAAGTACTTGATTTTAAAGCTGCATCAAGCAGTGGAAGAAATTTTACAAGTGAATAAAAAGGGACATCTATCCATCTTTTTTAAATGCCTTTAGAAAACATTTACTTGCAATATGTGTGTGAATAATCACAGTGCTAATTATTTTATCTCTTTTCATCTCCATAGATGCTTCATTTCGTGGTTATTTCCATTGTTACACATTTTCATTCTGGCTTTTGAAAATCTGGCAATGGTGGATAAATATTTTACCATTCACCCATCCTGTAGCCTCCAGTTCAAAGCATCATTAAATGGTATTCAGATATTTTCAGGATCTGACTGAAATTAATCCCTAGAGAATAATGTGTCTGATGAACAAAAAAACTGGTGGCAAAATATTATTTCATTTCTCTAGCATGTAAATTTTGTTTGATTGATTTCCTAAACATGGAAAACTCAAATATGGAGATTTTGGAAATAATTTTATTTATTTATGACAACAACAACAAAATAATCACACACACACATGCAGAGAAAATGACAAAAACTTGAATTTCAGTCTTTGATATTGATACATCCCATACTGCTACAGGACATCCTGTATAATACTGAGTTCCTAACTGCTTTACTTTCTATTATTTTAACTGCTATCCAAATTTTATGGCCATGTGTTATGGTTATTAATATTTTAATGACTGATTAATAATTTTATGAATACTAATTTTTATCATTGATTCACATATCTGGGAAAATTCCCTGAGATTCTTTGGATGTTTGGTTGACAAGAGGCAATTACACAAAGGTTATTTATAAACACAGAATTAAAGAGTTTAAATAGTCAGAACTTGGAAAACAGGGACCTGGTGACAGGGTCAATTCTAACTATGCCATACTCACAGATGTGATAGATACAAAGTGTCCCAAGAGAGGAGGAGAGATTTGCCTTGACACTGCTAGTGCAAAACTGCAATGCACGCTGCAAACACATGGCCAGTGTGAAAGAGGTGAATAGACCTCCAGTCCTGGTGAGTGAAAGGCAGCTGGAAAAAAGAACAGCAGCTCTAAATCATCCCCTTAAATACACTATTTTGAAAGGTGAAACTGGCCAATAGGCATTAGCGTCCATTATTTTGGCCAAGGAATTCAAAGTCCTGTGTCTAGGTGTCCACCCCAGTGCTTGAGGGGCAGCACAAGACACCTGACTTGGTCATGTGCCAAACAGTTAGCCTTCAGGGTCTTATTGGGCCAAACCCTCATTGTTTTGCTCACACAATCAACCCTGGGACCTTGCTATAGGAGAAGGAGAGCAGGGGTTTGAACTAATTGAACAATTGGCAGGATTGATGCCCTACCAGGACACCATGACCCTACATTTATCTAAGTTATGACAAACATACATCTTTGCAAGGTTGTAGGATGTGTTGGTCTGCATGTGTATGCATCATCTTTCTTCTGCTCTCACCAGGACCACCATGGCCTTGACTGAGAAGTAGCACATTATATAGAAATCTGCCGTGTGTAACAGCAATGTTCTAAAACGAGTGCAACAAAGCACCAGATTTTAGCAGTAGATGATGTATGAAAAAACTTATCTGTGATCATTTTGAGCAGACTCACTCTCTGTGAGTTAGCATGTATGCTCGTATTAAGTTCAAGAATAACAAATGCAGCATAAACATGATACAACAACCATAAGCTGCT
This sequence comes from Psilopogon haemacephalus, assembly GCA_013396835.1. Lineage (NCBI taxonomy): Eukaryota > Metazoa > Chordata > Aves > Piciformes > Megalaimidae > Psilopogon > Psilopogon haemacephalus. Next base: position 192,304 of record VWZI01000019.1, read on the forward strand.
AGGAGCTGCCAACATTATTTATTCAGAACTTCTGGCCATCCAGCCTTGATAACCCAGCATTATCACACTCTGAAATTAGAAGCATTGGTTTTGTAATTTGCCTGTGCTGGATCTGAGTTTTCACAACACGTAGTTTACACAATAACACTACTTATAGATCTTTCATTTTTCTGCAGAAATTAATTGCCTGTACCACAATGATTTATAGTCAGACCGAACATGATTATTAATTTTCCTGATGATTGTACCAGTGGGCGGCAACAAATCTACTCCAGATAGGACCAGCTTTGAAATGCTGTGAAAACTAAAACGTCCATAAGGTAATAACAACTAATTTTTACCTTAATCAACTTACGCTTTGAAAGAATTTAATATAGGGCACTTGTGCCTTGTGGGGAAACTTGTTTGAAACCTACTGTAAGGTGCTGAGTTATTTATGAGGATAATTATACATTTGTTACTTGAGTTTGTACTGGGAAATCAGTCTCTGAAATTAGACGAAAATACCATTAAAAATGAAGTCAGTGTTGTGTATGTTAGAAACCAGAAGTGAGGTAAATAGTATTTAACAAAGAAAAGAACAGCAGTTATCAGGAAATCTTCAACGGAGCAAAGAACAGTAGTTATTAGGGAATATTAAATCTTGACAAACTCAGCTCCTATTTTCAGGCTTGCTTCTGCTTAGCTATGCCTTTGAGCTAGAGTAGGATCACTCTCCACAGTGTTCTCTGAGCTCCCTGATGACAGGGAGAAAGAGTGTGCACATAGCTATCCCTCTGGACTGACATCTTTCTTCATGGCATGGGCTGCCTTCCCTTTCCAGACTGGTTCTTATCTTTGCTGACCTGTAGCCTTGGAGAGCCTTTCTTCCTGACCCAACCTACATGCCACTGATCTGTAGGCACAGTGTCTCTACTTCACTGGGGCAGAAGAGATGGAGCTGGCCTCACCCACCTCCAAAGAAACTGGCTGGATGGTCACATTTCAACTTAATAGACAGAGAAAGGTATAGTGCAGAGCACTCATGCACCATGGATGGTCATGCCCAACTTTTTATAGCCTGGTAAGATGCAACCTGAGATGGAGGCATGCAGGGGATCCTGGCAATGCTGCTTCTAGCTCTGGTTTGCTCTCTGACGTCCTTACCTGCTGAATTATATTCTTTTCCCTTGTAGAGCAGTTTTATGTAAGGATGAAAAGTGCTGCCTAAGAGACAAGCGGTGACAGTATTACTTAGTATGGATGACAGAGATGTGAATTTTTGTTGTATAAACTTACAAACTTTGTGCAGGTGGTCTGATTTTTCTTCCAATTCTGGACAAATAGCTTGTGCAGAACACCAACCAGCCTGTAGGGGTTTGCAAGGCCTTACAGAAGGACTGCTGTTCACATAGGATTTGCAAAGTGTTTGAAAATTTACCCCTTCCTTTTCCAGAACACAGGAGCACAAACCTTAGCCGTGCTTTGGCTTCTGTCTGGGAGAGCTTGAAGAAGAATCACTGAGCATATATGACACAGTGTGATCAAATGCCAGAAATGTTTTGTTCTTTTTTTTTTTTTTTTTTTTTTCCGTGATTAGTGGCATTATGCAGTTATGCAAATAATCTGTTATTTATATCTAGACACATTATGCAGTTATGCAAATATTCCATAAATAATTAATATTTCCCACAGTTATTTGGGGGGCAATATTCCCCCAAAGCATGTAACATCATCTGTTTAATATGCTGCATGTATTGTACACACTTCCAGTTGTGTCGTACCTCAGGTACCTAGCTCAACAAGGCTCCCAAACTTCAGTCCACAGGCTAGTAGCAGGCTTCAAATTCCAGCAGGGTTGTGACTATAAAGTAGACTGTTGTCACATATTAGCTTAGCTCCATTTCTGCTTCATTTCCTTTCGCTTTGTTTTGATGTAAGCAGTGACAGAAGGCAGTACAATCCTGAAGTCTGGTGTGGAGCACCAGGTCAATGGTAAACTCAGAGAGAATTATTTGTGCTAACTACTTTTAAGTATCTGCTGTTCATTTCAGAGAACAGCACAGAAACTGAGAGCTAAACTGCCCATGAAGATGAGACCTGGGTGCTTTCAGAATACCTAAGTTACAAGTCTAGACCTCAGAAGGGTGGAAAACATCCAGTTATCTTCTTGACTAGTATATAGGGATGTCTAGCTAGAGTGAGTGGAAGTAGGCTACTGAATCATCTTTAGTCACATAGTGACATTGTGGGGACATACAGAGGTTTTGAGGTGTGTAGTAGTGGGAAAGTACTTTGAAACAGAAAATTATTTGAGCCAAGAATGCATGTTGTCTGTAATCATTGATCAGCTTCTGGGATGGACCATTCAGATGATGCAGAGGGGGCAAAAGTACCTTACCAATAACTTTTTTTTGCTTTTAGACTTTTAAAACAATTTTTTGAATGGTCACTTTATATAGAATCATTTTCTTTGAAAAAGATCTCTAAGATCATAGAGTCTGACCTCTGCCTAACACCACCATGGCTGTTAAACCATGTCCTGAAGTGTCAGGTCTACACGTCCCCAGGAAGCCTGATCCAATGCCTTATGGTAAGGAAATTTCCCCTAATATCCAATCTAAACCTTTCAGGCCATTTCCTTTCATTCTGTCACTTGATTCTTGGGAGAAGAGACCAGCCTTCACCTCACTACAACTTCCTTTCAGGTAGTTGTAGAGAGTAATAAGGTCTCTCCTCAGCCTTCTTTTCACCAGACTAAACAATCTCAGTTCCATCACCTGGTAATCATAAGACTTGTTCTTCAGACCCTTCACCAGCTTCATTGCCCATCTCTGGACATGAAGGGCATTACAGATACAAAAGATTGTGTGAAAAAGAGAAGGCAAAGATGAGGCATAAGAGAAGTGAAGCTAAATAGAGTCCAGAAGGATAACTTGTTGAGGAGAAAACTATAGTGAAGGATGGAAAAGCATGGCTACTGAAATAAATTAACAGGAACCAGTATTTTGAAACAAGGGAATAATTAGGACTGGAAAACACCTGAAGAAGGGAAAACAATGCCAAAATAGCTGAGGAGAAAGATATTATACAAACAAACAAGAAAGGCAAAAAAACCCCTAACAACAATAAAAAAAAAAAAAACAGCAGTAGAAAATGCAACAGAATATTCATTTTACCATGTATAAGATTGTGTGATTTGGGGTGTCCATAAAAGTGACATTTTTCCATGTAGAGAAGTATTGTCCAAAGTCCTGTGTTGCTCATAGTACTCTTTGACTGCATTGCCTTTAAAAACAGGACTGATTTCTTGTCTTAGTTAAAGCCAATGAAAGTATCACCATTTATGGTCAATTTATGCATCTATCCAGCAGCCTCCTTCTTCTTGTCCCTCGTATCTGAATCACTCCTTCACACTTGAGTACTGTACTAGATGAATAGCCACCATAAAGAGTAGGCTCATACAGCTTTCACATAAAATCCAGCTTCTCAATGCTCACAAAAGGTTATCTCTTCAGGCTCTGCATATCTCCTGCTATCTAATGCAGAGTGAGCGCTGTTTACATTTCTCATATATTTTCCAATCTGCATAAGTCACAGTACAGATTAATAGCCCTACAAAAGTTTGACCTTCCATTCATTTTGTGTAATCCCTCTGTCTGAGGGGATGTTTTTTATTTAATGGGGCCAAAATTCTTTTCCCATAATTTCCCAGTGAGAAAAGTGTAATCTGCATGCAACTTGCTTTAGCAGATGACTTCTTCTATATCTCATGTATGGAATTAAGAGTAAAGAGTGCATGAACCATTGAGCATGACCCAGACTCCTCCTAAAGTTCACTGGGGTGAGTGCGTTTGAGCAAATCTTGCCCGATTTGTGTTTCTGGGAAAATCCAGATGAAATTCACTGGTTAGGATAAATACAAATTAAAACAGTCTAATTTCCCGACTCAGATTTGAATTTTGGTGTTGATCCAAAACCCAAAGTAATGCCACAGATGTATGAAGGAGAATGAAGCCCACATGAACAATAGCATACAGTATTTATTGGTTTTGAGTTGCCGCTCATCCAAACCACAGCTCTGTCACCAGCCATAAATGAAGAAAAGGTAAAGCACAGGCTTTATGCTCTACTCTGATTTTCAAACCACTGACACATAGGCTGAGCCACACCATCTCAGTGACCCTGTGTAGGCAGGGGCCACTAGGCATAGGGCACACCAGTCACGGCTTAAGTTTCCTCAGCACCCATCCTTTGGGGACAATGCCAATGGGAAAGCATACACAGTGTCTGCAGCACCCTGGCTTTTTACACCCCATGTAGGAGGTAACTGTAGACAGCTGGTTAAACAGCTTCCACCACCTCAGTGCCCCAACTGCTGTGAGAGGATGGAGGACACCAAGCACATAGTTCCTGCAGTGAGGAATACTGACAGCCAAGCCTGAGGGAATGCAGTTGGGTTTTAATTTTAGCTCTACTATTTCTTGCCATGTAAACAATAGTAAGAGTCTCAAGGAGAAGACACTCTGGGAAGAACCAAATCATTGTGTGGGGGTGATGGAAAAGTTGGAGAATGTGAAGTTCAGTAGAGATAGCTAAGCACAGCTGCAGGCACTGAAAACATGTTCTCTGCTAGTTAGGCTTGTAAAATAAAAGGGAATGGTTTGTACATATGACTGTGGCTAAAGTCTTAATTTCTCTGTAGCCAAACATGTCTCTAGCATGCATCAGAGTCCTTGGGACAATTAAAGTAGAATTGTGTACTGCTCTGAAAAGCCCAAGATTAAGTGGGGAGGGACACATAGACCTTCCAGATGTTCCAACAAGGTGTTTTCTCGAGATCTGTGACCAAAAAGAAAGGTTTACTCTAAAGAGGTACAGCTCTGGGATAGAAATAAGGCAAGGGGTTGTCATTGGTGCTAAACTCATTGAGTCTGAAAGTGGAGAGATTTCCCTGAAGTCCATGGAAATTACACATAACAGTACAAGTCTTCTCCCAAGTGAGTCAGGGATACTTTTCTAAGATGTGCTTATTGATTTGTACTTTGTTATCACAAAATATAAATTTGAGGAGAGGGACTTGGGGTGCTGGTGGACAAGAAGCTCAATATGAGCTGGCAGTGTGCTTTTGCAGCCCAGAAAGACAACCAGATCCTGGCTGCATCAAGAAAAGTGTGGCCAGCAGGGCAAGGGAAGTGATCCTCCCCCTCTACTCCACTCTGGTGAGATCCCACCTGGAGTACTATGTCCAGTTCTGGAGCTCCTATTACAAGAGGGATATGGATATGCTGAATGGTGTCCAGAGAAGGGCCACAAGGATGATCGGAGGGCTGGAGAACCTCTCCTATGAGGAGAGACTGAAAGAGTTGGGGCTGTTCATTCTAGAGAGGAGAAGGCTCTGAGGTGACCTTATTGTGGCCTTCCAGTATCTGAAGGGGGCCTACAAGAAAGCTGAGGAGGCACTTTTTAGGCTATCAGGTAGTGATAGGACTAAGGAGAACAGAACAAAGCTAGAAATTGGTACATTCAGACTGGATATGAGTAGGAAGTTCTTCACCATGAGAGTTGTGAGACCCTGGAACGGGTTGCCCAGGCAAGTGGTCGAAGCTCCATCTCTGGAGGCATTTAATTTAAAGCCAGGCTGGATGAGGCTGATCTAGTGTGAGGTGACCCTGCCCATGGCAGGCGGCTTGGAACTGGATGAACCTTGTGGTCCTTTCCAACCCTGACTGATTCTGATTCTATGATTCACTGGGGATTAATTTTCCAGCAAGTGAAGTTTGTCGGTTTTGGTCATTTGTGGTTTGGGTTTTGCTTGGTTTGGCTTTGTATGCTTTGGTGGGAAGAACTGATGGTAATATTACTTAGTTTGATAATTGTTTAAAATATAAAAGCTATAGAGAATATTTACTGATTTAGCCTTACAGGAGAGAGCAAAATTTGTGTTGGGGAAGAGCTCCATTTACCTGGAAGTTCTCTGCTGTGTTTTGTGCTCATATTATTTTTTCTAGTACTCTTTGTTAGAGATCTAATTTCTAGAACAGCAGAGATTTTCTTGAAATGAAAATGTTTAAAGGAATCCACTAACCATTGTCCTTGTTAGTTGGAAATGAATGCTTATTGATCAGAAGTATTGATCTAGCACTTTAGATTAAAACAATACTTTTGGTAGTGCAGTCAAAAGAGTTTAAAGACTGAAGTAAAAATGTAACTTCCACTGGCTACCAAGTGATCGATCGTAACTGATACCGTTGCCTCGGAACATAAGTTTACTGTGACATTTCTTATCTGGACTGAAAAGTTTGCCCTCATTGCTTTGTGCATTATGTATAAATGATTGATGTCAGCTTTAACATTTTGTAGAAACTACTTCCATTGTTCTCTGTGCATTTGCAGTGCTGAAAATTACTTATATTAAAGGATTTCTCAGCCAGAATGTAATAATTAAGAATAAGAACAGTCTTCAATACCTCTAGCCTTTGTTTGCTGTGTGGCACAGCCCAGAAATAAACAGCCTGTGGTAACTACTAAGTAGATGTAATAGGCCAAATTTTCTCCTCAGTTTTGCTTGTAGGACCACATTCACTTCAGCTAAGGTGGATAGGTGTTACCAGTCACCGAACTTCTACCAAAGCATATAATTGCTAGTGGAAAGAAGGTCAGAAACATTATAAACAAACTCTGAAATATGATGGAGATTGGACACAACACTTCTATTACAGGGAAAAGGGGGGAAAACAAACAAACAAACAAAAAACCCAACCAACATTATCTGGATAACATCAGAAGCCTGGGAGCCTGTTGCCCATCAGAATTTATTGGGAACTTGATGCGAAAGTAGACAAATGAGATTGTTAAGCGACCCCTTAACTGGAGGCCATAAGAGTTTGTGCAGCCGTGTGTCATGCCTGCCTCTAAAAAGCAATGTGAAATGCTCTGAACTAAAAACTCCTTGTGCCTGGCTTTCAGAGCAGCAGTCCTGTGGCTGTTAAGAAAAAATATGTGCCTGCTGGGACTGATAATAGCTGATCATCATCACCTATCCCATTGCAATGCTTCACAGTACACTTTATTTTTTTCAGCAAGCAGAGAATGTATATTTTGCTTTTGCATGAGGCTAGATTACAAGAAATACTACGCTTACATAATAGTGTAACAATTCTTTTACTGCTACCATATACGTCTGCTAACGCACAATCAGTGATGAATATCTATATGTCTATACAGCAAAATACAAATAATGGATGAATTAATTCACTTGCTTTTCCTTGTAAACTAAATGTCTTGCTAAGACCAGTAGTGGAAGCAGAGACACTTAATGATTCTCTTTAGACATGAATAATGACGAGGGGAGTGTATTCAGCACATGACGAGAACCTGAATATTTTCTCTACAATGAAAGTCAGTTTGCATGTGAGTCTTCAGGTCCAGGGAACCCCAGAGCAAAATTAACTTAAAAATGCAACCTCAAGGTTGTTTCGAAATCCTAAACCAAGGTATTTCTCCCCTGCCTTCACTTTTAAGCTGGAGTAATTCTCATTACTGCTCTGCTATTTCATGAACTTGGCAACAGCCAAGAGAAGGCCCAAAAATGTTAGTGGCAATTCCCACATCTCTACGCAAAAGAACTCTCCAGCATTTCAGGGCAGTGGTTGCGACTCTGCGTTTCCAAGTTGTAAGCAGAAGAACAGTTTAAGCCACTGGGTCTGATTCTTCACACCAGGCATTCCTCATTGAAATGGTATCATCAGAGTATCAGTATAAAAGCATGGAGAAACAAATACACAGGATTTTACAGTGCTTGCAAAGAAGTAAGACATGACTTACCAGTAAGTGTCTATCTGTGGTTTTCAATCTGGTTAAAAGTGGTCTTTCCAGCTGTTCAGGCAGGACTGCTGATTCATATATTTCCCCATGTTTTAGTTTTTGTTTTAAGCCACCATTCCAGGCATTAATGTGTTAATTGTCAGGGTTGTATAAATTTTAGTAAAGCCATATTATTTTTGCATGGCAACTATTAAAAATATTTTTCCTCTTAATTTCACAAGGGATGCTGAGACTTTCAGAGTTTTTCCCTCTTGCAGAAGGGAATAATTTAGATTTTCTTCCATCCCTGTCAGAAGTTGAACAGACGAACAAAACAGATTCTTCAGAGACAATTTTACACAGAGTTACATCCATCCAATTCAATTATAAATTAAATTGACTAACGAACCATAGCTCATTATGGGAATCAATTACTCAGAACTGTCTTTGGACCAAAAATGTGGAAAATAAAAAATAATGGTCATACTTCAATATACCAGATTGTCAGTGTTTGAAAGCTCTGTTTTTCTCTAGCTTGGCATAGACCATCGCCAAAAAGAAATGATAATCATTTGTTTTAGAGCTTGTAGAGATGTTCCTGCTGTATGAAGACTAGTTAATTCTTGAGTTTGATCTCTTTGGGACCAGCACCTCAGGCTTTTTTTGAGATGACAGGCCAACCCTGGAGTAATGTCATCACATGGGGATCTTTCAGATCAACTTATGCAAATATATTATTAAAAGATGCCACATTTTAGCCTCTGGTGCAACCCAAACAATAGTTGTGGAAAATGTTATGAGGTAACATTGAAGGCATTTTCTTAGGAAAATCATTCTTGTGACATAATCATAGTTGGCCCACCCCTCTGGATTGTTTTTAGCTGAAATGTGTAGTAACAGTAAAGGTAATGAAGACAGAGAAATGTACCTTATTTATTACTTTGTCTTGTGTGAAATAATGATGAAGGATTATTTAAAGTCCTTAAATAAAACCCTTAGTACAGAGAAACTGAGGCATACAGAGTATCTGTTTGACATAGCTGGTAGTACCATTTGGATGAAAGATGTGGTCCTGGGCAGTGTCAAAGGCAGCACACATGAAGCACATGGGTCTTTGCTGCACCAGCACACAAGGGCAGCTTCAGCAGTCTGAAGCATCAGCCTGCCGGCAAGTGAAGAGGGCAAAGGAACTCAGAGGCTTCACCAATTCTCCTTCTGTCATAGCTGGTACATGGAAAAGAACAAGTCAAGTAAAATGCATTTTGCAGTGTATGTATCAGTCCCCTAGTCACTGAAATCTTTAACAGCTAAGCATTTACCTGATATAACTCGCTGCATATAATGGAGCAGGCTTAGAGCAAAGTTTTTTCAATGGTGTTTAGCTGTTACAAGATTTTGCAAATGAGATAATCCTAAGCTATGTGTACTATGCTTCACCACTCAGTTATTTCGAAAATATTTCCAACTGGCATGTTGTATAAAATCATGTTGCATCTTCTCCCTTCCCTCCCTCGGGCCGGGCGGGAGGGCTGCCTCTCTCATTAGGGCTGGCAGTACTCCGGCGGAAGCAGTTTTCATGAATGGGAGCAGATCTGATGAAGGCAGGCTGCAAATCAGGAAGCCAGTCTTACCCTGAAGTTTGCTTTAGACTGAGCAGTTCAAAATGAAGCTTAGTTGGGAAGGCTAATAATTAGGTTAATGACCTGTGCCTTCCTCACTGCCATTATTTCTTATAATCAGAATTTTAAAATCGTATTTCTAATAGGCATCAAATGTCGAATATTAACGAGTTGTATAAATATTTTGCATCAGGGACGTGCTCACTAGAATACCAGTGTCATGAGACAGCCAAGGCTTTTTTACCCCCCCCAGTAATTCCTTTTCTGTGCCCTACCCTTTTTGTGCTGATCGGCAGAGAGTTCTAGGCTGTGCCTTTGAAACGAGACCGGGCTTGCAGCTTGGCCGTCCTTGGCAAACTCCTCCACCACTTTAATTCTAACCAATTAGAAGAGCCAATCTTCCTTAGTGCAGAGCTATATTAAAAGATATCACATTCAAAGGCTGGACGTGCAGACCATTAATTAGGGGTGTCTGGCGAAGGGGCTGCCCTCAGCTGTCGCCAGGGCTGTGGCAGGCGCCCCTGCCCACCTGTTGCGGGCAGAGGGGCTCGGCGGCAGCAGCAGCTTCTGCACAAGGCCTCTCACTGGCCTGTGGGGAATTTGCACTAATTAGAATTAGTTGTCCCTCCACAGTCCGGCTCCTGACACAAATTGCATTCTGCAGCTTTTTGTTCCACTTGAGTTCACAGACAAAATAGCCCGTGCCGTGTTTGAAATGAAGCAAGGCAATATGAAAGGGGTTTATGTAATTAGTTAATATACTTTAACATTTTAACTAATATATTTGGTGTTCATTTCTCAAAAAAAAAAAAAAAAAAAAAANTTCTTCTTCTTTTGCTTAATAATTATTTATGATTGCACTGTGGGTAATTATAATACGAGCTTGTTCAGGTGTCATTAAATCGTTGTCGGGCTTGACTGCGTGTGTAAGGAAACAAGTGACCTTTAAAGATGATAGTTTGAAGCGGAAGCCATGGTAATGGGGAGCTGCAGAGGTACATACTGTGGTGGCGAGAAGAAAGAGACCTTTCACACTTATCAAGAGAATAACTTTATTGAATCATACAACCAATAGAGAGAAATTGTTTTTAAAAGAGTGGAAAGGGCAAGCAAGGCAGGTAAAGGGAACAATCTATAGATGAAAATATGGAGAAAGATAGATCAAGAGCAAAAGTTTGGAAGTTTCACTCATCAGCCACAGGTGGAAATGAGAAATACTGCACACTGCAGAGAATGACTGCATTAGAGCAGCTCACATCTGCCACCCCAGAGCCAGTGGCGACACCTCAAAGACCTGCCTGGAGAGGTGATGTGATGGGTAACAGTCCTCTCATCAAGCAGTGGGACTGACTGAGACTGAAATTGGAATGAAAAGGATTATTAACCATCCTTGTGATAATTCAAAGAAGTCTACAAGGACTGCACCAGAGAGGCAGTAAAATCATGAGCAGCCTTAAAATACTCTTGGGTGTTGCTGGATGATGAATCAGACATCCGCTTCTGCTACCCCCTGGGATGACAGAACATGCAGGTTTGGCTACCAGGAAGCCTTTATCTTGATGTTAGTGGTGTTCAAGTTTCAGAGTAATCAAGGCCTAGAATATTCTCTTTAGTGTCCAAGGAAAAGGGGAAGAGTAGAGTTGAAATGCCAATGAATTTGCAGAGCTGGTAAAATTGGAGTAGATAAAATCCACACATCTGTGGTTTGGTCTGTATCAAATTCCATACCCCTTGTCTGTATGTGGGTATTTTGTGGCTTTCTTATTAGTGGCAATCCATATTGTTAGGTAAAACTGTAGAGAAACCGATGGGCATAAGGGTTTATGTCAGCACACTGGTGATCCTAAATATTTGAGTTAATTTTTAAAATAACTTTTCTTCATGTATAATTTCCCTTGCAAAACAATTTAATCCAAATAAATTGTCAATAATCATTGTTAGATAAATATATTAAAGTTATTGGGGTTTTAATTGCTTATTGTTGCTTGATCCTGGTCTAATCAACATCAAGGGTAAATTCCTCTTGTATGTAAAGAAAGTAGAGAAACTAAGCTATAGACTCCTCCCTCTGTCTCTATTCATGATATACCTCTGAAATGATAATTTTCCTTAAATCTATTCATTATTTGCATTTAATTTCCTATGTAGTACTTACATTACTTACATTCAACATCTTATTGGTGCATCTAGATTAATTTATTAAGCTGCTGCTTAGTTATGATGATGGTATTTTGCCAGACCCATGCATTGAGGGAAAAAAAAAAAAAGTGATTCAGAAACCCTAAAATTATGAAGGTAGGTTAAACCACGAGGTTTGTATTAAGAGCTCTTTTTTCTGTCTTTGGTGTCTCTATACAATTCCATACAATGTGTATAAACACACTATACAGAGAATTCACTCTGTGTGTGTATTCAGTCATTTTCTTTTAATTTCCTCTGTAACAGAGGCAAGAAATGTTGCAGTTTGGTTGTTTGTGGGTTGGTTGTTGTTTTTTGTTTTTTTTTTACGGCAGCTGAACTTGTTTTCTTGCCATATGACTCTAGAAACCCACCAAGTATCACAAGCCACATCAAGATTTCAGAAAAAAATCAAGCCCCTGCTCCTTTTGTGGTTAGTTGTATGTCTCACACTCTGGTCTTTTAGTTTCTCGTTCTGAAATCAAGGAATTACACCCCATGTAAATAGTCTTACATATAAATGCCACACTAATTTCTATCTGGCTTTGTGTCATGTTGAAATCCACCTTCTATAGATCTGTACTGCAGAAATCCAGCCCTGGAATGGAACAGTGATGAACTATTTATTTCATTTTTTAAGATCTGCTCCACTGTAACTTTAAACCGGGGAGAAAAGCTGGCTTTCAAGAAAGAATATCTTTCTCTGTTTACTAATCCTTGTCCCATGGATATTACTCTATTGTCAATGAGTAAAAATAGATATGGTATTTGGAATTTTATGCCACTTCAGCCTGCCACCCCTTTGTAATCTCTCGTCAAGGAGATTAGGCAGGGGTAGATGTCTGCGTACTGAGTAAATTACTTTTGCTACAAGCAAACTAGGAGGTTAACCAACTGCTCAGTATTGGCATCAACTGCTGACCATCTTAGTCATTACCACTTAGGAAACACAACGTGTGCTATATTATCACAGCAGAGGTGCCAACTCAGTTAACTCTATCACTGCTGTTCTACAAAAGGAGTTGTACCGGCTGAAGCAGTTTAGTGGTCCAGCTTCGGCCACCTATTCTGTCGTTTCAAAATATGATCCTGACAGCTCTGAAGAGGCAGCAGCAGCCCAGAGGTTTATGTACAGGTAAGAAACAAAGAATTCTCCTCAGGAGCAATCAGAATGCTGGAGTCCAAATGCACAGAGGCAGCTGGTGAGTGTACTAGGGTCACATGTGTTTCAGCCTCTTTGTTTCATGCTCTCTCCTTTTTCTAGAGATGCAACCCATGAAATACAAAGACCCATTTTAATGCAAGCAATTTTCCTATTAGTGCCATATGTCTTGTCTGTTGTTTGATAGACCTTGTCCCAGGAAAAGAACCTTTGATTTGCTTGTTCAATGCACTGTATTAAAAGCTCTATCAGTCCTCCCCAGAGATAGAGCTTTGCTGGGCAGGAAGAGGGAATTGCAGTGCTGAAGCAACTGGTTCAAAAAGTAGTTAAGGCTAGAAGTTGCTAAATGAAGCACAGAGCAGATATTTCTATTCAAGCTTTTAAAATCACATATAGAACATCCAGCTCGCCCCACACACCACTCTCACACACACACACACACAACCTTGAATTTCTGCATTTTCAAAGATTTCTAGCCACAACTATGTATCATTTCAAGTTCACCTGTTTGGAATGTGGTAAAATTAAAACCAGTAATGAGTCCCAGAGCACCACCAATGTGTCATGGTGCCTCTACGTATTTCCCATCTCCTCATGACACAAATGGGAGAGAAAGGAGATAATTTTCAATGGGCAAAACATGTAAAATTTCATGGGTCACATTTAGTCCATTTGTCCCCCCATCAGCCACTTCTGGGTTGGTGACTACTATGAACCATTCTGGTTTCCTCTTTTAACTTCTCAACCCCCTGTGCCCATCACCACCACACAAGAGAGGTAAAAAAAAACAGTGTTGTGTTTGGTCAGATGCAATGCTTGTTAGCTTTAGTATAGCTAATGTGTGTGACCTTTCCATCTTGGTTTCCAAGTAGATGGCCATTTTTTTCCCTGAAAAGCTGTCTGTTGCAAAACATGCTGCTGAAAGGAGTATAAAATCACGTGTCAGAAATGTATGAATTTGTAATTTGTAAAAGGCAGCAGTAAATTGAGAAACAGTTTTCTGCTACTGACACTGCTGTCAAAATAAATGTGGGGAGGATAATTATAGTAATTAACAAAATAGCTAATTGTGCTTTGTCATAAGATAAGGTTTAGTTTGATTTCAGATTAGAAGTAGATCAATACCAAATATCTCACTGTGCATATCTGATTATTACTACAGAGCTAGACTAGAATCACAGAATGCATCAGGTTGGAAGGGACACTCTCAAAGGTCATCTTGACCAATGCCCCTGCAGTCAGCAGGGATATCCACAACTAGATCAGGTTGCTCAGGGCCCTATCAAATTTGGCCTTCGATGTCTCCAGGGATGGGGCCTCCAGCACCTCTCTGAGCAACCTGTACCAGTATTTCAGTACCCTCACTGTAAATAACTTCCTCCTAATGTCCAACCCACTGTAAAGAACTAAAGAACTTCCCTCTTGATATCTCCTTTGTTCTAGTTTAAAACCAATACCCCTCATCCTATCATTACATGCCCTTGTAAGCAGTCCCTCCCCAGACTTCCTGTAGGTCCCCTTCAGATACTGAAATGCTGCTATAAGGTCTCTCTGAAGCCTTCTCTTCTCCAGGCTGAACAGACCCAATCGTCTCAGCCTGTCTTTTTAGGAGAGGTACTCCAGCTCCCTGATTGTCCTCATGTCCTTCCTCTGAACCTCCCACAAGTCCATGTTCTTCCTGTTTTGAGGACTCCAGAGCTGGATATGATATTCCAGGTGAAGTGTCACAAGAGGAGAGTGGCAGAATCACCTCTCTTGATCTGCTGGTCATGCTTCTTTCATGGAATCACACAATATATGTGGTCGGAAGAGACTGAAAGATCAGCCAGTCCAATCTTCAACCTAGTACTGAAGAGTCCACGCCAAACCATGTCCCTAAGCACCAGGTCTACACACCACTTGAAGTCCTCCAGGAGAAGTGTCAAAGGCTTTACTAAAGTCCTGGTAGACAATGTCCATGGCCCTTCCTTCATCCATGAGGTGTGTCACTGTAAAGGGTTAAGCCCTTCTGGAGGGGCCTACCTGGAACTGGATCCTGACTTCTCCCTGTGGGTGGTCTGACCTGCCCCCAGGTATCATATTTAGCCCACTCCCACTTCCTGCTGAGACTCCTATAGAGGGGTGTGTGTGTGTGTGTGTGTGTATGTATATGTATGTGTGTATATGTGTGTGTGTGTGTGAACTTCCTGTTTCTTGCTCTTGGCCTCTGCTTTCCTCACCAGCCCAGCACCTCACTTTCCTGATGCTGCTATTTCACCAGGTGCTCTCCAGCAAACACATGGGGAGAGCAGCCAAATTTGGAACTCTAACTGCTGCATCTGAAAATCATCTTGCATCCATCTGCATCTACCGCTAATTTCCAATTTCACCTCTTGGATTCAGCTTCCATCCACTCCCATCTATGGGTTGTATTTATTTTATTTCTTTTTGTACTTGGTTTTTGTTTGTTGATTTTTTTCTCCCCTTCCCCTTATCCTCTGTAATTCTCCTTACCTTATACCTGTACCTTGTATTTTATTCCCTCTCCCCTATCCTCTATAATACCCCTTACCTAAAATACTTTCTATTTATTGTTAGTTAGGTTTTTTTTGGTTTTTTTTTACTTCCAAATCAAATTAAGTATTTATTGAGCTGTTGAGCTCAAGGGGACTGGCTTAAACTAATCAAGTCACCTTAGAAAGGGATCATATTAGTCATACAGGACCTGCCTTTCATAAACCTGTGCTTACTGAGCTGGATTGCCTGGTTGCCTTGTAAGTGCCATGTGATGGCACTCAGGATATATCGGTTTTCCAAAACATGCAAAGCAATGGGAAAATATTACCTCAACAGCCAGCTGTTCTTCACTTCTCATCCCTGAATGTGCATCTTCACTCATCTACCTCTGAAGTCTTACATCATTCTTTGCTCTACAGTACTTGGCACCTTGGAGCATCTAGGATACTTTTGATAATGACAAAGGATGCTAAAAAGCATCCTCATTGGAAAGTAACACTCTCAGAGAGGTTATATGGGAAACTGTAGCAATCCTGGACAGTTCAGGCCTGTGTAATATAAAAGGAAAAATGTCCCTGTATGAACAGGTGATTAAAAATTAGATTCAGATAACTATGAGGTGATAGAGTATCAGTCACACTTCTATAAATGATCATGAGAGTCCAGTATTCTTTGGGAATATATCTATGTGTGTTTCTCCTTGGCCATCTGTAACATACACTTAGCCTGAGAGGAAATTTCCAACACTGGGAAAATGTCCCTGGAAAAATCTGCATACAAAAATAAATTAATTTTTCTCGTTTCTACACCATCATGACAATTACAGCTCTAAATATAGGCAGTTGGTCTACTTAACTTTTACAGACCAACAATGCTACAAGTAAAGATGAGAGGAAAATGTGGTGATTGTGTTAGGTGACAAGAATTTGATTTAATCTATTGCTTTTCAAACCACCTCCACCCTCTTCTATTAGCCTGTCTTCATCCTCTGCATTCCACAGTTCCTGATCAGTTTGTCTGTCTTCCTTGATTTTATCAGTGATCATAAAGGATAGTATCTAGCAAATCATGTAGTCTTTTGTATGAGAATCAACTCTCACAGCCTGGTCATTCTGTCTGTTCCATGTCTCAGTAGAAAATAGATTGGGGAAATGCAATTTCTCAAGGGCAAAATACAGACTTCTGAAAGCATCTCAGTGACTCTGAGGTCTACATTCCATTGAAAACCAAAGATATTTATGCTCCTAATACTCTTATATTTGGGACTTTAAATTTATAAGTCTTCTGAGTGCTTTTGAAATGGATACTTCCATAAGCCAAAGTCTACTGATGCAACTCATATAGACTTTTTACCTGATTAAAAACTGGTTCCAGTAAATTGAATTTGAAATGTGTCATTTTTACATTTGCTGATATTTCTGGGTCCACTTATGGTTGTATACCACTGGTATTCCAGACAGCTGCTAGGAAATAGCCTATAAATTGTTCTGGACAGCTGGGCAAGCATGACCGTCACCCTTACTCCACACAATTCAGGGTGGCTGATCTTGTGCAGTGCTGGGTCTGTGACCATCTTACAGTTAGCAGCCAAAACATAGCATGATGAACCTCAGGAGGTCAAAAATACTATTTATGTAGTTTGTGCAGAGCATCTCAGCTGATGTACGCAGTACAGTAGCTGATAGGTTTACTACAGTTTTGCTTAAAAAAGGAGATAAAATTTCCCTTTACTTACTCCTCTTGTCTCTTCTTTGGATGTATTCCACTCTCAATGCATTCCACTTTCTGAAAGCATGGTCCTCTCAGAGGCTGTGATACTAAGTGTGATCTGATCTGAGGCTTAAATTTGATCACCACCAGCAGACAGCTGTCAAAAGGGATGTTCCCTCCCACTGGCAACCATGCACTCCTGCCACCTATTCTGCGTGGGTGCTGCAGCTCATGTGGCTATACAGCTGAGATACAGCCACTGACCCTGCTGGAAACCAGCCCAGCCCAAAGGAAAGGTTTCTCTCCAGCCATGTAAGTTCCCTGGTCAGGCCAAAGTATAGTAAGGTGAGCACTTGTGTCAGCGTAATTGATGTGGGGAAGAGGAGACAGGATCTTGGAGAATAGGATTGCCGCAGCTTATTAACAGTCTCTCTGCAGCCAAGCTGTGTTCTCTTCTAGCAACCAAAGGGCTGCTAATACATTTTCATACTTTCCCCAACTTGAAACTCAAACTTTTGGAAATACAGATTTTTTTTGTCATTACAACAATTTTTTTTGTTGTTAATTTAATGCAAACTAAGCATACAGGTAAAGAAACATTACGGGAAGCAGCAGATAGTGGGGATAACAGGAAAAAAATTATGTTTACATAGGCAGTATGTATGTGTGCCTGGATAGTTTCAAGTCAATTAAAATGCTTTCTTTTGAAATGAGTAGCAGGAGCATTGAATTCAGTGTGAGGTTCAACATTGACTTCAGTGGAGATGGATCTCAGCAATTGATCCTGCTGAACAATAGGCAGCAGTTAAAGTAGGGGGTGGGGGGAGCAGGGTGCAGTTAATGCAGTTCTGCAGCCATAGAATTTACCACATAACTCACCAACTGCTATAAAATCGCAGGAGAAGCAGGTTCTTATTTTTCATTAAGTAAAATTTGGTTTGTGACCTACCTGATTTTCACAGGTAGACTTTCTAACCAAAAGCTTTCCAAATAAGTAAACAATGTGGAAGAGTACACATTTCTTGTGAGATATTAATCCTGAAGTCTAATAATGGCAATGCTGAGCTGCTCAGTGGGGACTATAGTTTGTCACCACACTTAACCTTCCTTATCAGAGGTGTTCAGGTGTGGATATTATGGTTGGAAGCTGAAAGGTGATGGAAGCTTGCTGTTAGTTTAGAATAGAATAGAATAGAATAGAGTAGAATAGTATAGAATAAGCCAGGTTGGAACATACCTCCAAGATCATCCAGTCCAACCTATCACCCAGCCCTAGCCAATGGCACTAAGTGCTCCATCCAGTCTTTTCTTGAACACCTCCACAGACATCAATTCCACCACCTTGCTGGGCAGCCGATTCCAATGGCAAATCTCTCTCTCTCTGTGAAGAGCTTCCTCCTAACATCCAGCCTATACCTCCCCCAGCACAACTTGAGACTGTGTCTCCTGGTTGCCTGAGAGAAGAGACCAACCCCCACCTGGCTACAATCTTTAGAGAGATGTAGACAGCAATGAGGTCTGCCCTGAGCCTCCTCTTCTCCAGGCTAAACAACCCCATCTCCTTCAACCTCTCCTCTCTTGTGCTCCAGGCCCCTCACCAGCTTCATTGCCCTTCTCTGGACATGTTCCAGTACCTCAATATCTTGAAGTGAGGGGACCAGAACTGGACACAGTACTCAAGATGTGGCATGACCAGTGCCAAGTACAGGGGAAGGATAACCTCCCTTGTCCTGTTGGCCACACTATTCCTGATACAGGCCAAGATGCCATTAGCTCTCCTGGTCACCTGGGCACACTACTGGCTCGTGTTTAGCTACTATCTACCAGCACCTCCAGGTCCTTCTCTGCCTGGCTGCTCCTCAGCCACTCTGTCCCCAGCCTGTAGCGCTGCCTGGAGTTGTTGTGTTTGCTGATTTAAAGATCCCCTCTGTTGTTCTTAACATCTGGGAAGGAAGTTGTATCCATTGTCCCTTCCAAAATTCTCAATTGCTTCCTATGCTGTACTGGATTTCTGAAACCCCAGCATGTTGCCAGCAAGGTCTCCAAACTTCCTGGCTCGTCTAGTGTAAGTATAAGTTAAAAAAAAATCTCTTAAAGCATGATGAGTTTCTAACCAGGGATACAATGTGGTCATCCCAAAGATATGCATCTCACAAAGCAGGAACTCTGCCACTGCCTTCAGGCGCAGCTGGCTGCAAGGTACAGGAGGCCTCAGTAACAGCACTGTGATGCCATTGCAGCATGCAGCAGGTCTTAACACGGTAAACAGAGAACAAGGCGAACTTCCTTTCCCCCTTCTGGCCTCTCCCCACATATATGGTGTTAGGTTACTTAATTAATTTTAACAAGGGAATGACATTCCCCTTCCATTTGTGCCTTGTAGGATGCAATGTACGAATATCAGTTTCGTGATTCCTTCACCAAAAAGAATGTTAGGCCAGATCCTGCCAAAATCAGTAGTAAAATCTTTATTCAGAAAGAATTTGGATTGCTTTTTGAGAGGAATAGCACAATTAAGGAGAAGTCTGATTAATCTAGGAGGTACTCTATGTCTGCAAAGTTGTTCTTAAAAACTAATATCTGGACACCTTTGCTTGGAGGTGCTATTTATATCTTTGTATGCCCCTGCCTGCAATAAAAGCTAGCATAAAAAGTATAATTAGAGCAGCTTCTAATTGGAATGGCAGGAATTAGGAGAGGAGGATAACAGCCAAAGTGAAAAACAAAAGCAGGGTGCTCTGTAGTACACAACAAAAAGAATGTTAGTGCTGAAGTCAACTCTTATGCTGAAGTGACTGCTTAAAACTGATGGCCAAACAAAGGACAGCTGAGGTGGGTAAACTAAAGGAGACCTTGCAAGCCAAAACGTAGCAAAANATTTATCAGTTACTGTCTTGTGACAATTTATTCATCGTTCACCGTTAGAAGCTGGAAGTTACATAGGAAGCATGATTGGTGATAGCTTCTCTATTTCAATATGGTATAATAGAGATAACACAGTGCCCAAAAGCTCTACAGCCGCCTTTTCGTCTGCTTTGTCTCTTTTCATTACTCTATCAGAATCTTCATTTAATATAATCCAAAAAAGCAAGGTAATTGCTTCACTTATCAGTTATCATCGCACTCGCATACTTATCATGTCAAAATTATTTATGTGGACGGCCAAGTTGATCTTGCTGCATTTAGAAGCTTAAAATTTGAATAACTGTTCTGCCAGTTAGGTTATCAAAATTGTGGCATAGGCAATGAGTTTCTTCTTTCTGGATCTTTGAGGGAGAATAGGGAGCATCTCCAGTTTACCCGTGGCGGAACACTGCTCGAAGGAGACTCTCAGCAGCTCTGTAGCCGAGCATTCTGCATGCTGGGGACAGGCTTTATTTGCTAGATGAACAGTAAATAAAATGGCATGATATAAATAGAGACAATAGAGAGAGACATAAAGGGGTATTGTCAAGGTTGTCACAGGTCCCAAATTAAAATTATAATTTACAGACCTGTGCAATTCTTTCTTGGTTTGTCCCTCCTTTTGAAACACATTTCATAGCTCTTTTTCTATATCATTTTTATTTCTTTATGATTTTGGTAGATGGTAACTCACCTGTTTGAAAACCCCAGAGGCTGAAATAAAACAAAGCATGCAAGTTCAGAAAGTCATTTTAACAACTTTTTTTTTTTTTTTTTTTTAATATAAAAGACATTTCCTTCAGCCAAGCTTTTGGACACCTTCACAAAGAGTAACAGGGAAAAAGCCTGTCGCAAACAGATACAAATAATATAAAAAGGAATGTGCAAACATTTTTTTTTTTCCCCCAACACGAGTGGCAAATTCATGTCATTGTTGTCCTTTCATCACATGACTCAGGCAGCCAGGAACCTCTTCATGAGCACTCGGCAGACCACTGGACATTTTGACATAAACGACTGCTCTGAAAAGTCATTATTGAAAGCATTTGTCATTCTCCTAATAATGACTGTCCCAAAGGCTTGGGCTTTTCAATAAATGGGCAGAATAAATCCCAAGTGACTGAGGCCAGCCTGGAGACTGCCAACTGGCCCATCATAAGGTGTTCAGATGGAAGAGATCCTGAGCAGTATACAACACGCAGAGTATCTGTGTGAACATCTGTATGAAAAAAAGAAGGGAGAGGACTTAGCATTAGAGATGTCCTTCTCCATTTGTATATCCTTTACATACAGATGATGGCTACATTCAGTGATGTTTTGATTATGATGTATTTTCTAGCCTGTGTGTTCCCAGACTTGTTTTGCTCCCTTTCTTCTTACACAGTAGTGACTGTGGCAGGTCATGATACTGGCAATGGCCAACCATGGCATCATGAAGAGGGAGAAGGGCAAACAGCTTTTAGCTCTGTATGAAGCCTTACACTGCTTAGAACTGACCTGTGTGTTATGGTTTGGATGTCTATATTCCAGATAACCTGCTTGTCATAGTTTTCAGATTTAAGAAACTTGTTGGAGCTATCAAAAGGTAATAGGTGTCCAGTACACGGATAAGCTCCTGAGTCACGGACAGAAACAACAAATACAGCTCTTGGGTGGCTATTCTGTGGAAATTTTTGTCTGGGTATGAACCAATTCTCTATCACAACTCCCTTTGGCAATATTTACTACAGCCTCTGAGACTTAGTAAATCTTGGGTAAAAGTTGCAGCAGACAAAAAGACAGAGTTTGAAATACAAATAGTAGTTTCTCAATAGATTGCAATACAAAAATGTGGGCCAAGCAGAGATGCTGTGTGCAGCTCAGCACTCATGATACTTTTATGGCATGTGTTTCAGGGCCTCGGTGATGTTTTGACCCTGATATTTTGCAGTTTTGGACTCCTGTGCATTTAATTTACCGTACACCTTAAGAGCACTCATCTCATGTTATGATTACTCATTCAATTAGTGGCAAACAGCAGAGAGTAATGTTTGTGATGTTGGTTTTTTTCCCCCAATCTCTGTTCCCTGGGGGGTTCTGAAATATATTTTATAAGTGTATCCAGGCAGTCATTATCCAGATCATGTTATGGGTTTTGTAACTTCGCAATGTATTTGATTGAAACATCATAACTCTTTCTAGGACAAAGGCTTGTAACATTACAGATGCAGGGAACAGAGAGAGGTCAGCAGTTGACAGCTGGTGGTTGGAGACACATGATCACAATATTCCCCAAGTTATTACAAAAATATTTAACTGAACAATGATGGAAGAAAGTTAAAAAAAAAAAAAACAACAAACCAAAACCTAGTAAACATTAAAAGTAAACATAATTGTTGCAAATTTAATTAAATTCTCTGCTGTCTTTGATGTGATGGCTGATCTGTAAGTCTTTAAATTTCTTTGGATTAATATCAGCTTTTCCTCAGTCTAAACCTTTCTGAGACAGTAGCATTTTATCTCAATTATTGCTTTTTCTCCATCAGTCTTTAAATATAATCTCATTTGCCTTTATGGATACTGTAACCCTTCTGAACAGCTTTTAACCTTTTTTTAAATAGCCTTGACCTGAGGATGCCCAAAGTTTTTTTCTTCTTCCTCTTCTGAGTTTTTTTAATGCAATATTGAATAATAGAAATTGGACAGATGAGTGATTTCCTATCCAGAGACCTGTATATATATCTTAGAATGCTAGAACTGAATTTTTGTTTTAATAATAATAATAATTTAAAAAATTAAAATACCTCTGTCTAGTTTTCTGCTAGCAAAGAACCTTCAGCTTTGACCTCCATTTTAGTGGCAGCATTGTAGCCTCTGCCACCACAATATTAGTTTTATCTTTTCAAAGGAAGAAAAGGCTTTCTTTGTACAGTGCTTCAAAGAGCACTTACCTCAAGAGTCCAGCTCATCCTTCTGGTAAATTTAAGAAATACTCCGCTTAGGACTGACTGTTTCAATCATGGATAATGTAGATAATTTTATGTCTGAATGTTACAAAGGAGGCTTTCCCTTTGCTTTGTCTTTTTGCCCCACCCTTTCAGGTTCGTTTTCTCATGTAGTATCTAACAAAAATGCAGGCTAGTGGAAGAATGACACATGAGTTAAACTAACCCCCCTGGAATTTGATTGTAGGTGTAAAAGTTGCTATTTACCACAATGTGATATCTCTGTGTGTCTTAGATGGCAGGTTTGGGGGGACAGATACCTCCCACACATTATGACACCTACAGAGTCAGTGGCACACTCTGGTCACCAACCTGGCTGAGCAAGTTCATTCATCATAGAATCATAGAATCAGTCAGGGTTGGAAGGGACCACAAGGATCATCTAGTTCCAACCCCCCTGCCATGCCCAGGGACACCCTACCCTAGATCAGGCTGGACAGAGCCTCGTCCAGCCTGGCCTTAAACACCACCAAGGAAGTGGCCCCAACCACCCCCGTGGGCAACCAGTTCCAGGGTCTCAGCACTCTCATGGTGACGAACTTCCTCCTGACATCCAATCTGAATCTCCCCACCTCCAGCTTTGTTCCCTTCCCCCTAGTCCTGTCACTACCTGATAGCCTAAAAAGTCCCTCCCCAGCTTTCTTGTAGGCCCCCTTCAGATCCTGGAAGGCCACAATAAGGTCACCTGGGAGCCTCCTCTTCTACAGATTGATCAGCCCAAACTCTTTCAGTCTGTTCTCATAGCAGAGGTGCTCCAGCCCTCTGATCATCCTCGTGGCCCTTCTCTGGACATGCTCCAGCATGTCCACATCCCTCTTGTAATAGGGGCTCCAGAACTGGACACAGTACTCCAGGTGGGGTCTCAACAGTGTGGAGTAGAGGGGAAGAATCACCTGCCTTGACCTGCTGGACATACTTCTCCTGATGCAGCACTGGCCATAGTTATGGTCCTCACATCTGCCTGCTCCATGTCAGTTGGTACTTCCTTTACTGCCTTTCATGTGAGCAAGGTATATACACTTTCAGGGCCAGCCAATAGTGTGCATGCCAAGACAGTAACACTTTGGAAGACTTTTCCCCAGAGGAACCTGCCATCTATACTGCCACTCTGTGGTAAATGTGCCAGCTCAGTGGCATGAAGGTTTTCTGGTAGACTCCCTTGAGCTATCATTGCAACAAGCATCCTCATCTTTCCTTTCTACATACAGGCACTGTTTAAGCATCGTCATCTAGAAAGCTGCTTTCCACTGTCATTGCAATTACCTATCCCAAGCAGCGGTGCTTAAAATTGAGCTCTGGTTCATGAGAACAAATGGCTATACCTGTGAGCACCCTAATGTGTTAAATTACCATGCCAGGTAGCATTATATGTGTCTAGCAGCAGCTACTTTAAAAGACCATCTGCCAGAAATGGTTGGTTTCTAAGTTCTCATACTTGTAGTTTTAAGAGAAAACAGTGAGTTTATGTTGGCGATTGGGTTCAACTACCCCTCCCTAGACCCAGGCAGTAGCACTCTTGCTCAAAATAGAACATGTTTAATAGAAAGTAGGGAAATACCAGCTGCAGTGATCTTGCCCTAGATGAACACACACAGACACATATGTATAGCTGAGGATTTACATGGAGATGTCTTTATGTTGTTTGTGAATTATTTCACTGGAGTTATGCTTGCCTTAAATGACATATTTTAAGAGTGTAACATTGCAAAAGCAAACTCTAACAAAAGGGGATATTTATTCTTCAGATTTAAAATTAATTTCCTGTATTTTTCTGGGGTTTTATCCTATCTAAGCTGTAACCTTATGAGAAGAAAAATGAGAAACTATTTCTTTACGCTGAGACCAGTATCAGATTAAATATAAATGTAATGGTTTCTGTAAACGTTAACCCACTGTAACACTCTATCCCAGAACTAAAGATCTGCAGACTGTTTTAGGTTAAGTTACTGCTCCTCTCCATGTTAGGTAATCCGATGTCATTTAAGTAAAATAAATTGGAACTACTCAAGGAATAAAAAGAGGTGAAAGTGCAGAATCTGGTTTGGATAAAAGTTTAATTCTTCAGTTCCAAGTGACATAGCCCTTACAGGAAGCAGAGCAAACTCAGACAGGAGTGGCCAAGTAATGAAGATGGATGCATCTTGTTATCAGCAAGCCATTTACTAGGGCTTGATGTAACCTTAAACATTGCAGATAGCTCAATGGCACTTGCCACTAAGCCTCTAATTAATGAATAGCAGGCCCTAAATTAACAATGTGCATTTACAGATGAATTCTGGGCGCTCATTAAAAGATGTTCAAATATCAAGCAGTAACTGTTAGGTTTATTCCTTCTGGATTACTGTATACAGTGTTTGTTTGCTGTGAGTTTTCACAGGAGGTTTTGTGTGCTCGACTGCTGTGAGCCCAGGTGCACTTCAGGAAGGGTATAGTTCACTTGAGGAGGGCAAGACAGAGTAGCTGTAAACCAGGCATTGTAACACCTGTGCAGCAATTTAAGGAGGATTAGAATGATGCTCTATTCAGCCTTAACTGCAGTGGGAAAAAGTGCTCCATTTCTCGGAGCCATTCTCAACCTTCCATTTTATATTGCCCTTCCTTGTAATATCCACACTGGTGCCTTCCAAAGTGACCTGGAACAGTACCCAGGAGGCTTCAATGGTGAGATATTTAGTAAATTACTAGTTCCTCAACAGCTCACGTGAGAGCATTGCTATAGAAGTGGTCTTGTATCCAATGTCCCAACTCCTTGGGACAAGGAGATAAAGAAATAAGAAGCTCAGGATCAAATCTGCATTGTAACATGTATCCACCAATCAGATGGTATTTTAGAACAAAAATAGTGCAAATTCTTTAGATGGTTCTTATTGTACATGTTGTGCTTTAAGAGAAAGAACAGTGCAGCTGTAAGACGTAGCAGAGCATGTTGCCACATCTGCTAGGTCATATCTATATCAAATCAGAAGTTTAAATCTGCTACTGTGCTAAACTGTGGTGCAAGTGAGAGAGAATGAGCCTTTCAGAAATATTGGTGTAAGCTGGGATTGAGGTCAAACAGGCAAAGATGATTTAGGCAAAGTCAGAACTGAATCCAAGGTTCTTGAAAAATTAGACAGACTGTTCTCTGTAAAGGGAAAGATAACTATGATTTTCTGGAGACAGATCCTTTCAGGGCAGTAACTTCAGTGTTCAGCAACATGAGATTTTCTGCGTCGTGAATGTTCTCGTTAATGTGCCATTCAGCTACTGCCGCATGATAAGGTCAGTAAAAAATAAAAAGACTTTTAAAAAGCATAATGAATAAATAGTTCTTTCCTGAATGATGTCCTGCACACCATCTCATCACCACGTTAGAAGAGTTTTATTGCAATACTGGTCTACTATGATGGCAAATTACTAATATGATTGGCATTCTTGTAACAGAAGAGAAACAGCCACTCTAAGTAGAGCTCACTTTCAGCTGCGCCTGCAAACGTTTGGGGTTTGTGAACAGGCTGTGTAAGCAGGATCCCGTGCACATTCCACATAATCCAGTGCCATGCATCCAGTTCCATTTATGGACAAAATGAAACACAGGCTATTCTTTCTATGGATCATTCCCACATCAGCCTTTTCAAAGTTTAATGTGGACAAATTTAGAAAAGAGGCACTCCCACAGCTTTTTGCAAGCCATTCTAAACCAGTGTTTTGCAGGGATTTTTTGGTTGTTGTTGTGGTTTGGTTTGTGGTTGAGTTTTTTTGGGGGGAGGGGAATGTTGTTTGTTTGTTTTGCTTGTTGTTGTTTTAAAGCAAGGACAAACTTCTACTTAAGACAGCATTCTGTAGGAAGAGCTTGGAGTTTGTCACCTGGGTCTTCCTTTATGACTTGTTGATAGGAAATGTGACTGCCTCATACACCTTTCCCAGCTTCTTGTTATAGAGGACTGAATGCACATTATCCTGTACATGTGTAAAGTGATGGTGTTAAAGTATCTGAGAGTTGCTTTATTATATCTTTGAACAAAAACTTTATTTGAATGAGAAAAAGGTATTCTCTTTCATGAGGGGAAAGCTCTTTCTTCCTCTCTTTTGGTCACTTTCTTATACTATCATCTCTAAAGGTTACCCCTCTCTGTGGCTCTCAGTGACTATTTAGAAAAAAAAAAATACCCATAAATCAGCAACAGGTATTCTTAGTTACCCATAGATGAAGTGACAGTAACTATAGGAGTTTTCCTGTGCTATGAGATGTCAGGAAAATGCAGTGGAATGTGTTCAGCAGGGTCATTAGACACCATAGGGTGTCCCTGCCCAAGGCAGGGGGTTGGAACTAGATGATCCTTGTGGTCCCTTCCAATCCTGACTGATTCTATGATCATTTAGATCATTATTGCTTATTAATAGAAGTGTGAGCATCTTGCACTCTGGATGTTGTTTGGGGGGAAAAAAAAAGTGACAGTAAAAATGTTAGTATGGTTTTCTTAGAGTTCTGAATATTCATCCTTCTTATTTCTCCCATAGTGCACCACAATTTGAGTTGGCAGCATACGACCTATAGTTTTGTATTTCTAGAACCATCTTTACTCCCCTTTTCCAGTCACAGGAGCCAAGAACTGTGGCAGGGTTTGTAGAGGCACACATTAATTTCAGTTTAGTCCTGCAAGCTACATTCCTTTCCAAACATGTTTTAACCTGACATCATGTTCTTCCTCAAACTTCTCACAAATAAAGATGTGATTCATATAAACTTCCACTCTCCTCAAGCTCTGCCAACTCCTCATTTGCTTTTGGCAGACTTTGTGGGCACTTCTGATCCTAGACAGGAATGACAAACTCAGCACCTTCCATATGCTGAACCACAAGCAGCATGACAGTGTCAGTGACTGCAGACCATAGCAAATCTCCTTTCTGAGCAGAGTGTTTCCTTCAGAAATCATGGCATAAGTTGTTTCATGAGCAGCAGTTACTCTGTGAAGTACAGCGGGTGGAGCAAACGGCTCCCAAAGTTGGCACAGTTCATCGTGAACTAGGAGAAGGAATGGGGCTGGGCTTTTTGCTGGCAAAAGCTGCCTCACCCTGCCTGCTGCCACAGACCACCTGTGGGAGGAGTAAAGTGGCTCTGTTTTGTCCATATCAGAGTTCACTTAGTTCTGTTGGGCATTTACATCCTTTGGAAAATCATACCCATTGACTGCTTTTGGTCGTGGATTTATGTTCCTTAATGCAGTGAGCTATGTGATCTGCTTGAACAGTCATTGCAACTTCTGCTTCTCATGTTTTCAAGGATAAAGATTTCAATAAATTATCTACAAAACAGAAAAAGAAGTAATGAAATCCACAAAAATAAGAGATCCCAAAGCTCTGGAAGGATAAGATCACAAAGTGAACAGAGTCAAAAAAAAAAAAAAAAAAAAAGCTAAAATAAAAAAGAAGACAAAAAAAAGTGAAAAGGGATGAGTGGTAGGTGCACCTTGCAGACTCTTCTGTCCTTGGAAGCAGTATATCATTTACTGTAGCACAAGCATGATATCCATATGTCATAAAACCAATATGGGGTATCATGCAGACCATCTGTGAGTCTTTGTAAGGGTGAAACAGAGAGTATAAATTGTCTCCAAGTGTCAAGGCAGAGGGACCACAACGCTTGCAGTGTGGCAAAGCAGTTCTCTGGCAGCAAGAAACACCCTTGCCAGCAGTTTGCAGGATATGCATAATCCAGTTTAATTCATTTGAGCAATGAAGTTTAAATGCATGTAGCTAGAAGCTGTCCCAGGCCCAGATTAGCTACCTTGTACAAGTTCTCTGTGGAAATTCTAGGCAGAAGTTGTAGTGTTTGTAGGAAACCCCAAATGATGTGTTAACTAAGGTGTTTAAAACAACATTGGGCTAATAACTCTAAGGATGTAGAAGAGATGGTCTTCCGAATTACTAATTGGAGCAGCAATGATGTTATACCTGATACATCAGATGAAGATATAACCTAAGATGGTTTTCAAATTGTTTTCCTTATTGCAGTTTGCAGTGAACCTCAAAAACTCACAAGTGAAACCTACGTCCTTATGTATGTTTTTGAGGCCTTGAGCGACATGTTCTGGTAGGAGGTGTCCCTACCTATGGCACGGGGGTTGGAACTAGATGATCTTTGACGTCTCTTCCAGCCTAAACCATTCTATGATTCTCTATCCAACACACGCTTTGGTATGGTACAGTAGAATGATTTCTGTGTATTAGGCTCTAGTTTCTGCACTTCTTTAAATAGCTATAAAACTAAAAAGGGAGACCATTGTACCAAGGGCTGGTAACAGGACATAGAGGCTTACTTCTGATTCTTTCAGTTCTAGGCTACAGTACTAGTCCAAATACAGCTGAGATCAGTAGTGAGATCAGGACTGCGCCATAAGTAATTTATTCATTTGCTTGTCTCACAGAGCATGTCTGACATGGCCTTGTGTATTTTTTGTTATTCACATGCATTTAGTCAAATGTCTTCTGAGAAATGTTAATCCACCATATTATCATGTATTGCCTGGCCACTACTGGCCAGGTAACTCAGTACGATTGGTTCCATTGCCAGATAGGATAAAACTGCACATGTATCTTGTTTGGGAATCTGCTCTGTATGAATTGTGTGTTGCTTATTATTTTGCAAGAGCACCATGTCATCAAATATGTTTAAAATGTAAAATAGCCCATATATTTAAGCTGTATGTTTTCTGTTACACTCAATGGGTGTACCTCCCCATGTCCCATTAGTTAGTTTTGGTGGTTCGGGAGTTATCTGCTTCTCCCCCCTCCCCTCCCTCCTTTTTGAAGTCACCCAGACTAAACTCATCCGGCTGGAAGTTAATATACAAGCAGATATTTACAATATATTGCAAATATTTATAGCTGTATACAGTTAAAAGGTAATACAGAAACACCACACCCCTCCCAGAGATTGGAGTGCCCAGGAGGGGTTCCCCACCACCCTTCCACCTTCCCCCACCCACCAGACTTATCCCAGGATCTGTCTTATGTGCCAGGTAAGCAGGGAAGATCAGCCGGGTGGGGCTTGAAGCAGTAATTGATTAGTTGGGTTACACAGATTCAGGTGGAAGGCAAGGAAAGGAAGAGACCAACAGCCAGAGCTCAGACCTGAGCTGCTCTGTCTTATCTATATTTGTGTTCTTACTTTTGTATCTGTCAGCAAACCTATGAGCAAAGTAGATATCACCAATGTTTTCCTTTCTCAGCCTATAATCTAATTTCTCTTATTAAAATATTGCAATTAGCCTCAAACCAGCATGTCAGTATAAAAAATATCTATTTTATGTTATTTGTTGATAGGCAAAGATCAGATAACTGAGAACATGTGGAGATACCATTAAGGATCTGCCAGTCTTCTGCTGCCCTTCCTCTCCCACTGTAGTGCATGCTGGGCCCTATCCTACACTGAATGTAGCCTTAGATCTGTGCCACTGTGCTTTCTGACAGAGTCATTGAGTGCAGCTCATGGAGAGGGAAGCCAACGTGAGCACTGGGGAGAGTCTTCCCGTCTCCAAACCACTTCATCTCACCCCATCCCATCCCAACCAGTCAGGCTGTATATGTATCTAATACATTGCATCACTTCTTATTTGTCTGAGTAATGATTAGATCTCTTGCAGGAGGAAAGCTATAAATGTAGACAAAAATTGTTACCCATCTTTATTCTGGACGGCACCTAGAATTCCACAGCTGGATACTGCAAGACACCTAATTAATCTTTTCTTTAATATTGGCAGCGTACTGGAGGAACTCAACGCCTCTTTTTTTCAGACCCTTTTTCAGGACTTTGGGCTACAGAAATGGTTTTAGTCAGAGTTGGCACCCACAGTGCCTGACCTGCTGCCTCTAGTGTTGGAGTCCCAGCAGCAGGAGCTGCCTCTGGGGCTGAAACTGAGGGCAGTAGAGCAGCACACAGGTTAGCCACAGCATTCATCTGTGTACTTTTGGAACTGGCAAGTCAATGTAAGTGCTCATCAGCCCTACCCAGGCACAGCTTCTTTCATGTGTAGCACAGAGTGAATTTCTAATATTCAAGCCTTCAAACAGGGCCTAAGTTTGCCTAACAGTAAGCACTCAGCAGTTTGACAATTCAAACTGAGTCAAAAAGCTGGTTCCCAGCTTCAATTCTTTTGTTCAGACCAATAGTGTTATTGTTCTTAGAAAAAAATTGTCTTTCATCTCAAACAACCTACAAAAACGTTCTTATGGGTAGTAGAACTGAAAAGCAGTTCTGGAATACGACTGGCATGTATGTGCTTAGTGCTGCAGACAGCCATGCTGCTGAAAACTGATGTTGTCTGTGATGCCAACCATATGACAATTAACTCAGCAGAGGAAAGTGTGTGAATCCATTTTCAACCTGCTTTAATAATGGGGTAACAACCAAAATGCTTTCTCCAGTGGTTGAACCGATATTAAATTTGCCTATAAACTTGTTTACAGGCTTTTCCACTGGGCTTGTCTATTGCCAGGGCTGTGAAGGACATCAATTTTCAGTAAGACAACTGCCTCCAGCACTGGGATTGGAAACGCCAATTGTAATTAAAACTTACTTTTTTTTTTTTTTTTTTTAAAGCNCTCCTTGTTTTGTGAAAGTCCAGACTGTTGAGCTCAGCAAAATTCTGTTCAGCAAGCAAGTCCTGTCCTTGGTGATGTCAGTGGTGCACTTACTACTCCAAACAAAACACTGGGTATTCAGCCTTACATAAAATCTGCACAAACTGTAATACACCCAGGTTAAATGTGCTATAAACAGTGATTATTTGCGACCCACATTTAATCCTAACAATGAGTTATGTATATTTTCCCTCTTTGATATTTTGGCTGTAATCATAGTGTGAGTCACACAACCTATCAAAAGTGTAGATAGAAACTGCAGTCATTTTATATGTTTCTAAACAATGAAAACAGAAAGAGAAAAGTAATCTCACAACAAACAACTAAATGTTTTCTATTTTCTGAAGGCTCTTATTGGTGACATTTCTCCCAGCACTGCTGTTTCTGCAATCACATAGCAACACGGTGCTTGAAATAACTTTTTGGTACTCAATATATAAGGTACAGTGTTTGGAGAAACTGGTCCCACTCAAATGCCACCTGTTTAAATGCTAAATGGCATCAAAACAAAAAAGTGAAAAGAATGACAGTCCAGTGGAGGAGGTTGCTCTCTGGTTTGGCTGATTGGGTTCCCCTATTCAGCTGTTAGTCCATTTCCTTGAGTTTCAAAGCAAATGACAAGCAAGTGGGTGTAGCAGAGTTAACTTGGTACAATGCCTGACCATCTCATAGCTTGCCCTCCTACAATCCTTCACAGGAACAAGGCTTGCTAAGGCCCTATTATGTTTGCTGTTGACATGCCTGCAGACTCCTCAGACTGTTTCTAAATTTTGCCATTTCAGCTTTTAAACTATGCATTTGAGAATTTGCTTCCAGCAGGGCCCAGCCAAATTACTTTTTAGGAAACATCAATACTTTCGAGTCAGAAAAACGATGGAGATGAGACAAATACCTAACATCCAAACACTCTCAAACCTGAAGAATTTCAGATCTTCATCTAAACACTGTGGTTTGGACTTCCCATCCTTCAGGAAAGCATATGTATTTTTCTGAGCTGCCCGTTTTCCCAAGTTCTAGGCTTTCCCTAAAAGCCACTCTACTCCTTTTTTTTTCTTTCTTGTAACTGCACAGTAAACTCAGTGCCATCCTGTCAACGAAACAGGAGCCTTTCCTTGCAGTCTTCACAAGCCTCCCTCACATTTCAATTTCTCCCAGTCAGGAAATCCCAATTCTCCATGGTGCCGGAGCAATGAGTTGGTTATCTGTTCAGCTACCAAGCACTGGGTAGGAGTGAATTCCAAATTTGTATATCTTAAGACTTTGTACCTCTGTGTAGAACTCATGTTGGAGCTTGTGTAGGATTTAACTGCTGGGCATGAAAAGGCCTGAGGAGAGGCTGCCACAGGTATTGAATATCTACAGCAGCAACATTCAAGGCGGAGAAGAGTTCTTGTCCAGTCAGGAAATGCAGAGATAAGGGTGCAGCTTACTGAGTGATGGAGTTAGCTGTCTTGTTTGAAGGTAGAAGTGGCCAGTGCTGTATAGTTCCATGCAAATCTGTGTTTATCAAGTTCAGCTTTATTCACCTCTCTGGCCTGCCCTGGGCCCACCTCTAGAGAAAGTTTGAGGCAAGAGGAATATCATTAAGGAGGAAAAAGAGGTTCAAGAGGCACAGAGCTGAATATAGGAAGAAGCAAGAGAAGGCAGAAAAGGGAATGCAAGAGGCTGTAATTTTATTTTTTTTTTTTTAATGAGCAGAAATTATTTTCAGGATTATTTACTTTTCTGTGACTTGCACATTTTGCAGTTGTATTCAAGTGTGGAAAAGGAAGAGCTCCTTTTTTTCCTCTCTCCCGAGCACAACATATCGTTCTCTTTGCTTTCTAAACTATAAAATTAGCACTAGCAGCTATAATACAAAAGAGCCACAAAATTATTTGTGGTCTCAAGACTTCTGAAATTGGTATGGCCTATTATGGACAGTCAGCCCCAAAGGGAAGCTATGTGACTGACTGATGTTGTCAGTTTTCAGTGAAAGTTTCTTCTGTGCCTCCACACCATATAGCACTAGATTGAGGATTTGGTTGAGACCACCTGGTAATTCTCCCATGCAATGATTAGTTTTGTTCTATGAAATTTCTTGCAATTTCTCACTGCAAGGTTTGTAGCCATCCTAAGCGTTAATGGTTATGAAGTCAGCAAGACTGACAGTCTCTCTTCTACTATACTACTTTTGCCCATACAAAGGCTGCGGGAGAAAATTGTTATTATGGTCTGAGTTTGAACAGGTTTTCTACCTAGAAGCACAGAGAAAGGTAAAAGGTATTGTCATATGACAAACCATTTCTTTACTGCCATGGGTTCATAGAGATATTGGTAGATACTGATGATCATTTTTTCCTAAGCAGACATGTTCCCCAGTATCACCAGTGTACGCCAGAAATATTGCCATGAATTATACCAAGTCAACTAATTTATGGGGCTTGATGTCATACTAAACACATGCATAAGGTTTTTATGATAATAATGCTACAATACTGTGAAATATTTGCATGCCATCTTCCATTCAGATCAGCTGTACAGGATGTCAAGTATGTTGGGCTTGCAATAATTTTAGGAATGTAATACTTTCAAGTTCAGGAAGTTAACAACTTGGGCTTTTTGCTTTGCACGTTGTAACCTTTACGTTATCATTTGGTGAGATGAGGTGAAGACACGGAGAGGCTTAAATTGGAGACTTCAGGTCTGTGATTACGTTACTGCTGACCCTAACATCTAACATTACACTGTGCAGCACTGCTCAGAGGAAAGAAGCCTACCTCAATAGAGGAGGCAAAGTGTAGCTTGTTCACTTGAGAATAGCTATGTTTTGATAGGTATAAATCAGGGTAGTTACGCTGAAGTCATTGTTACATCACTGAGGACTTAGTTACAATATTTCCCAAATCTGCTTTGTAGATTGAAAATACAGAGACATCCAAGTTCGCTTTTTTTTTGCTGCAAGACTTCATATAGCATAGGTCACATAAAGCAGTCCTAAAGAAGGCAGCCTTTCTTAATGACTTCAGACTTGCCCTCTTCCTGCAACCACCAAAATTGGCATGATGAGTCTTCCTGATTTCTGGCTGCCATAATGACTCCAAAGTCAAAATTCAGCAAGTGACATGAGCACAGCC
Organism: Psilopogon haemacephalus; assembly: GCA_013396835.1. Lineage (NCBI taxonomy): Eukaryota > Metazoa > Chordata > Aves > Piciformes > Megalaimidae > Psilopogon > Psilopogon haemacephalus. The sequence goes on from VWZI01000019.1 coordinate 226,880, forward strand.
CACCAGATGCTTTACCTTGGGGCAGGTTTCAGTGAGCATAAAAAGATTCTAAGTATGGCATTGCCCCCACACAATGCCTTTTAACACACCACATTGTTGAGGCTGTGTTGCTGTCAGCTCAAGATATTTCAGGAAGGGGGTTCCTGCTTGAATTACACTTTCCAAATGCAGAGCAGAGCTGTCTATGCTGTGATCTGTCCTGAGAAGTTTCTGAGCCATGGTACGTGCTCCACAGCACCAGCTGTAACTGGGAATGACTTTCCCATACACCAGTATAATTTAATTCATAAAGCAGATTTCATTCATCTGCTGTTTAAAACTAACCAGGGAATCTGAAAGTTGATGCAGGCAAACAAGCAGAAGCAGAAATGGGCCCTTTAAAAGCTTATCTTCACAGACATGGCATCCCAACCAACCTTTCAAGAGAATGAAGATTCACAGAGCCAGTGTCTAATAACTCTATCTCACTCTATTACGGGTATTTCAAGGCATCTCTGTGTAAAGAGGCTACACTGCTTTGTGGCTTAATCTGTAAAACAACCAAATATCTTGCTTGCAGATATGTGTTAAGGCTTAATGAATCTCCTGCCATAAAAGTGATGCTTAAGACTAATGAACAAACAAATGTTTGCTTAAACCCCTTTGTGAAAGTCAAACAACCTTTCAACAACTATTCATGTATTTATTGTCAGGTGTGAAGTCACTTAAGTGCCTGGCCCTCTTCTGTTAGCAGCTAACACCAATTCTTCACACTATTTCTTCACTCATTTTACTCTTTTCCTGTGCCCACTTTCAGCACAGTCTCCAACAAGAACCCATCTGGAATATGTTTTCTCAATGGTGAAACTGGTTACCCTTCAGTCCGGCTTTGGCCATAGTGGCAGCTGATCCCCTTGCTGTCTATGAGGTGAGGGTGGCATTTTGGAGCCCACCTCAGCACCATGGTCTACTCTAGAGCTGTCAGCTTTGGTGCCACCCTGGGTGTCCTGCTGACCAGGGGAGCACAAGCACAACCATCTTCCCCTATCCATCTCCCTCACTTTCCAATGGAGCTAGCAGGGAGTTCAGACTTGGTGCATATCTCTTCCAGCTGTAGATGTACCAGCAGTGGGGCCATCATCCATCCAGGAGCTTGTCATCTCTCCTTTGCTGGAAGTTAGTATCCCCTTCCAAGCTGCAAACTAAGCTGTTTGTGTGGCCACTCCCTAACCTGTCTAAGTCACAATAAATTAATTTACCCTGAATAATTCAAATACTGGGGCCATTTCAGTGGCCATTTCAGCAGGTGTAGCTGCAGCTAGAGGAGGATGGACATGTCTACCCATAGACTCAACAGTATATGGAAAGTTCTTGCAGGATTTGTGAACTTAGAACATGGAGTAACAAGGGCTTGTTATTTTTGTGTTACTGGGTGGCATTGAAATTGTGTGCTGATGTTTGGTTTATTTTTATTTCAGCCACCAAACAAGCTGAAAGCTTTAAGGATATTTTTTTGTTCTGCTGTGTCAGAGGGGTCTACCTAGGATGGAAAAGAAAAATCAATGTTTCAGGGCTGTGTAACTGTGGGGCTTTTTTCTTGTGTTGCTTTTTTCATTATGAGGAAGGAATTAAAAAATCCCTCCTAGACAGTACTTAAAATATCAAAGTCATTGTTTAATGCCTTTGAGTCACTGTACAACTAATTCAATTGCACAGTGTAGTGCAGTTTCACGGTATGGGAAACACAGATAGTAGAGAGGAATGATTGGAAAGTTGAATAAACACAGCATTAGTCTGCAAAGTCTGAAACTTCCCAATGACTTCTTTTGCAATGATCCAGCACAACAGCTTATCAGCAGAAGTGAGAGAAGAGACTTGAAAATCCAAAGCCCCTACCTTCTCCACCTAAGCTAAGCTAGCTGGGTTAATGCTGGCAGAGGGCTCTTCTCCCCGCTCTGAACCAGTCGCTAGAGGTAGGTCAGGTCACCACTGGCTGTCAGCAGCTCTTGGTAAGGTAGACAAGCTCTGATAATGGCTGTAGCTTTGCAGCACATCTCAGCAAAGAATGAACCTGAGGTGGACAGAGGCCAAGGCAGCAGAAAGCTTTTGCCACAAGGCACTCAGAAGGGCTGTGCACAGCCAGCTTTGCCCCCTGTAAATAAAAACTTGTGCTGTGTTGGGTACATGGTAGCCTACAGGAATCAGGTTGCTTGGTGATTGGGCAGGGATTGCCACTCCCATGGCACTGTCAGTAAAGGGTGGTTTCATGGTCAGCCTGGCATATCTGACTTCACACCCAGATCAAAGAGGTGATGATACAGAAGGTCTTCCAAACACACCAGGGGTTAGTAGGGACAGGTGCAGATCCATCTCTCTGACTTGTGTAAGTCCTGTTGCTGTCATAAAGGAGATAATTTGAAGTAGTTACCAAAACTATCTTTGCACCTGCTTTGCAAGCTAAAGCAGTGATGTTATCCCTATTTTACAAATGACAGTCTGAGGCACAGAGAGACTTCTGCTTTGCCACTCCTGTTACTTTAAGAGAGGTAGTAGCTGAGCAGACCTATCAGGGTTGGCTCTCATTTAGTTAGGTGTGGTAATATTTTGCCCACAGATTAAAAGTTGCTTCTGGTGCAGGCTTATGTGGGTAGAAACAACCAGACCCGGGGCCCTATCTGCTCCCTGAAAATGCCATTGGCCTCCTCATCAGCTTCACCAAAATAGCTGGAGCTACTATGTCTGTCTTAGGTATTCTCTGCCCTAGCCTCCTTATCCACATGTCGACCTCCCAGTCAAGATGTCCACACCTGGGTCTGAGCTACTCGTTCACAGGCATGTTGAGTGTTAGAGCTCTGAATCAAGCGTCCCCCACCCTGCCCTGAAAGCCAAGCTGAAACGGCATGGTTTGGGCATATCTGTGGTTGGTAAACCACCGTGTGGGAGTAAAACACACACCTGATCATGAAATCCTGCTTTGGCTTCATTTGTTCCCACAGAAAAACAAACACAAAGAAGTAAGTATCTTGAAGCTATCACGGTCACCATTCCAATGTTGATGCTTAGTGTTTGCGACTGATTAGTAATGCCTCTGAATCACAGATATTTCCTGTATTAAGTGGCCCTAAACGGTGAATGTCAACATTTTAATGACAACCGCGTTATTGCAGGTAGTGGCAGTTTGGCAAAGAGAGAAGGTAGGAGTGGGATTAGTCTTTAATGAACATCCTGAGCAGGCACAGATAGGAGAGGAGAAGGAGCAAAAAAAGAAAGGGGAGGACAAAGAAGTATACACATGCTCATAAAAGTTTCTGACAAGCTAAAAGCCTCAGAAACAAATTTGAGTTTAAAAATGCATTTGAAAAGTTACATACTCACTTTTGTACAGCACAACAATTGTGGAATGCTAATAACATTTAATTTCCCTTGACTTCTAACCTTCTTAACCTGCTGTGCTGCTAGAGCAGCGCTGTAAATCAAAATATGCTGTATTGTATGGTGAACATGTGTATTGAGTCATTCCAGACTGCCTGGTGCTTTTTAAAAACAAAACTCACAATAGTGTTTGTGCTGTTTTTCATTTTTCATAGACCTTTCCCCTCAATCATGCTGCAACTGGTTAGGTTATGCATTAAAAATACAATATAAAAAAAAAGGGAGGGAAGATGTAGGGGTAGACATAATACCACAGAAAGTGCAGCACAGATGAATAGGCCAAAATATCTTTGCCATTACTTTTCCCTTTGTTCTAAGTGTTCCTCCAATTTCAATAAAAACAAATTGGAATATCGCCTGGGGTCCGCTAAATCATTAGTAAATTAAGGATCTGTTTTTAATAACATTTCACTTGTAAATAATGCATTAATTGACTAGCTTGAAAGTTAGCTGCAATGTTAGAAACTCTGGCACTCAAGGTGTAATGAAAGAAGTGTGCTGTTTGAGGAGGCTGGATGGTAAATGTGGCAAATTAAATATGACAGTTGCTATTTGTGAAAATGGTGATACAATTAGAGGACACCTGCAGCTGTTTTCCAACCAAAACAACAGAAATTAAACATGTATAAAGTATGTGTGTCGTATTTTCTCTTGGCTTATTTATCTCTGTGATGGTTTGGAAGTTACCCAACCCCCCCACACACAATGAATTCACCTAGACTAGACTTGGCCAGATGGAAGTTAAGGAATGAAGTTTTATATTCCCATCTTAGCACAACTTACAAGCAGATATTTACAATATGTTACAAATATTTACTGCTATATGCAGAAGTATGTGAGTTAAAAGTAATACAGAAACACAATACCCCTCCCAGAAATTAGTCCTCAGGAGGGGTTCCCAACCACCCTTCCACCTTCTTTCCTTGCCCCTCTCTTATCCCAGAATCTGCCTTACATGGGAGGTGAATTGGAAGGATCGATCGGCAAGGGGGGATAGAATACAGAACAATTAGTTTGGTTACACAGATCCACCTAGAAGCCAAGGAGACAGACCCCAGCAGACAGACTCAGACTCTCTTATCTATATTTATGTCCTTGTTTTAATACATCTCAGCAAACCCATGAGTGAAGAAGACATCACCGTTTGTGCTGGTTTGAACTAATTGGAGGATTTTAATTAGAAATTAGACTACAGGCTGAGAGAGGAAAACACTGATGATGCTACTTCACTCAGAGCTCTACTGAGAAAGAAAAAAAAAATTTTAAGAGTTGTAACCCAAATATAGATAAGTCAGACTGCTTCAGACCACTTTGGGCTGTGGCTCTTGCATGGTTCTTTTCTCCCTGCCTCTCGCAGCTGAGTCTGAATAACTCCACTAACTTCTTTTCCTACTGCTAACCCCCTGGCTGATCTACCTTCACCTATCTGCTGCATTAACAGGTGGTGAGATAAGACTTGGGAAGGGGGGAAGGTGGTAGGGGTCGTTAGAGACCCCTCTTAGGGATTTTAATCTCTGGGAGGAGTGTGGTGTTTCTGTATAACATTTTTACTGTATATATCTGTTATATGTAGTAAATATCTGCTTGTATATTGTGCACAGCTGTAAATATAAAGCTTCATTTATTAGCTTCCAGNTATAATCTAATTTTTCCCCATTAAAATATTCCAATTAGCCTCAAACCAGCACAATCTCATTCTCCTTAGGGCTTTTTTGTAGAGGTCTTTCTGGGTTTTTTCTTACCTTTTGTCAGGTCATATGACTAACCAGGCAACAAGTGTCTCTTTGCCCAGTGCTACTGTTTGTTAGATCTATAAATGAACATTTTGCAGAGTGAAGGCAAAGAGCAAGAATCTTATTTACTGGGAGCTAGAAGTTACTAAAGCACATGACACTTGCCCAATATTTCAACCTAGAGGATAGTCAAGAATTACACCAGGACTCTTCCCATGTAGTTCTTACCTTCAGGTAGCTTACTTGTGTTTTGATAGTCTTAGTGAGGATTTCTGTAAACTAAGAGGTGATGCGATGTGGTTTATAAGAGTTACAAATGTGTAGCTTTCCTTCTTGGCATGTGTGCGGTTGAAAGAGAATGCAGTGCTGCATTAGCCATCTCACAAGGGTTTTAAATGTCACATTTCTGACAATAAAGGAAAAATGTGAAGTTGTTGAACAACGTAGATCCCCATGTCATGCCACTACTAGGAAACTGTGAAACATGGCGACCAAAGATGGCTAAAAAGTGAATGATTCTGGGTATTTCAGTTCAGGGACTCTGTTCCATCTGTCCTTGCTCCATTCCAGTTGGTGTGCAAGAGAGCATTCTGTCAAAAGAGATAGGATTTGGGCTTGCAAAAGCAGGAGTCTCTGGGCTGTCTCCCTTCAGAGTTATAGGAGTAGCAAGGAAGTGGAATTACTTATGGTATAAATAAACAGAGCCTATATGGTACAGCAAATTCTATTCCCACTTAGAGCCACATGACCATGAGCCTGGTGTCAGAGTCAAGGGGGATAGAAACTGTATTTCTGAGTTGGATATGAAGCATGCTGAAATCTTTACCTTCCTGTTTCCCTGGTACTTCATCTGAGAAAGGACTTAAGGTTTTCCCAGGGTTGCTTATGCTAGGCTTTGACATAGAGAAAATTCCCCACAGTGAAAGGAAAAGCAACCCCAGCACAAGGCAAGCACTCCTCAGAGTGGGACTCAGCTCCCACTGGGGGTGTTCAATGGGGAGTTTTCTCTGTGGCTGAGGCACAAAGAGCAAAATTATGTGGGGAAAGTCCCACTGCACCACACTGCCAGGTGTGGATACTGTAAATCTTCAGCATGCCCTTTGTCAGCTGTCAGAAACAGACATTCATAAACATAGCGGAGCAGGAGACCGAAATTCATTTTAAAACAAACAGTGTGGACTTTGATTTGGAATGTGCTAACAGGACAGAAATGAGCCATTTAAATAAACACACCAGCCAATTGTGTCAGCATTGCTTTGGGGGTTGCAGTACCTTTGTTACTGGGGTTTGTATCTGTCTTGATTAGGGCCATGTCAAGCAGCTGTTGAGGCTGACTTTGGTGACAGATAGGGTGTACAGCACATGACACTGGAAGCGTAGTATCATGGAAACAAATTGTTCTATGGCTGAGAAAATCCTCACAACTCTTTCAGAAATGGCACAATTCTTCCCTGTGTATGCAAATATGTACACTTTATTTGTCTCAAAGTTACAGATTTAGGTATGGCTTCCTTTACAGGTACCCACTGGTATCTCTTCTCCACCACTTCACCCAGACCAACAAGCTGTCTGTTTCCACCCTGCAGGTTTGGGGTAGCATCCTCTGCTTGCTCTGCTTATTCCTGCAGTGGTGTATAAGATAATTATTACAACCTCCAAGAGCAAAGCAGTAGCAAAGTTTCACAGAAAGTGCACCCTGCTTTTCTTGTTAGAAATCACCCAGATGCGCAGCTGGGCCAGCCCCACTGCCTTGAGTGGCTTTCTAGATGTGTTCCTTCCTGAGCTTATTTTTACAGAGACTATTTCCTTCTCGTAATGTAGATCTCATGTGACTTGATGGCGTTCAGTTATGGAATGTGGTATGCAGGTGATAGAAGAGAGGGCTCAGGAGCTGTGTTCTGAACCTCTGCAGGCCATTCTGTATGACTCTCCTCTTAAGTAGCAAGATCTTCACAGGGTTAAGGCTGGGGGAGGGGGGGAATTCTTATACCCTTAAAACAACAGCTTTGATAGCCTGATCCTACTTTCTCTGGGCTTTTTAATTTCCCACCAGTAGGTTTTAGGAGACAAATTGTGTCAAGACCTACATTTCCCAGGTAAAAGGCAGAAAATAAAAACAAGCTATCTAGGAGGTTGTTCAGCCTCCCATTATCTCTCAGTAGACCAAGACCTTTCCCAGGTTTCATTCAGAGTTGTCAAAGATGAATATATCTTTATTTTGGCTCATTTCTAGAGTGCTTCACAGATTCTGAGCTTCTGAGTGGGCGAGGGATCCATTATGTTTTTTTTTCCATCACTATACCCAAACACTCTAGATATTACATTTCCCTGAAACATCTTTTTGATTAAATGGTATCAGCAACAAGGGTGGTAGCTCCAAAGGCTAATTGTTTTTTTTATAATCTAAGCCAAATGTGCATAGAAAGGTGGTCTTCAGCTTGTTGCCTGTAGGATTCCAGTAGCAAATAAGAGAGCCAAAGGCACGAGGAATTTGACTAACTCTGTTTTCCAGGCACAAGTGTGTTGGCTTAAACAGAGCTTGCTAAAAACATCGCTGAGATTTGCCCTGGCAAAAATAAAATGCCCCTACCTCTGTCTTTGTAATCTTGCACTGACTCGTACTTTTTCTTAGCTATAGAGAGCTACAGATCAAAATACAAACCCTTTTAATAAATAAATAAATAAAACCTTGAACATAAGGAAGATGTGCTGGCTTAGTTAAATAAGGCACAACTGTTATTATTTAATTAAAATCTAAAGTGCAGCTGTTAGAGAAAAATCTAGCCAGTTTCTGAGAGGAAAAATATGCCCTAATAATATGTTTCAATATCATTTTGACACTAAAGAATAAGGTAGGGATGAATGTTTTGTATGTGCGTGCATACATATGCATGTGTTTGCATCTGTGTCTGTGAGAGTAAGAGAGAGAAAGAAAATAACTGTGTTCAAATACCTTTTCTTTGTTGAGACTACAAATAAAGCCTGACTTATGTGAGCTAGTGGCCGGGAGGCTCCAAGAATGCACAGCATGTGCTTAGACAGTGAGGACAAGTGGAGGTGATGCTGTGAGCTGCTTTGCCTGTGCATATAAGACAGAGTTTTCTGTCTTTTACAATGCAGTGGACATCACACAAAAGAAAATGGCTCTGTTTGGTAGTAAAAAGTCACTTTGACTAGGCAATTTTTCCATTTTCTCCAAGAATTATAAAGATGCATTTATTTTCTATAAAGATTAGTTATAGTTTATCGCATTGCTGCTGTTTTTAAAACTTACTGGGCTAACGTATTGCAGAGCATTTCAGCTTCTCAGAGGGGAAAAAAAATTATATATTAGACTGGCAGGGGAAAATAGCAACTTTTGGGGGATGCTTTTGAGAAACTAGGCAGTTATGTTGTAAGCAGAGGTTGCAGTGAGGTAGGTGTCAGTCTCTTCTCTCTAGTATCTAGAGATATCTCATATCTAGATACTAGATACCTCTCTAATATCAGGTGAGAGCAAATGGCCTCAGATTGCACCAGGGGAGTTTTAGAATAGATATTAGGGAATTTTTTTTTTCAGAAAGAGTGGTCAAGCACTGGAACAGACTGCCCAAGTGGAGTCACCATCCTTGGAGGTGCTTAAGAAATGTGTGAACATGGCTGGAACATGGTTTAATGGCCATGGTGGTGTTAGGTCAGTGGTTGGACTTAATGAGTTTAGAGGTCTTTTCTGGCCACAACAGTCCTGTGATTCTGTGTAAAGTAAAAAAATTAGAAACACAACTCTGTGGTTAGTTTTTGTGCCATTATTGTGGGTTTTTAAGTAACTATTTATACAGCACTGTAATTTTGCATGGCAATTTTCAGAGTATAAAAGAAAACTTTGTTTTCCTGACTTTTCCTCTGTCAGATTCTATGTCTGGCAGAGTATGGCTACAGGTCTGTGTAGAAGAGCTTACTATAGGTCTGAAAGCTTGAGTTACTTTTCTTGTCTTTCTTTCCTAGGGTTGACAATACAGGTTTCTGAAGCTGTATTTTGTGCTTTCCTTGCTATATTGCCTTTGTAGAGACAAGATACCTTTTAACAAGATCTCACAACTCAAGAAGTCAGGACAACAGGCATGTTTTTTCCTTCTGCTCTACTCTTGAGCAGTGCAAAGCTGGAAGAAAGTTGGCTGAGGTAGAAGTCTGCGTGCAGAATCCTAGAATCACAGAATGTTAGAGGTTGGGAGGGACCTCTTGAGATCACATAGTCCAACCTGTCAGAGAAGGATCACCCAGCGTAGGTCACACAGGAACATATCCAGGTGAGTTTTGAATGTCTTCTGTGAAGGAGACTCCACAACCTCTCTGGGCAGCCTGTTCCAGTGTTTTGTCACCCTCACAGTTGAAAAGTTTTTCCTTATGTTCACACGGGGCCTCCTGTGCTCTAGCATCCACTCACAAAGTCTGGGTTTTTTTTAAACAGTGATTCCAGTCCCTAGGAAACAGCAGTGCTGTGTGAGGGAACTAAATAGTAGAGGAGAGTGGGAGAAGGAACTGGAGAATGAGACAGACAAAGGAGGGCCAGGTCAGTGCTAAATGGGAGCAGGGTGCAGGAGCCCACAGGAGGAGGGAGCTAGCCTGACATCTTCCAAGTGGGCTTGGCAGGGCACAGGCAAAGGAAGAGTTCCAAATTCTTCCACAGTCGTGGAAGTCACCACAGTGTTGGCTGTCCTGCTCTCACCTGTAAGACCTGACAAAAGAAGTGTTACAGCTCCTACTCTGCTTGCTTGACCACGTGCCCTGAGGGATCCCAAATCATGAGGGATCCTTGTGTTGCTCAGTCATTGTGCACCTGAGGCTGCCATCGGGAGCTCCTCTGCCTCTGAATAACATCCCTACCATGCCTCCTGCTCCTCCTGGGCACAGTGGACTAAGTTGAAGAGCCTGAATGCTGGACATATTTCCTCTGGGCAATTCAAATGAGACCCTCATAAGTTATTTAAGGCATATTTTTATATTTTATCCACTGCCTGACTCTCAGATGATGAAACATTTGCACAGCTCTCCAGTCTTTGGGGAGCAAGACGCAGGTTTTCCCCAGTGGCACAGGGATAGCTTCTGATCCGCCAGCCTCCTGCTGTCCACTGTCATTGCAGCTCACAGTCACCCAGTGGCCCGAGGAGTAGCTGGCACTCAAGGACCCCCCTCCAGTGCCCATAACTCTGAAACTACATGACATCTTAACCTTTATGAAATTTCTTCAAGACAGCATTTAAAAACACCCAAATCTTTCCTGACCTTTACAGTTTAGTAGAGGATTTTTTTTGTTTTGTTATTTTTTAAAATTGATGTTCCTGTATTTTTTTCTTCAGCTGTGGCATTTTTAAGCTAGTTCGAGAGGAACTTTGCTTTTCCTTTCCCATCCTGGTTGAGCCCAATCATTAATCATAAAGGAAAACACTCCAGACTCAAGCCTAACTTTATAATGTTTTTATGTTTGTGACATTTTATCTCTCTCAGCCAGTAGGAAGTTCTTATCCTTTTAATTTATAATCTGTTCAGTTTCAATACGACTCTAGATGATGACTTCCTTTGTAGTCTCTCATCCTCATTCTCACCCCCATTTCTCCATGCTGTGGCTTGACAATTGTGTATCAGGTGTACAGCTCATTAGGAGAATTTCCCAAGGGTTGCTGCCTTGGATCCCCAGGAAGCTGACCCCTTTTCATACGTGGGAAATCAAGGTGCCTTCAATAAAAAAAGCCAGTGGTGCAATTTGACAGTAAGCCTGAATCTAGAATTAATCTGTTGAGTACTTCAGCAAAGCTGACTTAGTGTAAAGCTAAGAGAAGAGAGGAACCTTTACACACAAAACTGAACGTTTGCAAAGGGAAGAAAAAGTGGAAACATTCTTGCTTTTTCCTACAGTGCTTGCTCTTTTAAATGTAAATAGAAACTGTGCATCCTGCAGCGTGCAGCGTTCTGCTGTAAGACCTGGCTTTTTGCAAAGGGAAACCTTTCCATGTTCGTACATTGTCTTTATCTAGTGTAATCTCATAAAATCTTCCACGATATCAGGCAATTATAACATTCAAGGCTTACAGTCTAAATACTCTCTAGTGGTGCTATTGGATTTGTTTATATAGTATGGTTCTGTTGCAAGCACAACACTGCCACAGCTTTGTAGGCACAAAGATGAGTTCTGCTAAGCCTGTGTAAGTCTCTGCTCTTTAGCCCAAAAAAAATGAAGGTCAGTTCAAAGCTGCTTGTTGAGGGAAACTAATCCTGCAAACAGTACATTTGCTGGCCATTATTTCCAAATCCAAACTATCTTATAGTCATGAAATGGAAAGTTTATGGGGAAAACAAATGCTGCATTTATTACTGTGATGCAACATTCATAAAATATATTTTGTTGGGGGGGGAGTTTACACAGGGGGTAATGAGATTTTTCTTTTATACATTATTTATAACTGCTTAATCCAGGTGCTGTAGGTTATTTTTTTTTTTTAGCCCTCAGTTTCACAGCTACAAAACACTTCAGTATTTCTAATTTATTTCTGCTTACAATACAGATGTTCTCAATTGTGTCTCTAACTAGGTTTCAACTGTTATGATCACTTTTATTTGTTTGTGTCACTGCACACTTAGAGGTTGAATGTGCAGTACACAATAGTCAGGTTCCAAGCAGCCTGTAAAAAGCCTCTGGTGATTTAGTTACCAACAAATTAAACTACGCCTAGCAGTAATGTCTTTATCATTAGTGGGTTTAATCTTCAGATTATTTCTCTGCAGTTTGTATTGCTCTGTGCATGGGTTCTTATATCTTCACATAAAGGTTTCATCCTTTTAAGCAGCATTTTTCAAGATGACCATTTGGAAACAACATTTGGAGGAACATTTGGGTTGCATCCTCTAACTAAATTTCCAAGCTGTTGGTAATGGACTAAAGAAAATGTGGTCTGCACTGAATACTAAAGAGCTGCAAATGCAAGAACCTTGAAGGTTATGTGTAAATATTGACATTTTTATTTTATTTTGCATACAAAAATGAACTTGCAATGTTGCTTGTCTGATCATACAGCAATGACCGCATCTGTATCATCTGAGGTCTGTTCTTCACACTTCTGACTTTCATAGAAGTTCCAGAGTTTTCCCATTGAGGATGTTATTGATGTCCCTGATTAGGCAACAGATATCTGGGGGCTGAGTGTCCATATAGGAACATGTCAACCAAGAGGCGACAAATGGAAGCAGAGTGGAAAAAAAATCCTTTCATCTTCAAAGGCCACGTTATATGTGCAGATATGGGTCCCAATAAAAACATTAAGGTCCTTTCCTGAGACATGTAATAGGACTTCAGGGCATTCAGCATCCAGCAAAACGAGGTCTTTGGTTCATCTTAGAGGAAGCACAGAAAAATAACTGCAACATTACATATACCCCAGCTGTTCTTTGCACTTAGCCATACTGCCCTTTCCCCTTGAGTGTAAGTCTGTTGTCATTTCTTTTTTAACCAGAGGTTTCTGTGGAAACCTCAGAGTCTGCATATTTACATGTTGGGTTTTTTTTTTTCCCCCCTAAAACACTGAGAAAGACTTCGATGTGCAGATAATAAAGCTTGCAGTTCTTCAGGACTATTGTTTATACTAAATGTGTTTTATGTGTTAAGTACTAAGATGGTCACTGCACAGTTTGTAATTCCAAGGCATGAAACATGAGGGCCCCACAGCATTCCCCTTAAATCTAATCAGAAAGCCATGAGATCTTGGCTATTCACACTGCAGATCTGAGTAACTGCTTCATGAATGGCACTATAGTCACTGAAAATCCCCAGTAATGACCTGAGAACACATTACTTCTCTCCCTGGGCAGCCTAACCTGAACGCCAACACTACCACAAAATTTTCTAAAGTATCTGCTTCCCGTTTTTCATAGTCCTAGTTCCTGCGTGAAACCCTGGCATGCTGGCTGCCTCGGCTGCCTGCCTCTTGTGCTCCTCTGGGGGCACCTCAAAAAATCTGCTTTATTTTTTTATTCTTATTTCCACGTGCGAGAGAAGGATTTAATAAATTGCAGAGTCATAAATTCCGTTGAGGGAGAGGGAGGAAGAACAGTGTCTTCTTTGTGCTACATGGAGACTGTGTCATTTACATAAGCATTACCTGTCTCTTTAGCAGAGAGAGTAATTAAGAAGTGAGCAGCGTGGCTCTTGTTTGGTCACCTTCCTTGTTCTTCTATAAGCTTCATTTATTATCATTTTCCTTTTACTTGTTTTCCAAAGAATTTCTGACTCCACCAGTTTGCTGCTTTCACTGAACATGGCAATGAGCCTTACTTACTGTCTTCGGAGCTACAGTGCCCAAATTAGAGCTATGTCCCTGACTTGCTTTTCTTAAAAAACCCAGGCACCAATGTTACCTGTCTCTTTAGCAGATAGAGTAATTAAGAAGTGACCAGCGTGGCTCTTGTTTGGTCACTTTCCTTGTTCTTCTATAAGCTTCTTTTATTATCATTTTGCTTTTACTTGTTTTCCAAAGAATTTCTGACTTTACCAGTTTGCTGCTTTCATTGAACACGGCAACGAACCTTACTTACTGTCTACAGAGCTGCATTGCCCAAATTAGAGAACATGTCCCTGTCTCACTTTCCTTTAAAAACCGGGGCCAGTGAGCTTTCGGCAGCTCATGCAAAGTATGGAGAATACATGTAATTTGTCCTTTTTAATTTGTTCTTCTCTGCCTCACAACAGAGTAAGCAGCCTTATCCTGTATTAGCCAAAGCTTCTGAGAAGGCTGCCTCTGTGTTTCTAGAACAGTCCTCTAGTGACACTGTAGCACTGTGGAAGTAAAAAACAAAATACATTTGTAAATGATGAAACCTCCTTTTCAGAAGGATGAACCCATTTCCCTTGCCAGCACAAGATGACTAAGGGTGATCTTGTGGTGGCTGGTGGATACCTCTGTGTACAACTGGTCTAAGGCTTTTAGCAGGCTTGTGGAAAGGCTCCATTGCTGTGTCCCATGCAAGCCAGGTGAGGGACAGTGGTAGATTATTAACCCTGATGATGATCTACTCAAATAGGTTGAGCAGATTAATTCCCCCTGCTTCTCCATTTGGAGTGGGTGGAGAGGGTAGAGTGGGTGGAGAGGGTGGAGTGAAGAGTGGGAAATTCTGCAAGGACTACAAAAGGCTTCAAAATGAGCAATAAAAGCTCAAACTTTTGGAAGAATCAGCAGCTTGGGACACAAGAGAGGATTAGACAGAATGGTTTATAGCAGAAAGGTGCCATTAATGGTGGGACTAAGGTCAGAGAAAGGTGGTGTGATGAGAAGGAGGCTCGACAATTAAGAGAGATAAAAAGGTTGGAGAACTTAGAGGAACCTGGTGTTACCTAAAATGTTATTGTGAATTTGGAAAATAACTGTAGAATTTATTGGGTTTGCATTGACCTGTGTGTCTCTGTGCTATCTAAGTGTAATTTTGTTGGGGGTGCTGAGTGCAGCTAAGCTGCATGCCATCATATTGCAGAAGAAATAACAAGCAAAGATCCTCTACTCAGTAAATATGCCAGAAGGGCCTGAAACGGAAACAGCGCTGCTGACTACCTATATCTAATAGAAGCATAAAAAGTCACTTGATTTACTATGACCTCCTTTTGGGACTTGCATTTCAAGAAATACAGTCCAGCTGGAGAAAAGAGCAAAAAGAATTATCAGAGATCTAAAAAACCTATGAGGAAAGACTGAATGATCTGAGGTTGTCTGACCTAAACAAAAAGAGTCTTAAAGATAATGTAGATTTCCAACTGCATGAGAAACACTGCTCCAAAGAAAAAAAAAAATCCTTTCTTATGATCCTGGAGGAAAGCAAGCATCAGCAGGTTTCAGCTGCAGTAAGAAAGATGTCAGTTAATCATTAAGAAATACTTGGTATTCTGTTAGGAATCTGGTGGCGTACTGCAACATATCAGGAAGGTTTAGAGTCTTTGTCACTGAACATCTTTATGAATAGGCTAGACAATATCTGAAAGTAATGAAAAAGAAATATTAGTACCTACAATGACCTTGTGGGCCTAGTCAACAACAGACTGGTCAATTGAAACCTGATGAGTCAAGTCTGGCAAGAGAAAAATGGATTTGGGTCACTTTTGTAGTTGTGACTCCTGCATAAGGTAGGAAGCAGTAAATCCCTTGTGCTTTTTGACAATGGGAATCTCCTTCAACTTTGAAAATGGATTCTTGTCAACCTGAAACACTTTTCCTTGCCAAACTCATTCACCATCTTCATCTTATCTAGAGAAAGTTTCAGCCAGCTGGCTTTCGTCTATGTCTTATCTCTGCCAGACACAAGGAAGCTTCATATGGCTTCAATGAATAGAAGGCATAGAGCTTGGTGTCAGGACATTGGTGACATTGTAGCCTATGTCTTTATGCTGGTTTCACATGAGTTTTGGATAAGAAGGGTAACAGCAGTGACTGCTTTGGTACATTACGCTGCGAGGCCTGTGGGATAAAAAATACTGATCCATGCTTCTGGGATCTTCTTGACAAAGACTGTCAGAATACCTCAAAGGCTTTCTTCTCTCTTGTCATCCATTTTGCCATAGCAGCAACATGTAACAGCAAGCAGGAAGAAAGACATCGTGTTCAGACTTCTCTTTGACTCAGATGCAGTGTCAAAGCACAGGGAGAATTAGCAGCATTAAGTTAAAATAAATGTATTAAAGAATGTGTAAATGTATGTGGGTCTGTACGAAGTCATGTAACCATATTGTGACAGAACTTTCCCATCTTTCCTAGAAGATTGCTAATATGACTAATCAAAACATGTGGCTATCAACTGGAAGAATAAATTTATATGTAGTTCAGGAATTATACTCCTGAGAGCTGTAGAGGGAATGTTCTGTGCAGCTGGTCATCTGCAGAGGTCTTGCAATGAGACCTGCACTGACAGATCAGGATGATAAGCAGGTAATCACTTAGTTGTTTTGTTTAACCAGTGAAAGTAACAGAAGTGATGTGACCCCTGTGTGATAATAACACAGAATGGAGGAAGAAGACACAAAATTTCAATTCAGCATTAACAATTACTCTGTAGGCAAATGTGTCTTTCCCCCAGGCTTATGTCCATCTGGAGCTCCAACCTGCACTGTGCCAAACAAGATTTAGCAATAAATGCCCAGCCATTTATTTGGAGTGCCTCGCTGGTATACATTTTTGATTGGTATACAGATTTGCTAATAGTTATTTATATGGTATCAAGTCTTGAAGTGTCTTTGCTTCTTATTTAGAAAACAGACCAGGTTTCATGTTTTCTTTTCTGCCATCAGTAATAAGAAAACTGCACTGAAATGACTATAGATGGCTGTAAGAATCAATGTTAAATAAGTACTCCACAATCTGATTAGCTCACCTCCCTCAGCCATTTCAACATAACCACAGGGAGGATATCCTTGAGGCCCCAGAGGCACCACTGGAAAACTTTAAAAAATAAAGCTCTATTAATTAGGCCATCTGACCTTTATCCCTTCTCTGCTTTGCTATTTGCTGGACTAGACATAAACCATTCTGGTGAAATGTCCCTATCTGAAGAATTGTGCCTTTTGCACGGGGGCTGACATGTGCCTAAGAAGAGAGTTGGGCCAATGCTACGACTTCATCAATGTTATACAGAGAGAAGCAGGTTCTACACACAGGAATTGTGGTGGGGTAGCAGTGAAGCAAATTAGTGAAACCATCTTGCTTACTCATAACACTAATGCCAGCTGAGATGGAGTGATGCTGTGCAGTAGATTGCAGCAAGGACATGCAGCTTGTGATAAGCTGACAGGAGCTGGATTGACCATAAATAGCTTAGAAACATCAGTGGGTAAAGACAAAGTTTTTGCTTTTGTGTTTTAAAAATATTAAATTGCTATGCCTTGCATTTCAGAAAGTCAATGCCAGCAACTATATTTATCACACCTTACACTTATATATGTATCTTCTGATTGAGCTATGGACTCCTTATAATTGGTGTTAAAACCAAGGAGATGAGACTTTCTCAGCATAACAGTTTTCTCAGGACGTCCTGGCTACAGTGGAGTGACTGTGCTCATGTTTGCACAGATGGGTGCCTGGGACATGTCTGATTGCAGTGCAGACCTGAAGATCTTAGCTGAGGAAGCTAAAGCCACTGTGTTTTGGCCTGATTTATAAGAAAAGTGCTTCTCAGCAAATGTAGCCTGTGTTATCCTATCTGCTAGATGTAATGGAAAAAAGTGGTTAGCCATAAGAAAACAAGCCTAAAGCTAAAACACAAGTTTTGGCCAAACACCATAGTGATTAATATCAGATCTCTGTGTGTATTTGTTGTGTACCAACTAAACCCATTTAAACTCCTTGGGAAATATTGAAGAAGGCAAACATCCATAAGTCTGATTGACTATGGGAGTTCATAAGATATATCAGAATTGATAAATTGTGCTTGGAAACCGTAAGAACAAAAAGCTGAAATGGTGTAACTGGGAAATGATTTTCTAGAGATAGAAACGGAATTTTTATTTCTTCTTTGAGTCAGTTGCAAATGTGGAATAGTTCCCTCACTCTCAAGAGAGATATTTCGTATTGAGGCTACCTGTGGGAGTCAGCAGATGTTGTTGAATGCACTGAGAAATGCAGTCCTTCAAATAGGAGAGGGAGAGTAGGCATACCATGCTTTGGAGCACTTGGGACCGCAGACTAAATCAGTGAACCTGAATTGTTTCCTAATTCTAGTTCTGAGAATGAATCATGTACTTTTCTGCAGATAACTGGCTAATGTCCATTAATTGCTGAGGACTTTATGTCCTACTTTGTGATTGGCAGCTAATTAGAGTGGCCTTCAGCTGGGGGAGTTGTTGTGGTCTGGCCTGCTGCGTCTTGTGCCAGGACCCATGACATACTCTGCAGCTGTACTCCTAACTTCCTGCTATAGACTTTGTATTTAACTTCTATTATTTCATTTTAACCTGTATGGGAAGAACTTATCTACGTAACACTGTTTTGGAAGTAGCTTTTCATAGATACACTAGTGGAATTTATGCAAGTAAAATATTACTTCAGAAGTCCTCTGGTAAGCCATATAGACTAGAAAATTACTAGTTTAGCATGTAAGATGTAAAAAATCTTACATGTGAGTGGGTAAGATGGTGTCATTCACCATGAGTGTGAAACTGGTTTATGTGTATACCACTTTTTTGTCTTGTGACCAGATCATTACAGAAGCCTTCAGCAAATACAGCTCTCTGTTTCAAGCTGGTCCTATGTCTTAGACTTTTGCTTTGCTCTGCATTCATGTAATCCTGAAAGAGCTTCAGGAGTCAAGGCAGTACTGTAGTTATGTAGACTTAGAATTCAAATTCACTTTCTTTAGCAAAAATATTTGGTTGTGTAGCAAAACCAATGGCCCAAGGCCAACTGTGGCATTAACACTGATTTTGATTCTCAAGACAAATTGTAGAATGGTGCCAATGAATCTCCTGTGTTCTAAAAAAAAAGCCAAAACCTTTTTGATCTGTTTTGTATCAATAGGTTAGACAGAAGGCTTAGACAGAGTGTCAGTAATAAAAAGAACTATTAAAGATCCTATATGTTGCACAAATATTTTCCTTTGTCTTTTCTTGTTTACTGAGTGCCTTTCCTGCTTCATGCCCATTTCTGCATTTACCTACATGAAGAGCTGAACACAGCCAAAAGCTGACCATAATTACCTTGAGATATGTATTCAAAAGGGCATTTGAACCAATCAGTATTTTGCCTGTAGATTTCGGAAGTCTGGATTTCCAAATAGGACAGATGTAAATTTCTTGTAGGTATGAAGGGAGCTGAAGCAGGTGTGTTCAGTAAGTTGGCTGTGGCAGCTGTGAGCAAAACATTCAGATAAACAGGCACTTGCTGCATCTTGTGATTAGGCCAGAAAAGCTTTATTAGTGCTGCTTTGCGCTGTAGAGACATATCCTGTAGTCAAGGAATGAATGTCCAAGTCTTCCAAAACACAGTTCTGTAATGCAACACGTAACAGGTGAGATTGCTGTGTTTGCAACAAGGTTTTCTTGTTCTGTGGCTTTCTGGATCAGCAGGTATCCATACAATTCCTAGGGACAATTTCTTGGCTGCTGCAGCTCTGCTGTTGCAGGTTGCTGTTGTTTGGTGCTGTGGAGGAGTTCCAGCTCTTTCCGGTTCTGGAAGTGATGACTGGGACCTGCCCTAAGCCTCACCTTGTCACATGTCACTGTGCTAGTGTGTGCCGAGAGGTTAAGTAAGCAACACAGAGCAAAGACAGAAAGAACTCAATTTGACTGATGCTGGAGCGCAGCAGTTTTTCAGCAGTTTTTTGGAAGCAATTGTTTACCAAATAACCATGTTTTAACTGCAGTGGAGTAGCTCCATTATTATTGTTGTTGTTGTTGTTATTTTTAAAAATATAGAATCATAGAATGGTTTAGGTTGGAAGAGACCTTAAAGATCATCCAGTTCCAACCCCCTGCCATAGGCAGGGACACCTCCCACTAGATCAGGTCGCTCAAGACCTCATCCAGCCTGGCCTTGAACACATCCAGGGATTATTTCATACAACACTATAGGAGCACAGTGATGCTCCCAGGTAAGATTCACAAGCCAGCCAGACATCCTGTGATTTTTAAAAGGGCTGGACTTTCAAGAGGTTTTTCCTAATTCTTGTCACTCTCAAACACATTAAATTCCTAAGAATTTAAGCTGCAGAAAGAGTAGAGTTATCTGGTTTCTGCACAGACTGCCTCTGTCACAGTAGTGCATAATCAAAGGAAATATAATTGCACCTCTCAGAATTTAAGGCCCAGTCTGTTCATCCACTGCTCACCTAAACAGGTGAGTCCTTGGGTATTGCATGGCTAACAAGTACCTATAATGATAAAGATGAAATCTATGGTAGAATTTACAGAAGCTGCTTTTATTAAATTCAATAGATTAACTGTAACCTTGCTATCAGGCAGAAATGATTCTCCTGAGATGACTGCAGTTGTTACCTAGATTTCAGGACTGAGATCAGAACCAGATCCAGTCTGATGAAAAATAAAACAGTTCTGTCTGTCACTTGCTGGTAGCAAGGAATCAGTTGCCCAGATCTTAAATTTCTCTGTTTCCAAGCTGAATCTACAAAGTAAATATGTTACAGGGATGCTGTGGGGTGCTCTTCTAAATATGTTCCACAGTGTTTACTAATAGGGCTCTTTTTTCTTCTTCACATAGCTTGCCCTCTAAGAATGAGAGATGTTTCTACCCAGGCTTTTTGTTTGATTCCTTTTTAAAGCAGTTGTTGTGTTTTGGGGTTTTTTTGTCTTCTAGAACTATTATAAATATTCACAAGTCTGTAACTATATACCTTTAAATATAAATATTTGAGGCAGAGAGGTTAAGTTTACAGCAAGGTTTCCCCAACAGGGGCATAAAGATTCTGGGAGGGAGAGGTGGAAAAGCAAGTTGTTATTTCTGCTTCCAACATGGGTAACTTGTACCAGGGAGGGGTTGAATGGAAGAATTCACTGGGGAGAGAGGCACAGGGCAGAGCCATTTTCAAAGTGCTGGTGGCAGAACCTTAAATGCACTTTTTTTGTAGGCAGCAGACTAAATTGTTTGGAGTGAGCTGCCTCCTAGTTATACTTGACTTCACAATGTTTGCAGCCTTCCCCCTAAAGCTATCAGTTTAGCTGGGGGAGGCCAGGAAAAGAAGATATCCTGATTTTAGTAGTGCTACCTCAGAAATCCCTGTGCCCTACTTGAAAATGCTCTGCACTTCCTGCTTACCAATTGGCATAAGTTAATGTAAGGGGACTTGGTGTTCTAATGTTAAATGCCATGGCAGTAGTACCTGAAAGGTCTGAGACTAAAACATCACACTACACAATTTCCTATTTACTACAGATAGTATATTTAGTAACTAATCATCCAACCTAATAATTTAAAGTATTATTTGACAGAAAGGCCAAGTGTTTGATATTAGGGCTAAGTGAGCCATAAAAATCCATGAGGAGAATGCTCCATGGAACAGCCAGCCAGGTGCAGCTCCCAAGTCTGTCATTGGATCTCTCAGTTCTTCTTTTCATTCTATAAAAATGTCACTGTCTCTTAAGATCAAAAGACTCCATACATTTTCTGCTCCTGGAAGATGTAATTCTACAGAAAGCTCAGTTCCCCATTGGAAGACCAAACAACTCTGTCTCCGGAAATTTCTTTTCTTGAGGTCATCTAGAGCTTTTGAAAGGGTGTCATGGTTTATGGAATAAACAAAAGTTCCCGGGACTCTATATTTTATGGAAATCTCATTAGAATGCAATGGAAGAGACTTTTAAAATTAAATAATTGCTTTATAAAATTTAGCAGACTTTATGTTCCAGACCTGTTAGCCAAATGGATTTCAGCCAGAGGGGCAAGAGGGAGTAAACCGAATTGAAAGCTGCAGTAAATGGGCCCAACTTTGACACTGTTTTTGAACCTGACTAACACATGCAGGGGCTAGAAGCAGCCATAGTGTGCTTCTGATCTCCAGAACAACCACAGTAGCTTCAGCCATGCTTCAGAGACTTATTTCCCTGTAAAATACAAAAACAAGAAGCAGAAACAGCAACTGAGACTAAATGCTGTACTCAGACCCAGTCTGCGAGTCACATGTATCTGATTTTCACATTAATACTCTCCTCCCTCAGCTCCTGTCTGATAGTGTTCCCACACTCTGTCCTTCATGACTCCAAGGCTGTTGGCAGTTTGTTTTTCCTAACTTCATCTTATTTGCCTGGACGGACCTCAGCTATTTTACTTCTGTCCACGGAGTCCCATATCAGTTGTTGCTGTTTGAATTAACATGCCTCCTTGCTGCATCTTCTGCCTGAGGAAACTGCAAGGAGAAGTGCTGTCATGGCCAGCAAAACAAATGGGTGATCCACCCTGTCGTTGACTGTTGTTGCACTTTTTGCACATGGTTTATAGCAGGTTTTTTGGTTGTGAGGTGGGTTGGTTTGTTTGTTTGGGGGTTTTGGGTGGTTGGTTTGGGTTTTGGGTTGTTTAGTTGTTTGGGTTGGGGATTTTTTTGGGGAGTGTTGTTTGTTTTGGTTTTGTGGGTTGTGGTGGTGTTGTTTGGGGGTTTTTTGGTTGGTTGGGGGTGGGAGGATTTGGGGTGGTGGTGTTGCTTTTTATCAGCAAACATACTGCAGGAATGGAAGTATCTGGAAGAAAAAAAACAGGACACACCTTTTGATTCTCATGAAAGCATTATCATGGGAAGCCTTCTTACAACAACAGAGTGTGAACAAGTCAAATATTTTGTTTCAAAGGATTTATCCCTACCCAGCAGGGAACAGCTGGCATAAAGCGTTGATCCACCTCCCATTGCAAACATGAGCCAAACTCCCATTGATTTCATTGGTACAGAATCCAACACTTATTAAGTCCATGACCAGCTTTGCACAGCTTCTATCCCTGTCTGCTTCCCTTACCCGTGGGCCTGACCCTCTCTGACCCTGAAGAACTCAAGCTGAGGACTGCAGTGAACCTGAATGTGTTTTAAGAGGTAAAGGAGTAAAATAGTGTATCAGCTTTTTCCAAATGTATCCAGTTGTGGAGTACATCTCAAACAGCCCTGCTAACTGCAGTCTCACACATCTGTCTGGATAGCCAAATGACAAGCAGTGAGATGTATCCAGGATCCCAGCTTGTTAAAATGAGACAGTTCCTCCTGTTTTCTAGATTGGTGTGGTGGTTCTCTGGACTGTCTCTCTTTCCTGTGTTGACCTACTAGTAAAGAATTGTTTTCTGATGGTATTTTCAAGCTTTGTGTACAGTTACATTGCAGTATACTTAGTGAAAGAGCACCAGTTACTGAGATGTGTTGGGAAGCATCACTCCCAGATCTATGAGTGGCCAGAGCATTCACATCAAAGCAGAGATGTATGGTTAACTGCTTAGAGAGCATACATTAATTAGAACAAAACCTAGACATTAGTTAGGATCTTATCTATGACATCAAAAGGCTTCTTGTCACCAGCATCCATTCCCTTCACAGTTGTATTGTTTGAATGCATTTCTGCTAAATGGCAGGCCAGGCTGAAACTATTAGTGCCTAGGAATGGGGGGAAAAAAAATGTAATAATAAGTGATTGGGTTATTAAGAGTCTTATTGTATGTGACAGTGAAAAAACTGTAGTTGTACCCTCATATGTCATCTAAAAGTTAGTACTATGAACAAGATGTTTTCATATGCTTTATAATACTTTGAGATCAAGATTTATCATAGCCATCATTAGTTAATGATGAATGATCAGTGAAACATTTTGGAATAGGAAAAGCTAAATGATTCATATAACCTCTGCTCTGAAAGGTTTTCAAAGTTTAAAACATGCAAAGAGAAGTAAAAGGAGCTAGATCTTTTGTGCAATGTATAAAAGCCAAGAAATTACACAGCCAAGCAGAGAAGTTTCAACTGAAAAACATACTTAGCGAGATTTTCATGCAGCTTTGATTTTTTGATAATCAGATTGAGCTTCATTGTTGAGCATTTTCATGAGTTCTCAAACAATGAAATTGAAATTGTCTTTGTGGACATTTCTTTTCACTGGAAGTTTTTAACTCTTGGGGAAGGTGCTATGTAAAAAGCTGTATGATTTTTTTTTTTTTTCCCCTTTTTTTTTTTCTATTGGAACTGATAGAAGTTCTAAGGAAAAGAATCCAAAGTCTTACACAACTGTTTACAGATAACAAAGAATCCAGAAACTTTGCCATAGCACTCCTGTTATGCACACACCTCTGGTAAGTCCGAAGGGATCAAATTCTCTGCTGGAATAAAAGCACAATTTGTTTGGTATTTGTTGAGCTTAACACTACCTGTTTCAGCAAAGAACTGGGTTACTAAGAACTGAAATGCAGAGATAATGTCTTTACTCCTCCAAATTGTACAGTCTATGTTTGGAGACATTTTTTTGTCTGTGTGCCAGTGCACAGAGGGAAGTATAATATGATACAGGCAGGATGACTTTGTAAAGCTTTGACTTTCAGTGGCTGTGAGTGGGGAATTAAGTGTCCCATTCGGATAGATTATTCTGTAATAATCTTTTGATTGTGAAAGACTGGGTTCCTGACTCAGTAGCTCCTGACTGTGAAAGACTGGACATGCTGGGTTCTGGACCGATGTTGCAGTCCCTGTGTGTTTTACCTTCAGAGCTGCTTCTTTTGAACTTTATGGCTAGCTAAATATCTGAGCTCTTCTAGGTTATTCTAATTATGAGGAGAAATCGGTGGCGAAAGTCACAAGCTACTTTCATGTAATTCTATGTGTTTACCCAAAAAGGACAAAGATCTGCTTCTCTGACCGTAGGACAAGTTAAGCAATTAAAAGAATTGAAGACTTTTATCCTGTTGCCTGTGGGACCTCTTTCCGCCACAGCCCATTCCTTATGCTCACCCCTGGCTTCTCCTAAATATGCACTGTTCTATGTGTCCTGCTGCCTGCCTTTCTTTCTTCAGCGCTTCTGTGGATTTTATTCCCACCCAGCTCTGGTGTTATTTCCATGCAATACTCAGGTTGCTGATTGAATTGGCCTTGCCTTTGCTGTGTGCAATGACACACGCCTGCACTTTGATTTGAAGGCTAAGTATGTTCACAGAGGAGCTGAGTTGCCCCTTCCCAGCTAGCTCAACTGAAGGGCAGTGACTACAAACACTAATTCTGACAACATTTCGTCTATCCAGTACAAACTCTGTTTTCTGTCAAAATTATTCCTGTAACTCCTTGGCACCATAAAAAAGGAATCCTGAAAAGAAGAGATATAAACACAGAGTAGTTTAGAATTGTACACTAGGAATAATTAAACTTTCAGTAAGAGGCTTCTGTCATTTCTCTATTGTTACTCACCATGAGGAGGACAGCATGTTCTCATCTCTGTGGAGTCACATAAATGACTTGATTAAAGTGCCATGTAGCAGAGCTGAATCTGGGCATTTGTAACTTCCTTGCTGTTTTTCTTAAGGTGCTTGTATGGTAGATAATAATAATAGTTTTTTTTAAAGTCCTGTGCTTAGCTGAACTTACGGTGTAGATATATTTTCCACACATTTGCAAATACAGTAAAGAACAAGAGTTCCTCAGCTATTTAAAGTCTTTACAAGAAGAAAAGCAGTTTAGATCACCAGCAGCCTACAATGTGCATGGCACAAAAATGTCAGTTTAATGGCAAAGTTCAGGATAAAACTGTGTCAGCTAATTTAATCATTTACCATGAAATACCAGTTATCTTAATCTTACATGCAGTCCTTAAATCTGCTGCATATTTTTGTGTAATTGAATCCCGACTCTAAAAGGGAGGAAGCAAGGAATTTGCTTTAAGTGAATAGTTAGGCTTCAAACGTTCTTGTTTATAAATTGCATTTGCAGCATTGTCAGATATTTTAATACCGAGCAGCTAATATTTCTGATGAGCCTATTTTTACTCTGTTTCGTATTTGTTTTCCATGCTGCAAAAATCACATTAGTATTTAGTTTCTATGGAACCCGCCGACTTCTCTGGAAAAAGTGCAAATATTGTTCCCAGAACTTAAGGCAAATAAATTAGTATCTAACCCAGATGACACATTTTATTCATCTGGTTTGCTTTCCATCTAGATACCTGATGCATTACTTCAGCAGCAAATTCAACAAGGCCAAGATGTCTTCATTTTCATTGAGAGCAAAAGCTGTAAGAGCAGTGCAATAGAAGTATTGGTCTTCTGTGGCCAGCCAGCAAGAACCCATCAACAGCTGTGATGAGCAGAGCAGACATGGGGAGACAGGAGGCAGCTGAAGCCAAAGAGGACCCATGCCTGGAGCTCTGTGCGTGTGATTGGAGCAGAGAGGGGCCAGGGCCCAAGGAAATCCCAGCAGCAAGGGAAAAAAAACAGATTGACTCTCAGTGACTCATTTAGCTCCTGGATTGGACAGATCTCTCCCCTGCTGGCAATTTGGCTGAGCATCAATGGACAGATACTAGGATGAATTGCTTAAAATAATTAGGGGCTGGGAATCTGCAAAATTGCTAGCCATCCAATTCTTTACTGTGCAATGTGAGGAAAAAAAAAAAAAAAGGAATTACATTTAGGTTATTAAATATTAAGTCAGTGGATTTACCTCCATGTGGTCCAGAACAGGAAACTGGCTAAAATTCAGCATTTATATCATTGTGTTGATGATCTGTTTATCACCGAGCAAGTGAGTGCCTTTTGGCAGGTCAAGCTCTTTAACGTGGAGTGAACGTGTGCTTAATTTCTCACAAACAGAAGAATTAATATAATGATAACCACCACAGATGAGAATGAAATTAAAATCAAGTACAGTCAAGAGTTCAATTTAGTGCCAGATCCCTTACATTCTAGATGTGTTTGGCTCAGATTTTTTTTCTGTTGAGGATAGCGAAGATTTTGCCTTTGGTGTTGATGGGAGACTGTGGTGCTTGAGTGCAGAGACAGGATTCCCTGTGCTTTCTGTTTAACACTCAAAACCAGAAGCAACAGGCTCATTTAGTATCAGTAAAGGTCAGTTAAAATTATAGAGACATCCTTTGGAGCAAATCCTCTGCCTTGTATTTGCATATTTATGAACTAGAGATTACGACAGGCTATTCCATTTATTAGAGCAGCGCCACTATAGTTAATAGTCTGTCAGTATTTCCATTATAGACCCCGTTTTTCAGTGTTTTAATATCTCAGCCATTTAAAATCACATCAGGAAGCAAGTTGGTCTTGTGTTGTCAGCCAGGTGCAATTCTTTGTTTTGGATTATTTTCAGTAGTGAAATGCTATTTGCCATATAAGCAAATGCGCCCCAGCATTTCTGCTGGAGGCAAACAGCAAAGTGCCTAAGTTCATGGTGGCTTTGTTTTTCCTTAGGAAAGAAGGGAAAAGAGAGATTTGACCAATCATGCCCACTGGGGCTTCATCTTTGAAGAACACTTTCTCAAGTATCTTCTCTCAGAAGAAATACCAGCTCTCAATTGTGACATCAGGTTGCTGGATGCCTACCAGTGGTGACCGAGGTATACAGGTGAGGATGATTCCCTTATCCATCAGAAATTTCATCTGCTAGATTTGTGGCTGAAGCACATTAGGTCAGGAAGCAGTGGGCATAAGGTAAGAATTTTTAGAAGTAACAGAAGTCCTGGTTGCAAATTCAAAAAGCTGTTCACTTTTTAAGTGTCTTTCAGATGCAGAGTAGTATAGTACTGAATTTATTGCAGATATTTGGGGTAAAGAGAAGGGGTTGCTGAGGCTCTGGGGAGGGGATAGTGGTGAATCTGCCTTGCCTGTGTCCCTGGACTGGGCAGTATTGTCCACTTCAGCAGTCTAACATTCTGCCTCTTCCAAACAGCCTCAGTTTGCTTTCACAGAGGTGTTGGTTCACTAAAAATTAACTGCCTGGCAGGGGCAAGGGTTTAGACTAAAATGCCATTTTTTAACTTACCATGGCAGCAAAAGGTTATTGTTTGGTAAAGAAATTGGTCTTGCTCTATAACATCTTGCCCAATGAAAAGAGAAATAGTCAAGTACGAAGTTCCTGGCCAGTAACTGTTGTCATGGCCTTAATTTTTTTTCTACCATAACTACTGAATGGTTAAAATCAAATTTGTGAAGAGAGAATTTTTTTTTTTTTAATATTTATTGCTCTTCACTGTTGCTCAACAAACACATAGTTGGAGGTGGGAGCACAGTCCCTATTTTTCATCTTTTCCATCATAAAGGTCTATGTGCACAACTGGGGACTTCAGGAAAACTAAATGACAGGCTTGGAAACACCATGGAAATGTCATGTGAAATCCACTTGGTCCATAGCAGCTAATAAAATTATGCCTTGGGCAAGACACAGGGATTGGCCTCTGTGCTGCTTTCTGTGAATTTTGACTGAATTAAGATTAACAACAAGTTACATTACATAGGCAATATTTAAGTACGTAGAAGACATAGCTGCAACAACACATGCCTGATCTTAAAAGCCCCCAAATCCAAATGATGAGCCGGACTTTGCATGTCTATCTGTGAGAACTAGATCGAGACTCTTCAGTCAAGCTTGTGGAAGATCTATATCAAATCCAGGTGGCTCAAGCTCATCAGTAGTGCTTTCTTAAAACAACAGTATTCGGGATATTTTTGTAGGTAATTGCTAACTTAATGTACATTTCCCAAATTCCTTCCAGAACTGCTGTTGTAAAGAACAATCTTCCTGCTCTAGATATGCCACTGCTTTTCCAGCCAAAAAAAAAAAATTATCTCTGGTCATGATAAGTGATCGTAAGTCAGAAGTAGGCAGACTACAGAAACTCTGCGTTGAATACAAAATTACTGCAACAGTTCTATAAAGCAAAGTGTAACCCAAAGTAACAGTGGGGGAGGCAGGGTCTGCCAAACATGTGTCTAAAATTATGACGTATGAAGTATTACGTGCTGTCTGCTGGAAGTCCATGCTCAGTAAGCTACCTGACCAACACTCTTCACTACGCCTGTTGGTTATGTCATATTTCTAATTTGCAGTGATGAAAAATCTTGCACGACCAATTTGAGTGCATCCTTGAATATTTAACATACTAATTATTATGCAATTAGTCAACAGGATATGTGTAATTGTGTAACGCCAGCATTCCTGGGTGTGGTTAAGTATGTAGGTAGAATGCCAGCAGTCATCTAGACACAGTACTATAGAACTACACAACAACATGCACCCTGGGTGGGTGCTCTAATTATATTTTACATTTAAACAATGGCTACATTAGCAAAATAGAACTTATTATTTTTAAAAATATCTTCCCGCAGGCATGGATCATAGTAGATGATTGTAATAATATTGCCAAAATATCTTCTATCTCCCAAGGGTCTTAGGCTTCTTCAATAAACATACAAACAGGAGACAGAAACCAGGCATAAAGAGCCTGGGAGTTAGAATCATAGAATCAGTCAGGGTTAGAAGGGACCACAAAGATCATCTAGTTCCAACGCCCCTGCCATGGTCAGAGACACCCTACCCTAGATCAGACTGCCCACAGCCTCATCCAGCCTGGCCTTAGGCACCTCCAGGGATGGGGTCTCAACCACCTCCCTGGGCAACCCATTCCAGGGTCTCACCTCTCTCATGCTGAAGAACTTCCTCCTCACATCCAGTCTGAATCTCCCCACCTCCAGTTTTGCTCCATTCCCCCTAGTCCTGTCACTACCTGATAGCCTAAAAAGCCCCTCCCCAGCTTTTTTGTAGGCCTCCTTCAGATAATAATTTTATGACATAACAGACATCAGAACCATCCTTAGGCCACAGTGGAAACAGTGAATCAGATTCTTCTTTGAACTTATCCAGGAAGATCTAGGTTAAAGCTATCAAATATCTTGAGCGTTTTAGTTAACTCTGATCTTTGCCAATATGGTAGGAGAGTCTTCTGCGCTCCTGGCCAAAACCTCCCTGCCTAGTCATTGCTCATTGTTGCTATGGTACATCTACAGTGATCCACAGGGTATACACTTCACAGGAGCCAGCACCACGGAAATGGTGAGATCTGCAGCACAAACTGAAAGGGCTCACCAGCATTTGATACGGGAGAGGGAAAATCCAGGAGAGGAATGGAAAGCTGAAAATTCCAACACGTGCCAAAGAAAAAGAATTTTTTAAAATCCCAAAACAACCTAAGCTGTGACTCATTATAGATGTAAAATGTCAGAGCCTAAAGCTGGGTTTTTTTCATGTGCCTGGGTGGAGAAGGGTGAGGTGCCCTCTGAGGATGATTTTATCTTTTCCTTTTGAGTCTGAAGACTTTGGATGTGGTTTGGCAAGTTCATAAAAATATTTGTGATAAAGTTGAACCGATGTCTGGAAATATTATATACAGAGCTGTAAGAAAGCTTAAGGAGAAAACTGCAGATGCAGGAAGAAGAATCAGCAGTGCACATGAATGAGGTTAAAAATTGTAGACAATTAGCTACTAGATGACTCCTACTAAATAAATCATCAAAGACTTGACTACTGTTTCCAGGTTTCCACAACAGTATTAGCTCACTGTAGCAGCCAAAAAGATGTTTATTTGGCCAAAGTTTTAGGAATTTGCTGTTCTTGTTTGAATTAACTAATCAGCCAGCAAGGCCAATGTACACTCTCTTGCCAAGGCTATAAAGGAGAACCTTCATGGTTATAGGGAAGATACTATGTTATTGCTGAGGATCAAGGCCCCATCATATGGAAAATGAGCTTCTTTGTATTAAGAGAGAGCTACATGGGAAAGAAAAGCAACCTGAGCTTTTCATGGAATCTCACATCTCATTTGAGCACTCAATAAAGCGCTTGTTCAACTTAATAGAGAAGCACAATTTCTTTTTCCTGTGTGCCACCACAGATTAAGTCTATCTTAAATCTCATTTAGAGCCTAACCTGAGACACAAAGTAAAGGGAAATTATCCCCATTGCTTTCAACAAGCACCTGGTTGGCCTTGTACTATGGTCAGTGTTGAGTTTAGCACAGGAAAAAAAGAGGAGTAAGTGGTAAGCAATGGGAATCCATGTGCTCAGCTTTCCACCCTCCTGCTACTTGCTGCTGACAGGACCAATCCTTTGGCTTGGCAAAAACTTCTTGCCTGACCTTACTGGCAGATTGACTAGTACAAAAAGTGCTCATCTTGACCTTCTTTATTACCTTGCTATACCTAGGCAGCTCACTACAGTTGTACTCCCTTTTACTACTTGAGATTTACTTGTGTAGCTGGTGTGTTGTGATAAGCCTCTGAATGTCACTGCTGTGAGGGTTTTGTTCTTCCCAAAGACTCTCCGGAGGTTCAGTGAAGGCAAGCAGGATTGTATGTGTCACTGTAATAAATGGAAATATGCAAAGTGTTGGTTGAATTCAACAGGAAATTGGAATGTTTGACTTGTCACAAGGCCAGTTTATACTATGTGGACTTAGAACATTGCTTGTAGTAAGTGAACCTCACCCCATGTTGAGAGCCAGCTGAAGACTTACGCAATTTAAAGCAACTTCAGAATAAGACTTAAGTGGTGCATAAGCCTCACACTCTCTCTATGTGCAGGAGTGTAGAAAAGGGAACCCGGATTGGAAAACACTAAGGAGAAGTACTGAGGTTTTACACATCAAAAAGGCTAATTAGAAATGCTTTTCTTTTATAATAAATAAGCCAAGCATATTGACATTAATTATGTGAAATACTCAAGATTTGGAATAATCTGTTGAAGAGCACAGATGTATACTAAATCCTGTGCAAATGAGTTTGTGCAACTGTTCTTCAGGTAACACATTTATTTATAAAAACATGCTGTGTGTTTGGGTTTCTTTTCAATGGGGAGAACATCACAGAAGCTTCCTCAGTCTCGCTCATTATAGTGACATAGTTATATCTGTTCACTACGGCCTGACAGTGCATTCCAGTAGCTTGGAGCAGATCCTTCCTGTACTTGAGTTAGTAGTACTCTGCCACTTTTCCTGGAATTACATCACTGTAACTAGGAGCAGAATTTATTCTCCTCTTGTACTAAATTTCCTTTGGCTTCAGAAATCCTAGTGGAATTTATAACTGCATTTGTATTTTTCAGTCTGTGTCCCTATGCTTACTTGTGACAGAGGTGTTTGAAGAACATCCTGTGACTGTGGTTTGCTGTGCCCTTTTGCTCTTAGGAACACCCATATGCAACGGCAAACACTGGTAAATAGTGAAAAGTGAATAGTTTGTCTCATCAGCAGCTGAGAGTGATGATGTTGCCAGTGCTGGTTCAGGTTCCTTGAATTCCCTTGCAATCTTACAATATTTCACAGGTGTTTCCAGAGTTATTGTGTCTTCACAATGCCAGGAATCTCACAGTGAAGCCACCTCTCAGATTCAAGCCCATTAAAGAATTTGATGCAGTGCTGTGGGCAATGAAGAAATGTGGTCCATTTAAATGATGTGCATGTATCATTTCAGAGCTCTTAAAAACTAAGAAAAGAATTATTCATACTCTAAAATGGCAACATCAATCTAGACAAATTCTCAATGATTGTCAATAACTCACCTCCAATTCTAGCTTCAGATTTTGACATCACCAGATGCTTGCAGGTCTGGACAAGATTGCCTAAACCACATTTCTGGGAGATTACATAACACTGGCAAAACTGCAGACTTTGACCTGTTCTTACACTTCTGAGCATCTATTACTGGTAATTAACAGAAGTCATATATTGGAACAATTAGATTTTTTGTTGTTCAACCTAGTGTGCTTGGACTTAGGTGTACCATTTTTAGTAAGAGTTCAAAGGAGACAGCTTCTATGCTAATCAGTGAGGCTGGTGAGACACTGGAATGGGTTGCCCAGGGAGGTTGTGTCTGCTCCCTCCCTGGAGGTGTTCAAGGCCAGGTTGGATGAGGCCTTGAGCAACTTGTTCTAGTAGGAGGTGTCCCTACCTATGGTGGGGGGTTGGAACTGGATGATCTTTGAGGTCTCTTTCAACCTAAACCATTCTATGATTCTAATTGCAATGTCATATGGAAGAGCACCAATTTATACCAACCCTGGCCACCCAAGAGCACCCTTTTACCAGGAGGCCCCTCTAAGACCTGAATCCACTGAGCTGGCTGACATGATAAACGTTATACTTGTAGCAGAAGCCAGCTTGAATCTGCATAGGGTTTGGTGGCAACTAAATGCTGAAAAGAATTGCACAGGTGGGACAACAGGAGACAATCAGTTGGTTGTGAATTTGGAGTAAAAGTTTTTATATATGTTTCCAGATGTTGGAGGGGCAGATGGATCTGTTAGTAAATATTCCTTCCATATAGATCGGCCTTCTAAACATGTTTTTTTTCCCCCGTCTAGTTTGTATACAAGTATATAAATGAACCCAAACCCCATAGCATTTTCTTCAGTGTGCAGCCAGTAGATTAGAAGGAAAAGAGTTATTACAGCTGTGAAATTAAATTCTACTCAAAGATCGTTTAAAGTGGTAATAAAGGTGAAAGTTCAGAATATTTCTGACCCAGTCTGATAGCTATGCAATGCATATTGACCTGCTGTCTAACTTTTTTTTTTTTTTTTCAGCTTGAAACCTAAAATTTGGTTTAAAATAAAAATCAATTCCTAGTAGGCTGGTATAATACAAATTCTTTATTGAATTCTGACTGAAACAGTGTTGCTCAGATACTGGGGGCCAAATCCTGGCCTCGTGGCGTGGGACCAGAAGCATTTTGCAGGATGTGACACTTCACAGACCACAAGTCTCACTAGGGGAAGCTGAAGGAAGCAGCACCAAACCTAAAGAGATGTTACCAGCAGAAAAAAAAAAAAAAAAAAAAAA
>VWZI01000019.1:273054-283054 GCA_013396835.1 Psilopogon haemacephalus
AGCCATTCCAGGCCATAGCCCTAACATAAATGAATTTGGCATGTTTGGGAGTAGACCATCACTTCCATGATAAAATCAATGGATATAATTTAGGCTTTGGCCAGAAGAGGCCTCAAGCTTGCAGACCATGCACCAAATTTTTATTATTGTTTAGAAGGTCAGATAGGTACTCACTGAAGCCCAGTGCTTACAAAGAGTTTGTCTGTCTTCTTCCAAGGAAGCAATAAGTAACAGTACTTAAATATATTTCTGGCTGTGGGATTTTCAAAAGCCCAGATGTTCCCAACTTCCAGTGGCAACAAAGAGCCTGTAAGCTTTAAAGATCTGAAATAGGCATTGATCTGCATCCAGAGGTTCTCAAATATCCATGGAAATCTCTCTCTAATTTATCCAGCAGCTCTGTCCTTTCAGGTCACATTTGGGAACACAAGTGTGTTGCATGGCACTACTCTGCAAACTCTGCTCCTTTGCATAGCTTTGGATAAAAAAGGAAGGAAAATGTTTTATGGACCTCAATTGACAGGAAAATGGCATAAGCAGTGTGATGTGCTAGCGAGGACATTACAAGATGCCACTGTATACATCACATGCAGAACCAGTCAAGCTGGAGTAATTACATTTTCCGATTTAAAGGCTTTGCAGATGCAAAGCTTCCTACCCTGCATCCTAGTCTCCATGTGTCCCTTGCCAAGGACTTGCACTGCTGCAGGTGAAGGATTCCTGCTATGCCACATGGCCTGCTTGCATGGGCTCGAAGACCTTGACTGCTATATTGTTGCACTCAACTCACATTATACCTAGGAGGACTCAGATGCTGACCTCTGTGTCCAGGCTCACATACAAGTGTTTAAGGTATATAATTGCAAGTAGGCCAACTCTTGAGTACTTTGAGAGATACACCAGCACATGACCTGTGTGGTTCTTTTACAGTCCTACCTAGGCTAGATCTGAGTGTTCTCACCCAAGAAGCCACACGTTTATAATCTAGCCAATTGATTAACTCCATATTATCCTGGAAGGTGCTCACAGGCTGACAGTGAAATCCCAGAATGAGCTGTGCTGCACACAATCAGTGCTGCTTCTGTCCCTGTGCTCCTGGCAGCCCAGGGAGGAAAGTGGGCTTTGGAAGCATCAGCTCTGGGCATCAGGGATTTTGAAGTAATACTAGAAAAAGGTGGAAGATTCTCCAATCCATTTTACTGGTTGTATGCCAGGGAAATACTGTTGAAGTGAGCTGTACTACCATAAAACACAGTACAACAGCACAAGTATCCAGCTCGATATGTTTAATGTTGATAAAGTTCATAGAATCATAGAATGATCTAGGTTGGAAGAGACCTCAAAGATCATCCAGTTCCAACCCCCCGCCATAGGCAGGGACACCGCCTGCTAGAACAGGTTGCTCAAGACCTCATCGAGCCTGGCCTTGAACACATCCAGGGAGGGAGCAGACACAACCTCCCTGGGCAACCTGTTCCAGTGCCTCACCACCCTCACTGTGAAGAATTTCTTCCTAACATCCCGTTCAAATCTCCCCTCCGCCAATTTGAACCCATTCCCCCTCGTCCTGTCATTACAAGACCTTGTGAACAGCCCCTCCCCAGCCCTCCTGTAGGCCCCCCTCAGATACTGGTAGGCTGCTATAAGGTCTCCCCGAAGCCTTCTCTTCTCCAGGCTGAAAAGCCCCAACTCTCTCAGCCTGTCCTCATAGCAGAGGTGCTCCAGCCCTCTGATCATCTTTGTGGCCCTCCTCTGGACTCTCTCCAACAGTTCCATGTCCTTCTTGTGCTGGGGGCTCCAGAACTGCACACAGTACTCTAGGTGGGGTCTGACAAGAGCAGAGTAAAGGGGGAGAATCACCTCCCTTGCCCTGCTGGTAATGCCTCTCTTAATGCAGCCCAGGACACGGTTGGCTGTCTGAGCCGCGTGTGCACACTGCAGGCTCATGTTGAGCTTCTCATCCACCCAGACCCCCAGGTCCTTTTCCTCAGAGCTGCTCTCCAGCCACTCACCACCCAGCCTGTATTTGTGCTTGGGATTGCAGCGACCCAGGTGCAGGACCTTACACTTGGCCTTGTTAAATTTCATGAGGTTAGCCTGGGCCCACCTCTCCAGCCTGTCCAGGTCCCTCTGGATGGCATCCCTGCCCTCCAGCAAGTCAACTGTGCCACACAGCTTGGTGTCATCTGCAAACTTGCTGAGGGTGCACTCGATTCCTCTGTCCATGTTGCTGACAAAGATATTAAACAGCACTGGTCCCAGCACTGACCCTTGAGGGACGCCACTTGTCACTGGTCTCCAGGTGGACATTGTGCTGTTGATCACCACTCTCTGCGTGCGACCATCCAGCCAATTCCTTATCCAGCAAGTTGTCCACCCATCAAGTCCATGTTTTACCAGTTTGGTGACCAGGGTGTCATGTGGGACAGAGTCAAAGGCCTTACTCAGGTCCAGGTAGATGACATCAGTTGCCCTTCCCTTGTCCACTGCTGCTGTGACTTTATCGTAGAAAGCCACCAAATAAGTCAGGCATGATTTGCCCTTGGTGAAGCCATGCTGGTTGGCATCAGGCACCTCTGCTTTGTTCTCCATCTGCCTTAGCAGAGCCTTGAGGAGGATCTGCTCCATGATCTTGATAGTTAATAATGTTAATGTCAACACAGTCCAGAGCAGCAGGCAGGACTGACCCCTGGCCTCTCTGATTTGCCTCAGTAGATCACATCTTAACCCTAGTATTTTCCTCAAGTTTTTCTTTGCCTCGTACTCTTCCAGCAGAATAAAGTTCACCTCCAAAGCAACACCTCAAACCCAAGCATATACCTGTTTAAATATCAGGGTAAAGAATACTGTGCTTAAATGGTGGCCTTTTAAATGGGGCACTGGGCATAAAAAGGCCTGCCAGGTTCCTGTCAGAAGGGCTGGCTGAAGATGAGGGGACTGGAAACACTGACTGCAGAATTATTTTTTTTTTCTTTTTCTATTTGTTAATCCACTTTGTCCAAACAATACGAACATTTGGTGCATTTAGCTCTAAATATGTCAAACACTTCTTTAGAAAAGAACTTTTGAAACCTGAAATGATCTCTTAAGATCAAATTAATTGCCTGAGTTCAAAATTGTTCTTCTCTACACAAATAAACACACGCATTTGCCCTTGCGTACTTTGTCTGGACTGCAGGAACTGTCCTGGGACAGCACTGTGCTGTCTTTGGAGACCTGCTAAAAACCTTGGCTTTCAGATACTGAAAGAGCACTGCAAATATTAAGTCATTGTTGAGAGTAGGGGGAAAAAAAAAAAAAAAAACCAAGAATGATTATGCCAGAATGTAGCAACTCTAAAAATAAATTCACTTAATTTTCGCCTATGGTGAAAGAACTTTCGTTAGTTTAACAGGACAATAGGAATTAATTTGGCTTGGTCACAAGATTTTTACAGGATGACACTGATGGTATTACTATCCAACTTCAAAGATTTGGAAAGATGTGGCTGCTAACACTAGAGAATAGGAACCTGTTTTTCATCAACTAGGCTGGCCTGACAAATTAAGTCTGTGGAGTCATTAGATTAAGATAAGAGCTTATCTCCTAGACTGACATTTATTCAGAGGTTTTTATGCTGCTCAGCTAGTAATTAGTGCAGTTGAATTTTTAACACTGCTTTGTCCAGTCGTTTGGCAATTCTGAAACATACATAGTTTTGATGTAAAAAAAACCAAAACAAAAAACTTAAAACTCAAGAGTACAAGATTATTAGTGTGGAAAGATTTTAATTTCTAGGAGAGTTGAGATGATGCTAAAAACCTTCAAGCAGGTCAGAAGTGCTTCTTCTGTTGACTCATTTCCATACACAGATTGGGAGGCCACTTAACTAGATTTTTAGGCACTAAGCAGCAGATATCTGTGGCCAATCTGCAATTTCTTCATGCCCATCCCTTCTTAATACTGCTGCTTTAGAGGGGCAGGAATATGGTGAAGGCTGCACTGCTGCACATTAATGTGTGTCTGCCTCCTTTGGCACTCAGGTTGGGATTTCTGAGAAGGGGGACAGACACAGAGAGGATGGTTCAAAAGGATTCTTCTCTCATATGGCTGATTTCATAAGAGAAGGTTTATTTTTTCCTGTCCTAATTTTCTTATAATAACAGATGGATTGTTCCACAGTAAACCAATGCGTTACTTTTGGACACACTTTAACATTACTTTAGACTAACAAATCTCACTTTTTAAACAGTTCATTTTGAGGAACTGAAGATCAGACCCGGATTAATAATTAGTGATTAAAGGGATGAGTGTTTGTTTATGAACTTTGACAGGTTTGTTACAGCTACATCCTGTTGCTGCTATTACAGAGTTTGTTTCATCTGTGGTTGTTACCTTTAGAAATACACAAGCAAGGGGAGTCCAAGGTAGTAAATTAGGGGTCATCCAACTAGATTATTTCTATGATTACTGACTTTCACAAAAAAAAAAAAATTAAAACAAGAGAGGACTCTGGGAAGACTCAGACTGCCTGTTTGGAAAACAGAGTGTCCTCTTTTACATTTTAGACTTTACTGCCAAGTCCCTCACAGGGCCAGGGCAGTCAGTTGCAGAGGGCAGCATCGAGGGGAGATGATTCTCACCCTCTACTACATCCTGGTGAGACCCCACCTGGAGTACTGCGTCCAGTTCTGGAGCATCTATTACAAGAGGGATGTGGACATGCTGGAGTATGTCCAGAGAAGGGCCACAAGGATGACCAGAGGGCTGCAGCACCTCTGCTATGAGGACAGACTGAAAGAGTTGAGGCTGTTCAGTCTGGAGAAGAGAAGGCTCCCAGGTGACCTTCTTGTGGCCTTCCAGTATCTGAAGGGGCCTACAGAAAAGCTGGGGAGGGACTTTTTAGGCTCTCAGGTAGTGCCAGGACATGGGGGAATGGAGCAAAGCTGGAGGTGGGGAAACTGAGATTGGATGTGAGGAGGAAGTTCTTCAGCATGAGAGTGGTGAGAGCCTGGAATGGGTTGCCCAGGGAGATGACTGGGGCCACATCCCTGGAGGTGTTTGCAGCCAGGCTGGCAGAGGCTCTGTCCAGTCTAATCTAGGGTAGGGTGTCCCTGGGCATGGCAGGGGTGTTGGAACTAGATGCTCCTTGTGGTCCCTTCCAACCCTGACTGATTCTATGATTCTATGTTGCCACTCACCTCTACTCCCGAGTTTAAAGAAGTGGTAGAATGGGATGCAGGCTCTCAGGCCAACTGTACCCAGGGTCTGCATGGTGACTTTTCGTGTTCATTTCTGTAGGTGTGTATTTTCCTGGAATTTATGACCCCAAAATATAAGAGGTATTAAGCATCTTGTAAGAACAACAGTTCCTGTCTGCTGCCTTGGATGGGAAGGGAGGCACAAGGAAGGGAGTGATTGCAGAGCTTTGCATAGCAGGGAGTGAAACTCCACTGTTAACCAGTTTTTGAACCCTGTCCTGACTTGTTTTGAGACAGATGCTTTCAGACCCACTGAAGGTGTGAAGCCTTATATAGTAAATTCAAGCCCCGTGACAATAACTGCTGCTGAGCACCCCACCATGCCTATTCTGCAGGCGAGCTCTCAGCTTGTTTTTGAGAATACCTAGAGGTGGAGAAGGAGACAACATGTGTGGCAGTACTCGTAAAATGGCCTGTAAATAAATTTGGATCAAGATGAAGCACTTCCATCAACCCAACAAAAGCCTGAAGTTTGGCAGATGATTTTTTTTCCCTCTGAATTTTAGCTGGTAATGTATCTGTCAGCCAAGTCAAAAATCCCACATAACTGTGGATGTATAACTTCCCAGCTGGAGTGGTCCAGCAAATAGAAGTGGAATCTGTTCCTGGACCTTGGGTGAGCATGAAGAGGAGACCAAATTTCTGATGTTTCTATGGAGCAGCACAGCCTGAAGAGAGCAAGGGGGAGGGATTTAAATTCAAGCTCTCCAGGATTTGTGGGACAGAATCCCTATTTTCCTGGGTTAATTTACTTTTCCTGTGTTGTGCATTGCTGCAGAAGCTGGATTGTGTCAGCACTACCCAGGCAAGCTTCAGTCTGTTATACAGTTAGATATACGGGGGGAAAGTAGCCACTACACACACACAGAGAGGATCAAAACCAAAGAAAGCTCAAACCTTTGTGACAAAAACCCCAGCTAACACAAAACTATTCCTATCTCTTTTTGATGGGCTTTGGAGATAATAACTTACAGGTGTTTTGATGTCTGTCACAGCTGTCCATCAACACGGCTGGCTCATGGGGCAGCTCCCTGGCCTCAAAGCCATTTCAGACACCTCCTAGCCTGCTGCTCAGCCATGGGGTTTTGTCTTACAGATTGCTGCCATCCTTCTGTACTTGTGTGAGAGGTACCATTGACCTGCACCTTGCCTTGGGTCAACAGTTTAAAGACAACAGCGGCTTGATAGTGCATGCAAAATGAATTATTAGCCTTGGTTCTGGCCTAAGTGTCTGGAGACTGAGACCTTTGCTGGCCCCACACAGAAGGGCAAGGACTGACAGAAGCACTAGCAAAAGCGAAGTCCCAACAGGTCAAGGGAAGGGGCATTGCAGACTAATAAACTCCAATACTATGAGGAGAATTTTGTTCAACTTTTAATGCCAGAAAGGACAGCCTGGACTGGCAGGTAAATCTCCCTGAAGATAGTGGAAATAGAGGTTAGAGCACCATATTTATCTCAGACTACTTAGTAAATAGTGAGATACTAAAAAAAAAAAAAAAAAAAAAAAAAAAAAAAAAAGAGAGAATCAAAGATTTAGCAGCAGGATGGAGATATTGAATAGCAGTAGCAGTACAACCATGCTTTAGTCTGCCTTCCATTTTTGGAGTACCATTCTGGGGTGGATTCTTCAGCATCTTGCCAAAGTAAGAAAGTATTTTTTTTCCTCAAGTTTCTAGTGTTTCTAAGCATTTTTTTTTTAATGAGAGAAAAGGGCAATAACTTTTTTTTTTAACTAGCAAATATGTTTTCAGTGTCACCAGAAAATGCTGTTTGTCAACTCACAACATTCCTCTGATTTCGTTTTGATAGCTTTTGGCTTCAAAGTTTGGTACAAAAGGTATTCACATCCCCCCCCAAAAAAAAAAATTCTTGCCCTTTTCAACTGGATTCCATGGGCTGAAATTTATCCCTGGTAAATGTTTCACAGTACAGTAAATTATGCAGGAGGTTTCCCTCAAACATCTTTTACTTTCTGAAATGAAGTTGAGCACCGAGTAGCACAAGTAGATGGTGGAGTCATCCAGCTGTTTGTTTCCCCCAGGCATTCAACTCTCCTCACAAATACCTACACTTTGCACTTCTGTAACACATCCTATGACCCCACAGGGCAACCAGGAAGGTGGGGTAAATGCCTCTATTTCTGTTTTATAGGCACTTAGCACTTTTGAAATGGAAGCTCAAGGCAGGTTGTGTTGAACATCTGAACTCGGAGACGATCACTTTCTGGAAAGTGAAGACTTTCTGGAAAGCTGATGGAAATTACTTGTTCAAATATTAGTGGTAAGTCAGGTGGCCAGTAATCAGTGCAACTGTTGGAAGGTGGACCGTGTGAAAGTCCATCTTCAGCAGCCCAAGCTTCTCCCTGTTTTGTTTTTCTCTTCTAACAGTATTCATTAAACCCTTTGCCGTGACATGCCAATGCCAGTGTGCCAAATCCTGAGCAAATCACATCCTCTGTTCTTCTGTAGCAGATTTGTGAGATAATCTATTATAGATTAATCATTTCAGTCTTATGGTGCAATGTCAAAAATAAATTGGGGTTATGAAGCTGGAGGGGAGCCACTTGGGGGGTGGTGTGTGCTCACGGACACTCCTTATTTGACTTTGAAAACAGCATCATGATGAGATTTTAGAAAGCGATTGTTACCCCGTGGAATCCAAGTCACAAGGTAAAAATGCTGTGGAGTAAGTTTTCATCTCCACAAATATCAGCTCAATGTTGGACTGTAGATGATTCTTAGGCTATTTCCTTTCCTATCCTCACAACAAACAATGTATCTGGACTGATCCATTACGTCTCTTTAGAATAATAGATGGTAGAAGAGTAAATAGGATAAAATAAAAGCCAGCCTCTTATACAGAGGTATCCAACCCAGGAAAATAATACAAGCCATGAACACAGCCAAGCATACTGTATGAAAATATTTATTTGCATAATGTAAAAAATTCTTTTGCATTTTACAAGCTCTGAAATGTCAGGCAGTGAGTAATCTAACTAGTATTGTAGTACTTGTTGCACTCCCAAATGAATCACAGTAGGTCCTTGGTGTCTTTAAACCAGAGCAGGGGTTAGTGCAGTGGGAGAGGCTGTTCTCCTGCTTAGCTCTGTGGTGTCTTCTGCAAGGCAGCAACATCCACAATCTTTTCTGAATTGGGTACGAGCAGAAAAATGAGACGTTTAGTTCTACCTGTGCTGCCATGTACCATCCACCTGGACAGGCAGGTTTTATCCTGCCATCAGTTATTGAATGCAAACTGACAGTGACTTCATGACGTGCTTTAGCTTCCAAAGGATGGCAGAATATTGTGGGGAATACAAGGAATGGAAAAGCACTATTTTTGTTTCAGTTTCTTTTGCTTGGGTGAAAAGTAAATCAAACTAGGCTCCATGCTGAGTGATATATCATACGAACCTTCGATGTGATGTGTATCCAACAATTTGTTTTTCACTATGGTGGCTTCTCACAATCTGTAAGTCAGAGGGAACATAGTGAGATTTCCTAGCTTCAGATGCAAAGCAGTTTGGTTTTGGTTTGTTTTGTTTGTTTTTTTTTTAATATGCTGAAGAATTTTTCATATCGAGAACAGCTGCTGAAGAATACAGCTGTAAATATGTGCCAGAGCATATTCGCTAATGATTTACTCAAAAGATATGATGGTAACTGGAGTCCTTTACAGAGTTGTTCTTAGCAATTAATGGATTACAAGTGTGCATTCAAGCAACATTAAGACTGTAGCAATAAAAGAACTGATAGAAGAAAATGACTAGCATTGTGCAACTCTGAACCAGTTTGAACTAATCAATCTTCTACTTGTGACCTATCTTATGTATTCAATGGGTAATTATGTGTCATATGCAGAATTATGCACTAAAAAAGCTTGATGCATGAGGTGTGTGACCCTAGTTAGAGAGAAACCTAGACAGATAAATGGATAGCGTGTTATAAAGAAAAGATGCCTTTAAAATAGCATTAGAACATTGATATGATCAACAGCTCATAACAGCATGTTATTTTAAAATTGATGGGCAGAAAGCTTTAAAATGCTTGCTAATTGAGCCTGAGATGGAATTGTCTCTCCTTGCTTTCCCAGTGAAGGCATCCTATCCTACCAGCTATGTTGTCTCAGCCTCGTCAATTCCTGCAGAGCTGTGAACATTCTTTTCCCTTGCGAACAAGGATAAGAACTGAGTTTATCCTCAGTACCAATCTGGTATGGGTCAAAGGATGGGCCGAAGGACTAATCTGGTACCCACAGATGTATCACTGAATGTCAACATAATGAATGCCACTAGGGCCAACCCAGGGAAGATCACAAGTCAAAATTAATGTATCCTGGGGGACTTGTGAATTGATATTTAGGGATTCAACATGGTGCCCCAGGGACCTCTTTCCATGCCTTATATGCCAGAAAACTTGCTCTCTATTTATGTGCATGGACTTTCAGGGGATTTTGAGGACCAGGGAGCCTTGCCATCTTTTATCATGCATCCTAGTTTAAGTCATTTCCAGTTGTACCTACTGAGTGTAACTTGCATGTAAAATGTAAGTGATGGTAGAAGTCTGATTCATTGGCACTTAACCCTAGTATAAATACCTCATGTGTTGGGAAGCAGCAGATCAAGCTGATGATGAGGTGTACAGTTTTCCTGAGATGTGAACCTGGGTTTATAATACAGCTGGAATAATTCCAGATCAGTCCAGCTTTTAATTCACTAACCTGTAAAGGTTTCCAAGCAGCTCTTCCTTATGTAGTAG
>VWZI01000019.1:294659-305743 GCA_013396835.1 Psilopogon haemacephalus
TTTTTTTTCCAACAGCATTCATTTTTGAAAGTCAGGGAAGCTCTTAGG
This sequence comes from Psilopogon haemacephalus, assembly GCA_013396835.1. Lineage (NCBI taxonomy): Eukaryota > Metazoa > Chordata > Aves > Piciformes > Megalaimidae > Psilopogon > Psilopogon haemacephalus. The sequence goes on from VWZI01000019.1 coordinate 294,708, forward strand.
GAATGATTATTTGTATGACTTTTCAGCAGCACTGAATGCAGAGGGTGTATTTCAGCCTCGATGTAGCAAATGCGCGTGATAAAAGGTGAACAAGTATGTGTTTTTCCTTACGGATTTCCTAAAAAAATGCTGATGTTTCACATAATGACAAAGCTAAGTGTCTCCAGTAGCCTTCTATCCACACCCAGCATTCCCATTAGAGCTTGTTTTATTGTCTGAAATGCCTCTGGTTTCAAGAAAGTGTTTTACCTAAAGCAAGAATACTACTTAAATATGTTCTATTGTATATTCATAGCTCCATTAGTCCTCCTCCAATTTAGCACATCAAAGCAAAGGCTTCATCACTTGCATGTGGATTATGCTAACATGAGTGACATTTGTAATCTTATAGGTCTGCAACTTAAGAAATGCTTTTAAAGTAAGCTATTAAAAAGGTAGCTGTGCTTTACAAACGAGTCATATAATAGTTTATTTAAAGCCGTTAATGAACTTCAACCTCTACATCACTAAATGCTATACTACATTACTTACTAGAAGTTATTAGCCATCTTCTTAGCACTTCTAGGTTATATTGGACAACCAAAAATCTGCACGTTAGATTTAGACGCTGTACCTTGAGTGCTTATACCGAGTATGAAAAGATGCCTACAGTCTGACTAATACTTGAATTCTATATTCATACGACTTCAAGTGTCTTTTCAAAGATATTGAAGCAGCACAATTTACAGGACTCTACCTAAAGACATTAATGCTAGATCAAAAAGCTTAGAAACTTATTTAAAAGCTATAAAGTGCATATAATTAAATGCACACATAGCTTTATGTCATACATAGCTTCTGTCGTTTTATTGCTTGGTATGTTATGCAAGTATTCTTTTGTCTTTACTGTCTGATGCTGACATTTCCTTTTCTCTGAAACAGACCTATTTTTCCTCAAGCACTGAACTGTTAAAAAAAAAAAAAAGAAATCTAGCAGACTCCCAATACACTAGAGGTCAAGAAGTAGTATCTTACAAAAAAAAAAAAAAATGCTGTTGGTTGTTTAGACAGACAAATCTATAAATCAGCTTTTTGTGTATCAGTATCACGACGACAATGAGTCAAGCTCACTCCATAACCAAGCATACTGAGCAGCGAACACCTTCTCAAAAACAGAACTGAAAAAGAAAACATAATCCTGATGGTATTTCAAATGTACTGGTCTCCTATAAAAGCCAAGCAGTTGTTAATACTGATTTGCTATTAATTGCAACAGAGGTGCATTCTAGGTGCCTGCAGTTTCCTGACTGAAGGCGTACAATGCACAGCCATAGATTCACGTTACTGTTCTTGTTACAAAGATGAAAAGTCTGAATTTTCACAATTTTTTTTTTCTGCACAGCTCTACCACCAGCAGCTGACAGGAAAAACCCACTAAATGAAGTTGCTGCTTTTCTAAGCTTAGAGGAGGCTTTGTTGCTTTAGGGAAAGGGGGGAAGAAGGGGTGTATTTGTTTGTTTGCTTTCAGAGAACAGATCATAGTTGAGATCAGTTAGTGCTCAGAAATTGCCCAGGAAACATACTTTTCTTTCCTTAAGATTATCAGAGTTGGAAAGTTAAGTCTTTTACCACAGCAAATGCAACTTTATGTAGTTCAGATCAGAACAGCTATTGTATTCCTTTTTATGAATACTCAATTCTAGTGCTCAGCATGAGGTATAGACCTTTTGTGGGTGTTTCATTTTATTATTCTTTGACCTCTTATGGTATATACATACACTCTCATGCTTGCACGCTCAAGAGACACATACACATCCTTAATACAGATGATTCTGTGGAAAGGGACTGCATAGAAAGAAACCACAATACCTATGTGAGTACCATAATTCACTGCAATATGAATTGTAACATACTTGCTATTACCAGAATTAAGAATCTCAATAAAAATAAAGGCCATTTGGAAGTAGTGTTCTGTATCATTGCCAGAAGTAAGACAGTTAAGTAGTTTAACAGATTCATTACTGGCATAAGAAAAAAGAACACACCCAAATCAAAAAAGGTACTTATAAAAGTAATTGACCAGTAAGCTAATGACTACCTAAGATACAGTTTCAGAATATTTCAGAATATTGATTCATGTGAAAGAACCCAAACAAAACAAAGCTTCTAAAACCCATACTCAATTCAGTTTTGTTTTACTTTTTTATTATTTAAATACACCATACTAGAGCAAATGTCTCTGAAAATATCACAAATAAAAGATTTTTCTTCATTCAGCAAATTAGAAGTAGGTGAAAATTTCTACATAGTAGCTGCTATGAGCCTGACTTTTTTCTTTTTTTTTTTTTTTTTTTTTTTAGAGCAAAGGTGGAGGTGGGGAGATTCANCATGGGAAGTAGCAACATCAGGACAAAAACACTTACATGCATACATACATTGTATTTTACAGAGATACAATAAAAGTGTTTGTGATAGAATATCACAAAAGCCACATCTTTATCTCATGTTCGTTTTGATTGAAACACATTTCCTTACAACACTTAAATATACAAAGAGCAAATAGAATGTTGTTAAGGTAAAACACAGGGTACAAACTGGCCAGTGCCCTGCTAATTGTTAATGAGGGTAGAAAGCAGATTTCAATGCTTCTTTTAATTAGCTTCATTAGTCATCTTCCCCACCACCCCCCCCAAGATGTCCTCCGGTGGATCTTTTTTCATTTTCTCTACAGTCTCCCATTAGCCCAGGTTCATGGAGTCCTTAATGTTCATATTCAGTCATTTTAATACACCAATAAATGTGGGAAGGGCAATCAAGAATAGAGAAGGTGCAATGGTATGGAGCTGGCATTGATGCTAGCTACAAAGGTGACTTGTCTACTTGGAGACATGGGATCCATCTGTGATGAACAAAATTTGAGATGAAGGCACGCATTCTGCATTACTCTGACCTTTTAGCAGACCTGCAAGAAACAAAAATGGGTATCTTAGCTAGAGTACTAAATTTGAGATAGGAAACTGTAACATGACTGCTTTTGTCTTTTCCTTATTCACTAATCTCTTTTTTATTACATTACTTTCCAACTGTGGCTTGATTAAGTCTTTCTACACTATCCATTCACACTGCTAATGTTCCAACTTCAGCTAGCAAAAAGCAAACAGTTTCCGCAGTTTCACTACTGAAAAGAGCAGAGAGGGAGGGGAAAAAAAAAAAAAAAAGGGACAACAAATAAGTGTACTTTCTGGAAACAAATTGTACAGACAATCAGGTGGCTTTTCTGGGCCCCTTTTACAAGGGGAGAAACATTATGCCATGCCTTTGAAGAAGCTAGCAATACGATCTTATAATTGGAAGAAATAGTGTAACGCAAATCAGAAGTACAGCCAATATCTTCCCAAGGCAACTTCAGTTAATGTGCTGCATTGCACAAAAACTAAATATAGATATTTCAGGATTTCCTCCCCCCCATTTAAAATTCCTCATCTGGTGTGTTAGTTAATGTTACATAAACATTTTAGTGTATGAAGTCAAACATGTGCTTTCACACTGGTGTTAATGAATTGTGATAATTAAAAGTGTCTAACTCAATAAAAATCTAAACTTTCGTGGATAAAATAGAAATTATCATCCATACTCTTCAAGTACAATCTGTTTGCAATTACCAAAATGAAATAATATATATTAGATTTTTATGGGTTTTAAATGACATTTTGCACTTCCCAGGAAGTTCTTTTTTCACCCTTTCTCTAAGTTACTAAAAGCCTGAGGTCTATTAGTAACTGCAACCCCCCACTTTCAAGCTAATTAAAGTAGTAGAGGCTTGGAGGTTTAATTCCCCAGAGCTGAAGCTCAGTATGAGAAAGGTAATTTGTCTGTCCAGAACAAAGATTAGGGAGCAGCCAGCAAGCATATTTAATAAATGAGCATCAAATATCTTCTACTATGGACACAGACAACACCAATTATGTAACTACAAGGGAATTGTTGAGTGATATGTAAACTAGAAGATTTCTAAGATCTTCTCCAAGAGACGTAATCTAACTCATACTTTATTTAAAAGTATAGAAGCTGAGACAAGGAGTTGCTACAAAGTGCCAACTGGTGAAAAAATTTACAGTTTTAGGTGGCAATACTGTTGCAAACAAAAAGTACTACAGGAATACTACCACTACCAAAAATGCATAGTGTATTCTTGACAAGAGTCTCTTTGAATGAAACAGAACACAGGCCATCACAAACTCCGAGGCTGCGTTCTACAGGCAAGCAGCACCGAGAAAATGTGGTGCTTTCAGACTAGACAGCAAGCGATGGAAGTTACAGTTCACCCGTGCAAATCGCCTCGGGGAGGCAAAAGGCCAGGACAGCCAACATCACTGCATTTGCCTCCTCAAAACAAAAACCAAGTTCTTAAACATAGTTAGCTCATGCAACTCCTTCTGCCCGCACCAATCACCAATAGGTATTAAACTGTAAACTATATTAAGATGACAATGTGCTCACATATGGAACAAAAAGGTGGCTTAGTGCTGTGAGCATGCCTAAGGATCTTCACTTCAGTAAAAACCACTGTGAATATTCTGCTGTATCAGTAATTTCTAGTGGTAGAATAACCTGGAAACTGATTGATCTTCAACATACAGTAAAAACTACCTGTTAAAACCAACTCTACCACAGCAGCAGCACATGTTCAATTAGAGGGCCTAAGCCACACAGCTTTCTGGAAAGTATCTCTGATGTAAGATTCTTCAGAACTTTAAAGCACAGAAAACACAGCTTTTTTGGCAGTTGCCCTTGTAGCTTCCAAAACTCCAGAAATCTGACAAACCAATGAATTAGCAACTTGTCTCCTCAACTACATTTCAGTTTTCTGATGTTCGGATGCTTTGCAATCCCCTTTGAAAACTGGTAGGGGAACTTAGACCATTTTCTAGTGAGATTATATTATAAAGGGAAAAAACCCACAGAGCAATAATCTTTTCCCCCCCAGCATTCTCCCCAATCTGCCTCATCATTGACTGTTGCAATGCAGTTAATAGTTAGTGACAGGAACTAATAAAAACCTGTTCTCACTATTTTCTCTGCATTTAGCATCTACCAGGTGTCTAGAGTCAGCTCTGCAAGCTCAGTCCAATTTTACTTCTCTTTTCCATGTTCTATGTTCTTCATCATATCTACTGCTTTTATGGCAACTAAATCACTTTTATGTTTTGCTAAGGCATAGTAAGAAACTGATAAAAGTAAATGACAATTTAGACACCTATTTGAAGTTACATTAAACTTTACATTCACAGAAGACAAGTGGATAAGCCACCCTCTCAGAATGGCAAACCTTTTACTGCAGTGCATAAAGATGAATGGTTTTACCTGTATTTTGAAATGGGATACCTACAAATATTCATTTAACAGAGTCACTTGCTAGATAAGTCTATATTACAGATTTGTTTCATTAAAATTCACAACAGTATAAATCTATGAATCTTTAACTGTATTTGTACTTCCTTGAGAACAGGGTGCACATTCTCCTCCAATCTTAATTATCTTTGTTCTGCCTAACTATATAGGACTTCTGCACTCAACTCTCTCTTCACCTCAACTGACAAATTAAGTAAATAGAAAAAAGATTCATGTTTTATTTTGATGTAATTACATTTACTGTGTAAGACTTGAAAAAATACTTAAAATTAATCAGTAAATTTATGCAAAGAAAAAAAGGCAAACAGATACTGAAATGTAATAACACAACAAAAATATAATGGAAATTAAAAAACAGGTTTTGTTTTCTCAGACGTAGCTAACTAAAAGAACTAAAAATATTCTGCACATTACAGAATAGATCAGCCTAGCATTTCTCCCATTTTTTTTTAATCTTCAAAATTCCTATTTGCAGATAATGTTATTTTTTGTGATCCTTACAGACATTAATGAAGTTCCTATTGTAAATCTATAAAGAATTACCAACTGAAGTGTGCACTTTTTGTTTCATTGCAATAACTCAGTGCTGTGTGATTGCCTGGGTTAATGATGAAAAAGTCAAATATACTATCAGAGCTGATGGAAAAATCTATCACCAATCTGAAATTAAAATTCATCTGTGGTCAATAAGATTTAATATCCATGCAAGTGGCGCTGTAAAGAGTAAATGAATCAATGTCATCAATACATAATCAGTATGAAATATGATGTGAATAAAATTATGTGCAAGAGTCATACATTCACTCTTTTCTGGACCAGGGTGGAATGAACAGTCTTTTAACTCAAGGTTGACAGTAATTGTTACAAATTAGCCACAGCAGTTATCAAAATGCACTCACTTGCATAGCTTTAGGACTTATTAAGGAGATTAAAATAGATCTAAAACTATCTACTTTCAGAGTTACAGGACAACTGTTGATCAGATTTTTTTTTTCCTTCTTCTTCTCTGTATGATTTGTACAGTCATTATTTACTCATTTAGCTAGAAACCGAGAGCTATCCACCACAGAGATAAACAATCTCTACTTGAGCTATTAGTGTTACGGAGCAATAAGAAAATAGCACTTTGTTTTTTTAAAATCTGTGTTAGGACATACAAAACAGACAAGAAAATACTTCTGGAACAGTATCCCAGCATGCTTCCTCAGCTAAAACCTTAGCATTAAAGTGAAATACACTGGTTCAGTTCAGGAACCTTCACTTCACAGAACATTAAAGGATCTAATTTTCCTCCCACAGAAACTTCCTCACTTGTAGTCCTTAATTTCCAGATTAAAAAATAAAATACTTCTCTTTGTAAGGAGTTTATATTAATGTAAGCTCTCCATTTTGCTTTGTACACAAGGAGTTCAACATGTACAGGTGAACATGCCCAAACCAAATTAAACTGACTTACCCTATATGCCATATGCCTAGTTATTTAAGGTAAGTTCAGTTACTTAAATGTCTCCTTGCAGGGGTGGGGAATGTCCACTATTAGAATGAAAAGAAATTGATCTTCATTTAGCTCTAATAAAGCTTATTAGTAATTGTTGAGTATTCACCTTCTGGTCTGGCAGTAGTGGATTACTCTGAAGTGAATTCAAATGGCCATTGATGAGAGCTGTAGGTCTATCATGTTCACAAAATAAACTGCCATTGATGTAGTGAAACCGATCTCCAGGGACCAGGCGATTCCGGCAGGTAGAGCATGTAAAACACTGCCAAAGGAAAAGAGACAGCAAGTGAAACTACAGCACAAATTAAGTATGCTGCAGGTTTGAAAATTACACTTCAGAGACTGCAAGTACAGCTGAGATATGGAGCTGCTTGGTTCCTAGTTTCTCCAAATATGGCATTAGTCTTACCTGTTGGGACTATGCAGTACATAACTCAAGTTTAGTTTTACCGATTATGAGGGAACAAAGCTACACACTAAGGGAAGCTTTATAATGCATACTCACATTTCTAGTTATTGCTTTGCATTTCATTCATAAAGAGATGCAGATTTTTATAATAAAGAAATGTGGCAGTACTAATTAGCTACTTAAAAAAAAAAAAAAAGAAAAAAAAACCCTCACCTTAAGATGATAGACATTGCCCTGTGCCCTCATGACCAGCTCACTAGCAGGAATGGACTGTCCACAGGCACTGCAAGCACCACTATTTCCAAATAACCTGAAACAGAGGTGATGATCATGAATAATTTAATACACAAGAGGCTCTAAGCATTTTTGCGCATCACTGCAATGGTTTATTACACAACTGTTTTAGACTTCTGACCCCCGCCTTCCAACTTGCTTACGTGTCATAATATGAAAAAGCGTATGTTTGTGTAACAACTGGTAGCTTCACCCTACCCTGGATGTGGTTACACAGCATTTAATCAGAAATATTGACTTACACCTCTAGAAACACAAACAATTCTGTACTACACACATTTTATCAGATTACTGGGTTCATCATAAAAAAAAAAAAAAAGATACAATTCATGACTGGAGTTTAAATGCATTGTGTCCTTGAAATTATATGAAGAACTCTTTTGTACTTTAATCATATCTTGAGATATGAGTCATCAAAAGGGTTAAGAGGATTTGATTGTATATCTAAGAAGACATCATGCTCAGTGTATTGAAACTCCAGTAAACCTCCATCAGTGCAGAGTTTCCATTAGAAACTCTCTGCTATCCAGGTTGATATATAATGTGTATGGGTTAACCTTTTCAATCATGGTGTCAACACTTTAGATTTGCCTCTGCTCATCTCTTTCATCCTAACCTTCTCTCTCTCTTGATAATGAAATGCTTGCTCCAACTTCCCTCTATCTGCTCCTGAGTCCACAATTTAGATTACTTCATCTCTGCTAGCAACAAACTGAATGAAATTTCGATTTGAGCAGAAAGTAATTTACCGGGATCTGGACCCATTTGTCATCATATCTCTCTGGGTGTTTGCTGTATCACTGCAGTTTTCCTATGCAATCAAATGAGACCACAACATCTGCCATTGGGGGGGGGGGCACATGCAGNGAAGAGTGGTGAAGAAAAATATATACATAATTCTTCAAATCCGTTTAAAGGCACAATGCATCGATTCAAAACATAATACAATAATGATTATTGAGTTCTACTTCCACAGGCTGTGTTAGCTAGAATTAGAAAGCCTTTATTTGCTTTTGCACACGCCTCTAACATACACAAATATTTATAAAAACTACCACAATCATTTTGCAGTGTAAAAAAGGGAAACTGAACTAGCTGGCAGGGTCGCAGACCCACTTTTCTGCACGATGTAAAACATAGTAATAGGATTTACAAATTAGCGTATTGGTGTCATAATAAATATTAATATTTGCATCTCCTTCCTGTCCAAATAAAGTCATAAAATTCTGTTTGTGTCAACCTAGGAGATGCATTACAACAGAATACCCGTAATCTGAATGATTGCAGTGTGCCTCTGTATAAAAATAATTGCTTTGAATTTTCAGAATCTGGGCTTGCAGAGGAGGCTTGTCATGTTCAAACTACTAATTTGCTGTCGCCACTTTATTGAAAATAGCCTGTAAGTTGTTATTAAATGTATCGACTGAACGACAGAGAGAGTAGTAAAACTGCCCCTTAAGATGGCTTTTAATAGGAAGCTGAGAAACAAATTTTGCAGCAGCATCGATTTGAAGAGTTCAATCAAAACTCCATTTCAAAACTAATTAGTCTGAGATCCACGACACATTGACACGTTCTTGCAGAATCACAGTGGTTACAAAGGGAAAGCTGAACTAATACATCGTCAGGACCTCCAGCCAAAGGGACTAAACTGTCTGGAAACTAAGGGTCTATTATTAGGGCATTTTCTAAATCAGGGCCAGTTCCGAGTAGATGATGAATTGGGGCTGCTTCCAAAGCCTTACGATACACATTTTTCTTCCTCCATTGTTACTAGTCATGAAGATGGCACGTAGAAAAGGTGCACAGGAAGCACTGCAAAAGGAGGAGGCAAGGCACTGTTACACTTGTGGAGCAAAGTTCCGAAAATCCAGGGTAAGGGGGTGGTGACAAGGGCATTGCCAGGTAGGGCAGAGGAAGAAAGGCAAACATGTACTGACACAGTTACTTGTCTGGAAGAATCTGAACCTGGTGAATGGTCTCTCACAACCCTTAGTACAATTGAACCACCCAACTCAAAACACAGCTTTTGGAATGCTGATCTCATTGCACTAGTCTTCATTAAGCATTCATTTGTTACACAGTTCTCTCGACCAGAAGTGGTTGCACACCTTGAGTATCTGTGAATTCTAATAAATGGAGTCACACTAATCCAGAGGCTTTCCACACATCTTAGGTTTCCCCTAGGCACATTCCCAGAACATTTCTGGTTTGGAAAGTCACTTCAGCTGAATCTTCTGCTAAAAATTATTTGTAAAGTCAGAACACCTTTCTGCTGCTTTGTTTTATTTACCAGGAAAATTAAACTTCTTTTTCCTTCTCTACTGTTATGAATGGTTTTGTTCTGTAATAACATTAATAGGAAAATGGGTTTATCTTTAAAAAAAGGGGGGGGCAGGGAAGTTATTCCTCCTTACTAGTAAAGGAAGTCTTCCACAGTAACTATTTTTACTGAAAAAGTTGTTTCACATGGTTTCTGAGGCTGGAGAGCTAATTATCTAACCAGGGGGACTGTCCAGGACAGTATTTGATTTAAAAGGCTTGAGGCTTTAGGTGCTCAATTAAGTAGCTATCGGTCTCAGACTGGACTTTAATGGGCTCTTTTCTCTTTAACTGCAGCAATGGGTAGAGATACCCCAGGTCAGGCTAATTAAAGCCAGGGGACTCTTTAATTGTGATGACAGAATTGGTTTCAGTTTCCTCTTTGGGTCCTCAGTCCAAGAAGGTCATTAATATTTCAACATTTGGGCAATGCAATCAATCACAAACATCAAGAGGTTCCTTATGCAGACAAGGCAGCTCTTCTACACTTAGCAACATTTTACTGAGCTACCTTAATTTAACTACTGTATGGTTCCAACGCAGCATTCCCCACACCCTCAGACAGACAAACACCCGGGGTTGTTTTTTCCTGGTTGTTGTTCTGTATGCTTCTTTTTTTTTTTTCTCCAGACATTCACAAGGGTATGAACGAAGTGAGCAAGAAATCTTTTCAGCCCAGTTTCCTTTCTTGCTGCTCAAAATTTGCTATCAGTAAAAACTGATACTGCATCTCTAGCAACTTAGATTAATAGGGTTCAATTTTTTTACAAAATTGTGGAGACAGACTCAAGTGCTCCAATTCTTGCACAACACAGTGCACTTCTGTGCCCACAAATACATATCCAAGCCCTAGCAAAGTGAAATGCACATCCAGACTTACTGATCCAGAAGCGATTGGTGCTTCTCTACATTCCTTGTATTTAATCTAAATTCTGCACCAGCTATATTAAATGTAACAAAGAAAGGCAACACAGAAATTACGCCTGGAGCCAAGTCCATTAAAGGTACTTCAGAATAACTAGAGACCATGCACCTTAAAAGCACCAGAAGCTATTGATACTTTAAGGGGGTAGGGGGGGGGGCCGTGCATAATGGCAAGTGCTGCATTAGAGAAGGGGAAGG
>VWZI01000019.1:312320-350655 GCA_013396835.1 Psilopogon haemacephalus
GAGGAGGAGGAGGAGGAGGGGAATGGAGAGGAAGGAGGGAGTCAGGTGGGCAGCACTGGCCGCGCCGCCTGTCCGGCAGCTGAGGGGAGGCGCGCGTAGCCGTTAGGGCGCCGCCCGCAGCGCTCTGCTCTCGGCCACCAGTTGAGAAACTTGGTGGCGAAGGGACGTCCCAGCTGAGTCCCGACGGCCGCGCTGAGGGCAGGGCCCGACTCGCGGAACCCTTCCCGGGCACTGGGCGCTGCCCCCGCCGCCGGGGGCGCTGGCCACGCCGGGGCGGAGGCGGTGAGGTGAGATGTCTCCCCGCCGCCGCGGGAGCCGGTCCTCGTCGCCCTCCTGGCGCCCCCCACCCAGTGGCCGCGTCTTTCCCAGGGGCCGAGCACTCGTCCTTGGGGCAGACTGGTACTGGGCTACCGTGCTCGGGCGGGAAGGAGGCCCTGAGGGACGTACCCGGCTCGCCCGTCGCGTGGAAGGGCCGACTTTTAAAAATTCTCCCGGTGACACCGTCGGGGAGCTGTGCTAAGGACTCCACGTCCGGATACGGCCCGCTGTTACTAGCACCCTGTAAAGGTTTGAAAGGGTTAAACTGCCGCGGATGGCTTGCAGATAGCAGCACAGCTTGTCATTTGAGAAGACAACTGCATTTCGGAGGAAGTAGCCCGAGGATGGTAGCAAATCAGAAGAAGTAATATTCAGCAGGGACGCTTAAAATTAGAAGGGAAAAAACCCGTGTAGTAATAGCGCTTTTCTGAGGCCTAAGTGCAGCACACAGGATATGCCAATATATAGCACCATATATAGCTAAGAAAGACACTCGAAATAATAAAAAGCATCTGTAAGTAATCCATAGTCAGCGGGTGTTATCTCCGAGAACAGTTACTCCTGCAAGTGTCAGGGGATTTGCCCAGCTGCTGGAACAGGCTATTGCATGGTGTATACAGGGCACACGCATACCTCTTGACAGAGGAAACTGAGCAAACCACGGCTAAAGAATCAGATAAATTATACATTTCCAGGAGCTGTGGAAGAACAGAAAAAACTTAATAACAGGAGTTTCTCGATACCAGACTGCTGACGTAAATAGCAGCCAATAGAGTGAGGATGGTGAGACCTTCTGGTTGGGGGCCACTACAGCAGGGCAGAGCAGCGGCCCTGCGTGCACGCCGACCCATGCCACGGGAGAGGGCCCGGCAGGTCCGCAGTGCGCAGGAGGGACGCTTAATTGCTGTTGTCAGATAAATATTTACTGATGACAGCCTGAGCGAATTACGAGCTTGCGTGCATCTCTCTCTGTTGTCCAAGGCAACACGGTATTTTAAACCTGTTTAGCTGGCGACTAACGCAGAAGGGACGTAACCGCACAGGCATACGAAACTTTAGCCGGGAGTACTAATTTACGAATAAGTGCATCGCTAGGAAAAATGCAGACGGACTTCCCTCTGACTGGCCGGCTGGTAAATCTGGTCTCGGAAGTCACAACCCAGGTGTACTTTAACCACATCGCCACCTGTGGGCCTTCTTCATGTCTGCATCTCTGGCCATAGCTGGACCACGGAGACGTGTGCCCAGTAGCCATCTAAAATTTTTTTTAAAATATGCCTAGCTAAAAAACAAACAAACAAAAAAAAAACCAACCCCAAAACATAGGATATCGAGATGTGTTTTGTTTCTAAATACATAGCAAATAAAATGCTGCAATGTTAATGGCACCACAGGTTATGATTTTTAAATCATAGGAGAGAGGCAGGAGAAAAGTCTGTCTTTCTCCATAGACTGGGATATGTTCAGAGTCTGCATAAAGTGGATTGGAAGCTCATGGAAAGCTTACTAGGGGAAACTGGGGAGGGCACCAGTGTTGTGGTTAAGATACTGTTTTTTTAGCATAGGTCTATGAAATACATCATCTGGCTGTAATCCCCATGTACATATTACATATAAGCACACTCAGCAGTTTTATATTTGTTATTTAGGATCTGGTACAATTTAAAATATATAAAGTAACAAGGCATGCTACAGATAATCAACAGTCACTGTTATTCTAGCTCTCTTACAGCTAAGAACACAAGAATAGAGCAAATGCCAAGCTAAAATAAAAATGTAACTTGTCTAATTATCTAAGCCTGTAATGGCTGGAAGCTACCAAATTCAGGCTCTGGAAGACCCATCAGGTCCTCTCCTGATTGGAAAATATATTCTACCAAGAAACTTTGCCATAGGCACTAACATGTTTACTAGTCTTAAAAGTGATAATGATACAAAAAAAAAAAAGTGAATTACCTTCTCAAAGAGCAGAGTTTTATAAGGCTTAATGACATCTTCCAAATACCATTACAATGTTCATATCTTTTTCTGAAATCTGATCTTCACTAATTTTTGTGATTAATTTTAACAGAGGAAACCTTAACCGAGAGCATTTTGTAGAGCAATATTTTTCTAATTTTTCTTTTGTGCAGCATCTGCTGTTGCTGTGCTGTCATCTTTGTTATGTTTTTCATTGTCTATGTGCCATAATGTAATTAGTTAGTTCAACATCATCTGTGCTATTAGATGAGATGTTTCTATGGTAAGTTAACATAGTTCTGTGTAATTGGTAGATTGCAGCAGTAGGCATGAATGTATCCATCAACTTTAGGTCGATTTGAGTCCGCAAGATTTAAATTTGCTTGGCATACGTTATCCTTGAAGACTGTTAATTTTGGCTGAATGGATAAAAAACACAATGCAGAAGAAAATCTGGCTGCTTATATTGCAGTACTACTGGAGTCAGGGAAAAGAAAGCATAAAATTGCTGGCTTAGTGGCTGCAATCTGAATGTCTGGAAAATGTTACAGCCTGTGATCCAAATTGTTCTAAAACCTAGATATACCCCTAAGATAGCAGGTAGTCCAAAATTCATCAGAGTTATCTCTCCATTCATGAAAGGAATCTTGCTTTGCTCCCTAAATACTGCCTTCCTATGAGACTTTGACTATCTTTCCCCTTTCTCCTCAATGATGAACATTGAGGCTGCTGCTTTGTCTTGAAATCTTCCATGCTGAAGTTTGGTAGTCCTTCTGTCTTGCAAGCTACACGTTTTGAACAATCAGACTTTTAAAACAAATCTGACTGCAGTCTCTTTGGAAACAGTGATGAAAAATGAACAGCCATTTGTTATTTCAAAGCAATGCATCCTTTTACTCACATAAGACCTTCTGTTTTAAGACCTCAAACAGTTTGAAAATGTGACTGAATTAAAATTAAGTCAGATATCCAATGATATGGGAAAGTACATGTCCTGGCAGAAGCTGGGAAGAATCCCGGATGGCTTTACTTTCAGTGTTCTTTTCCAAGCAGTAGACTACTGTTTGACCCAAAGAGCAAGACAGAAATAAAAGCACTTCTAGAAATAAGCATATAGATTTTGACTTGTTTGTAAATACACGAGTAACTATTTCTGGGAACTCAGAACCGCGGAAGGTAATTAGTAAGCAATGGTTCACTNTTATATTAACAATGAAGTCCAGGAAGAGCTAAGGTTTGTAATGACCTCATATGGCTAAAATTACATACACTAATTTGTCCTGTGCACATTCCTGTTGGGAGAGTTGATATATTACCAAAAGCCATCAGTAGCAGAAAGTCCTGGAAGTAAGTTCTGTGATGAAAGTCAAAGACATCAGAGTTGGAGATTATATGTAATTTATGTTTTAAATTACACATCTCTAGAGGCCACTAGAATATGTATATGCAATAATAAGTTCATTACATAAAACAATCTTACAATTGGAAATAGTATATAAATTTTGAAGCAGAGCTTTACATTCCACAGTCTAATAAAATTATTTTTAAACATACTAAGCACTGATTTTTGTGATGTTTATGTATAGAGTAATATTTTGTTACAAATGTAAACACAGTGTTTTTATAATTCAGATGTCACCATCTCTAATAACAAAAAAAAATCACTTGACAGATACTTTAAAATATAGACTCGTATAGTACTTACCCTTTCAAGGAAAAAAATGTTTTCTTCAGCTTGCATTAACATCTTGCTTCTATTCACCAGTCACCAGAACAAATGGTCAGAATAGTTTTGAGGCCCAAATTATAGATTAAATAGATTAAAATAGTGATCTACCTTAAATTGACAGGGAAAAAAAAGAATTAAAAATAAATGGAAAATAATTTTAAAAGCAATAAAATCTGACTAATTGAACTAACCAAAATGCAGAGGTACATGTTTGTAACACTGCCATTTTTTGCTTCTGAACATACAACAATATGTTTTTGTTAAATCACTGCCATTTCTTTTTAGTCAGAATTCACTTCAAAAATTTTCAGCACAGAAAGTAGACTAGTATTCTTTTCCCTTTGAGATAAGAAATAATTTCTGCTGAGAGTTGACTTTTTTTTTTTTTTTTTTTTTTTTTTTTTTTTTTGTTGGAGCCATTTTTAAAATTTCCTTTGTCAAAGGAATATTTCTTGAAGAACGTGGCTGCACTTTGGTATGACTTCTGAAAACAGTCCTGTGCAGAATTTAGTAAAAACAATGTTCTGGAATAATATGTTACAGTGAAAAATGAAAACTTAATTCTAGCCTGTATTATTTAATTAATTAGCCAAGTAAGTTTAAATGTGCAGAAGGAACTAGTATTATGCTCGAGTGAATAAACATAATGGTTAATATTTTTTAATAGTGTTGTCCACACATAATACCTTTATAATTGCATTGAAATTATTTTCAGAGAATATGTGTCCAGTAGCAAATCCCATGTCATTAGAATATCTGCCTGTTATGCGTGTATCCAGGAAATGAGTTATTTACTGTAACTCTTTGCCATGGAGGAGTATGTGTGTTATCCTTGTGAAGTTCCCATAACTGCTGAACAATGCTGTAATTTAGAGAAAATCCCATGACCAGTCTTTTCCACCTATTTTGCACCTATCCACATGAAGACCCGTATGATATCTGGCTTTGGCTATAGGAAACCAATGGAGTAGCATTTGCTCAAGCAGTTTTCTCTGTAGGTCGGTATGGGAAGTCCACAGAGTTTCAGAGGATTTTGTTGCCTGTTACTTCATTGATGGGAAGGCATAATTTTAGCTAATCTATCTAAGATGTTTGTGGTGACTGTTTCTGATAGAAATTGACAACAGCCATTTTTTCAAAGAGCTGAGAGAAAGCAAGGTAAGGACTGAGAACTGAAACACACATATTACAGACATCTGTTGAAGTTGTCTTTTTAATTTAGGGGCTAGCAGCACAGTATGAGAAAATAGAGGGTTACGAAAATATAGAAGAGCATCCTGTTGACTTGTGTCTGGCAGAAATGCCTCTATCGTATTTGATTTGAAATTTACATAGATGCCAGTAGTTATGACACGACTGTCACTCTTAAGTTCACTTAACTGGACATGAAACAATAATGACAAACAATCAGAATGACAGTTCTCCTTCTCTTCTGCAGTGAGGTTCTTCATATCTCAATTTGCAACATTCCTTCTGTTCACTCCACCAGACAAATGTGCTTCTGTTATTATGATTTCTCTGTTTGACTCAGCGCAGCCTTGCTTTCAGGAGGAGTTTCTAAGCTTTCTATTCAGTTATTCAGGCATACCATTTATCAAAGCAAGAATTTCTTAGTAACAGTTTTTAGCATTAACTCTTTAATAGTTGCTTTGCTGATGTAATCCATTATTTAAAAACATTCTCTTGTGTAAGAATATTACATTATTTTTAATATAAAAATATAGCCCTCTACTTTTCTTAAGTTGTTTTTCAGAACTGGAGCGACTACTATACTCCATGACCATAACTCTTTTTATCATTCTACTATGATTCAGTAGCTTTTGCTGTCTTATAAACAATCTTACAATTAAGAGCTAATGTTAATGGAATAGATTGTTGTCATGGGATAATGGTTTCCTGCTGCTAGATAAATGCTGTGGCAATGCAAGGACATTTATTGAAAGTAATAGTGAAGACAAAGCTAAGAGATTTATTTTTAAAGCAGGTGCCATGGATCCAGTGACACAATTCTGTTACAATTGTTTTATTTCTATTTCACTAAAAGACTGATGAAGATGGAAGCATTTTGCCTGATGTATGCAAGTGCAGCAAAGTGACAGTGGCTCATTTCACTGTTACTGAGTAAGCTGCATTGCACTTGGCTCATGAAGAGATTTATTGTGTGGCTCATCCAATCAGAAAACAGTTTATCCATTAACTACAGCTTTAAAATATGTTGTATTTCTATGAACAAGATAGGGCTTGAATGCTTTCTTTCACAGAAGCAGTTAGGCATAGTTCACAGAAAAGGAGGAAAGCAAGGCCCTACAGTGTTTGTGTCATCAGTCCGTCCAGAAGCACTCCTCTCCTCTGTGCCACAGGGACAGCAGGCTGGGGTGAACCTGTCCATAACATATTTCCCTCCACCCAAATCAATGGTTCTTTCTCTCTTTTCTTCTGCATGGGAGAGAGTTGCCTCACCATTAGCAAAACAGAAATAGCAGCATTGTTCTTACCATCACTGCTCTGCAGAGGATGGAGAGGAATATTTTGGACAAATTTAGCATCTCCTCTGTCCTTGAGTTCACAAAATATTGAAATTTTGTAAAATATGCCTTCTTTCTTTTCCATGACTTTTGAAATTGTTCACCCTTGAACCCTTCAACAGGGGACTGTGGAAAACAGAGCCCATGGAGATTCCTTAATTCCCTACCTGCTCTGGTGGAATGGCAGTAAAACCCCTTGATTACCCCAAGTATTCAGCTCCTACAAAATTGCATTTGACTGTCAGGAAGGGCACAGGAATCATTCACTTCAACAAGCTTTCTCCAGACAGATATGCCTCAGATGTGTGACCTAGGCCCCAACAGATCTTTCTTTTGTCTTTTGTAGACAACTATTATATGTAGCAGTGTTGCAGGTATGGCAGCTTAAGGATATCCCACAAATAATTTAAAAATATTATTCCTTCCCACAAATCGATCATTCCAAAGCATCTTTGAAGTTTTGTTGTAAAATGGCACAATGACTTTATATGACCATAAAGGCTCTGCTATGATTTCTTTAAGAAACAAACTGATTTTATTATTAAGGCCAAAGGACCTTGATATCAAACCAGCAATTCACTGCTCCAAATACTTACCTCTGTAGCTGCTCACAGCACAACTCTGAATTAATTTTTAAGACCAGACTGCTTGAAAGCAGTAAACAGCTTTAACCTTTTCTTGACCTCAGACACATCTCACAAAGAGAAGTTCAGCAAATGCACGAATTTCACTTTAACCCAAGTGCAGACATTCAAAGAACTAATCCTCATTTTCTGAGTTTTAACAAAATTCTTATAAGTGGGCAAGTGTTACAGCACTTGTGCCAAAGAGCCATCAGATAAGATGAGCCTAGCTCTTTATGAAAGTCAGGTGACAGAGGGAATGTAATGGAGAAAAACAGAAATGGGAGAGACTTGTAACTCTGACAGAATGAATCTTGGCAGTTGTGGGGTCCATCAGGTCACCTGAAGAGTATGTAATCTACAGAGCACCAGCTAATACATACTCTTCCAACTAGATCTGTGTAGCAGCAGAGCTTCAGACTAAACTTTAATGATTGTGCGTTCCACCATCAATCTTAAGTTTAAGGTTCAGGGGAAAGTTCTAGGAGACGGAGAATCTTCTCACCTTTAAAACATGAGTCACTTACCTAAGTACTTTTAAGGATGCAGCTTAGGTATTGTAAAGTCCTATGATTTTATTAAAAATATTTGGTATATCTATTTAAACTCCCAACTCTGTAATCATGGTCTTGATACAAACCTGCTTTCAACCTTTTTAATAGGAATGTTGAGTTGTCCTATGCATAGGTAAAAACATTAAAGATCACCCAGAAACAAATAAAAATAGTTTCTTGCTATTTAATATTTTTAAAATTATTTTTCATTTGAGCTAATAAAAAGTCCGGAGTCACGACTTCTGAGGTTTTGGGATTGCCAGTATGGTAGTGAAATATCCTATCACCACCTACTGAATCTGCTCAAGGAATCCTCCTCAATTGAAAGAAATAGTAAACTGATTTTGTCAGTAGTCTTCTCTATATTGCACAGTACTGTACACAATCAATATTTGACTTCCTTACTGTCTGTAGCTACCACATAGCTACATGGGGCAGAATGCCCCATGTCCATTATCCTGCCTCTTGCAGCAATTTTGAGTATGGCAGCTGTGTATATGCTGTCTGGATTCAGCCCAGATGCTTTATTTCTATTGCATGAGATGATTAATTATGTGGTTTCTTTCTATTTGTCTGATAGATGCTGAGGTAGGAGAGTGATGGTTGCTTAGTGTACTATTATTTAAAAACTGCTTTTGATAGCCCTGAACAGGCTTGAGTTGTATGCTACAACTAATTGTAAAGCTGCTTACTTGGAAATGTAATGCTTGTTAATACTATACTGTACTTTTATAAGCAAACTCATATTTGATTGGCTAGGGTTTAACTATAATCAGTAATTAAGGGTCAGCCATCCAGTAAACTCATTAGTTTACACCAATTACATTTGGTATAGTAACTAATGATTTCAAGGATCAAGCCATTTGTTTCTAAGCTTTCAAAGTATAATTATTGTGTAAATCAGATAGAGTGTAAATCTTTTCCATACGTTTTGGTTGGTAATTGAGAAATAAAATGGTTTCCAAATGTATTCTCTGTCCAGTTTTTGTTCTGCAGTAGATCTCCCTGGGGACTCTTTAAAGTATATGGAAAAGGTGATGTCAACAGAAGTGTACGCCGGGCAAACTGAGACAGGATTAATTAATAGAGATGAAAGAGAAAAGCCAGTCCATTGCAAATTGTGGTCCAGGCCTCAGCTTGGACATCACACCTTAAATGACAGTTTACAATCCTAAGCATGAGTCACACAGATTGACAAGTATTCAAAACAGAAGAGAATTAAAAATCCTTTATGTTTAATGTATAAAGACCTTCCAATATGCAGTCTTTAAGATGGTGTAATCTCTGGAGCATTTTGCTTTGAAGTTTAATATGTAGTTCCTCACATCCACATAACATTTTCAACACGTTAAACAAATTAGTCTCTGGTTACAGAAGTTTTTAGACATTTACAAGTTGCTGTTTAACTGAATTTAATATGTGCCAGCGAAGTTGCTCATGCACTTGTTCATTTAGAAAAATGCACTTTTGGAATGATTAATAAATAAACCAGCCTTTCCTATCCCTTCAACTTTGGTGTTTATTTGAAGGCAATCTACTTTAAAAAGACATTAATATCCCTAGAATTATTATTAGAATAATTGCTTTTACTCTTCTTGGAACACACATTTTTTCTCATTTCCCTTCAGCACAGACAGCTTTCGACTCAGATATAAACTTCCTATTATTATTCCCCACTCCCCACCCCAAAAATGAAGAATTGGAATTATACACTTTTCACTAAGGAATAATTAATTTGTCTCAAGTATTAGAACAGAGAATTGTAGAATGACTTTGAATGGTAGTCTCTGAGGAGTAGCATTGTTTGTTCTCTTCGGTCTTTAATGAGCTTTAGTAAATGGCCAGGAAAAATTACCTTCTTTTTGTAATATGAGAGAAGCGAAGAATGAAGGAAGCTGCACAATCCCTAGGAGAAAAGGGAGCAGACACACACACACATACAGAGGCAAACACAGCCTCCTGTACCACGTTGCATCTAATGGTTACTGTTCTTTGGAACTGAGCAGTAGAGCTCTATTTTTCCCACCACAGTTAAAACATGTAACATCCCTAATATTTTTGTAGAAGAGAAAATTCCTGGATGTCTCCTATGTACTGACAGTGTCTGGCTTTTGTGGGGGGACAACTGCCTATAGCTGAGCTCTGGAAGTCATTCTGGATTCCTCTGCTTTGGCATTGATTTCATCTTTTAAGATTCTTTAGTCTATTTTTGCTCTATTTCCACCTTTAAAAGCAATTTCCCTTCTAGTACCCCAGCCTGCTTCTCTGTCTTCTAACAGACTTCTTTCCCTTCCACTGCACTTGCATTGTCACTCCTGTCCAGGATGGTAACTGAGGCAGTAGTGGCAGGTGCTTGTTTCAGCTACAGATACAGACCTGTCACCATGGATGACAGCATGTGTTCAGGAATACCTTTTTGCAGAATTGTAGAATCACAATATCATAGAAACATAGAGTGCTTTGAGTTAGAAGGGACCTTTAGAGGTCATCGAATCCAACCTGCTTCAGTAAGCAGAGACATTTTCAGCTAGATCAGGTTGCTCAGAATCCCATCTAAACTGACCTTGAATGTTTCCAAGGATGGGGCTTCTACTGCTTCTTTGGACAACCTGTGGCAGTGTTTCACCACCCTTATTCTAAAAAGTATATCTAGCTTAAGTTTACTCTCCTTTAGTTTAAAACCAGTCTCTCATCCCATTTCTTCTCCTTCCCCTCCCACCAGACTCCACACATGTCCTAACTGACTAGTCCCATAATGTGTTAGTGGTCCTGAGGCAGCTGCCATCAGTGCTCTGGTATATGACTGGAGATGACCCACAGCATCCAAGTGAGAATAGCACAGTCTGAAAGGACCTTGAAAACCAGTAGTCTCTCCAGTCCACCTCATTGGAGTTGTCCCAGTTTGTAGGGAACAATTAAATATTAACTGGATTGCCACGTGTGCTTGCTCTCAAAGCATTTCTGAGAATAAGAAACCTGGCTTTCATTACGTCTACCAAGGAATACTTCCATACTTTACATCGTGTATTTATTGGGGCAGTCCCTACCAGATGTGGCTTCCCACCCAGGTGAGTGTCTCCACTATAATGCTGACAAGTCAAGTGCAAGCTTTCCCACTTGAAGAGAGGGCTTGGGTTGTACTCCTTACAAGAACACTTGATAATCTTCTGGGATGGGTGCTAATTCAAGGGGCAAGAGCTTCAAGTTTAAATTGCCTCAGGCAGAGGCTGAGTACATCTTCCCTGTCTTGGCTGAATTGCACCAGCCAGGACTGAACCATAAAGGCCCAGGAAAGGAAGAAAGGCTCAGGAGCAAGGAGGAGAGACGTGCAGAGGGTGGCAGAGCTATCTGTCATTATTCTGTGAGAAACACCTGGTGCAGGTGTCCAGTTCCTAGAAAGCAGCAGAGCAAGCATGGTAAGTAATTAAAGTAACACACAGTGTTACAACACCTTGGTGTGACTGTGGCTCTGGATCGTGGGAGGTGCTCTCATGACAGACATCAGATTGCTGACTAGAGTTCAGGGTCACAAGAGATGTGAAGAGAGGTGATGAAAGTGGGAAGACCTGCCTGGACCCATCCCAGACATTTAGAGAAAAGATAAAAGTAAAAAGCTGCTGCCAAAGTAAAAATCATTTCTCTCTATCATGAGCCTCCTTCAGTGCAGTTGTTAGGGAAGAATAAATGGAGAAAGATGGTTGAAAGACAGATAGGAGACAGTGAGAACAAGACTAGTAAGTGAGGCAAAAATGCTGGAAAGAAGACAAAGAGGAAAAAACATAAGAGAGCAACAGGAATATTGGACAAAGCAAAAGGAAATGGAAAAACTGTAGATAACCAAGACACCTCACTTTTAATTGTCTCAGGCTTCTGGCAATAAAATAGTAACAGTAAGAGAATCACTGAGCATTTCAGTGACTTTGAAATCTATAAATATTTAGGAGACATTTAAATGTCCTGCTGTTTGGAACTGTGTTAGAAAGCAAGCAGGAAATTTTAAGAGAATGTTCTGACAGGTCTGAAACACTGCTATTAGGAGGAAAAGAAAGGAACAGGACTCAACTTCATGTGTGTAACTATGTATTAAAATCTACACTCAAGCACATTTATGCTATTTAATAGTAGAAAGGATTGGGCCTGTTTCAAACCAGTAAGAACACATGGTTTAAGGCATACAGCCACTCTTTCTTCAGTAACAGCCTACTGTGACTCCTGTAATTTATTCCTCCCAAGATTCATTTGAACATCTGCAGTATCATTATTTGAGTTTTGTTATACTATTAGCTTTAAAATTTTATAAGCCATACAGTAGGATACGTGACAAGTTGAAAAGTTAAAGAGGGTTAATTTAGAAGTTTAAAAGCAAAGCTATTTTTGAGTTCTACAAGTGCAAAAAAGCATCTGAATCCAAACCTCCATGGTTACATTTAAACAACTCAGAAACTGCTGAAAGGATTTTCTTCAAACTTCACTCAAGACAAATCCCTCTGGGCTAAGACCAAGCATGAGAATTTAACTCAAAAGGTGATTGTTGTCTGAAGGGAGTTTTCTTTTCCTCAATCTCTCCCCACTCCCTGCTCCTTCCCACCACCACCCCCACCTCCTTTGCTTATTTCATTTTCAAGGTTCTGAAGAAAATAAAATAGCACTGAAAAATAAGGGTCTGGAGTGTAACTGCTTCATATCCACTTTACCATTATAACAAGAAAAATACTGTTTGTAAACTACCTTTTTATTAAAACCAGACCCCCTGCTTTGCTTTTAGCCAGTGCCAGCAGTCTTAGTACCCACCTCTAGAAGGCATTTGATAATGCTGTAACTGGGTGGCTCAACAGAGAAGTATCAAACTGTACTCAGCCCCATCTGCAGCTTCTTTGCATGCCTCAGCAGCTCAGTGTAGCTATAATACTACCCTAAATGGACAACTGAGGATTCCCTTTAACAGGAAGTCTTTGCAGAGCAATCAGCAGCCCCGTAGTACCCTTCCCTTTGCTTCCTATCCCCAGTTCATGGTGGGTGAAGCATATTCTATACCTGTAGGATGACCTAAATGATGTTTTGATAGCTCCAGGACTTGGAAGTAGCTGGTAGACATGCTTTTCTCAGCTCACTGACTGTTAAGTCACTGTATTTGGAAACCTTATTCATTCTGCTTTATAGTTGAAACCAAGACTCACCTCCTAATCATGTAGCTGTAGGAATACCTTTAAAGGAAGAACCTGAACAATAAAGGTGGAAATTTCTATTTTCTTTCTCAAAGTCTTTGAAGTCAGTCCTCTTTAATAGCAGAATCATGGGTCCTGGTAGGTTGATTATCTGGATTTAAAAAAAAAAAAAGTTAAAAACCAAACAAAATGTGGATTTTTTTTTCTCTGCTGTTCAACTCTCTCCCACATTTTGTTTTCAACAAATTGTCCCAGGGCAGACGAGAACCTTTCCCTCCCACTTCTATCCAGGCTTGTTTCTGATTCTCTGGCAGCACCTCCCACAGTTACTCACTCATTTATTTGTTTGTTTTTCCATTTGCAACTTTTGCCCCCTCCAAAGAGCTGCCTTGCCCAGGGAAATTACAGAAACTTATTTAATTTCAAATGCATTCAGACAGGCATTTTAATTGTTTATTTTCATTTAAAGCAGCATCCAAATTTGGAACTTGTAGAAAACTGAAAGAGAAGGTTTGGAATATATTTGCTGAAATAATTCACCACATTTAGCCCAGGCAACTCAGATATGTGCAGAAACAGCTTCCCTTGCCTATCTTTCATATACATGACCTGGATTAAAAGCTGCTTTGGGTAAGGGCCGACTCACTGTTTGTGGCCCTAACACTATGCAGCTTGCAAGCTGTGGCAATGCTGTAATGCCTGGAGATTTGTTTCAGGAGATCCTGATTTTGGAAACAAAATACATGTTTCCTGATGCCTGCTACCACTGAACAGTGACAAGTGTAGCTGAAATGGACAGACCATTAGGAATCCAACGTCTTGGGTTTGGTTCTTACTTGTCTTAATGTTGGGGAAGTCACTGTGGCAAACAGGGAGGCCTTAAAGTTGGTATGAAGATGTGGTAGCTTAGGGAGTCATAAAAGCTCCTGGAAGCTCTCTGCTGTACCACTCTACAGAAGCAGGCAAATTGTGGGAAATGCTGAAAAAAAATTGAGAAATTGTAAAAAAATAAAGCACAATATTTAAATAATGAGAAAGCATTTCCATTCATAAATGTCCTGTCTGCTCTCTACCACCAAACTTCTGGGGTATCATTTTTCAGTGAGCAGTTGGCACTCAGCACTTGAAGCTGCCTGCTGCTATCTCGTTCATACAGCTTTTTCATTACAGGTCAATATTATCTGACTAGGTTCAGATTAAATCTTAATATACCGTTCATCTGGAAAACCCCAACTTCAAGCACACTGGAAAACTGCAAACATAAACAGTGCAGTTTCCATGCAGTTTTTATATTAACATGTATCCCAAAGGGAAGAGAAGTAGGATAAAGAAGAACGTGAAGTCATGATCACAGAAGAGAATACCCTGCTTTTTCAGAAGAGATTTTATGTAAGGCCGGGAAGGAACGTGGCAAAGAGAAGAAAGGTCTGTCTCCTCACTGCTGGTTCTGTAGGAAAGAAGGTTTTCACAAGAGCCACGGAAAAATTAGGTAGAGTAGATCTGAGTATTCTACAGGAAGATGTGAAATGAGGAAAAGAATGCCGTCCAAGGATGGCAAAGTATAAAGAGGGCAAATGGAAAGTAAGCACTGAAAATGGAAGAAATTAGCTGAAGGAACATAATATGAAGACACAAGTTTATTTAATACAAATAAAAAAAAAAAAAAAGGCAAACTGAACAGAGAAAATTAACTTAAAGTGTTAAATCTTTTATTTTGGCCACTAAGGTAAAAATAAGAGCAAAGTATGTAGAAAAGCATTAAAGTTGAGAGGTGCAAGATGGGGTTCAAGCATGACTCCTGAGAAAACCTGAAACTGCAGAGATCTTTTAATAGATGACAGCACTGTCCTTTTTTTTTTTTTTTGCTGCCTTCCAAGTACCCAACATACTGCTCCATTAGCAAAAAGGATCACAAATTACCCCCTAATCTGTTTAAACTAGTTCAGCCAGAGTCATTTCACCTGGTGATGAGCTAACCAGGCTGGCTTTACTGGTAATGCATTAGGGAATGCCTGCTTGGCCTCTTCTGATGGCAGACCTACGGGGATTCACCAGGGGCAAGCAACAAAATGTGGCGTAGTTTTCAGACAGTAAATGGTGGCTAGGAACGGGAAAGGAAATTTGTTTGGCTAGGAGAACACACCAACACATAAGACTGGAACCACGCACATTTCTTAAGGCTGAATAAGACTCAAAGAAAAGGTTACCATCAGCAAGAAAATTTTATCTCTCTACCTCTTGCTAATGTAAGTCAGAAATACTTTAAATACTGTTGTTACTGGTGCAAGGATAAACTCTGCAGAGGTGTATCTACATGCTGTGGAGAAACAACAGTTACTGGGTTGGTTAGTAAATAATAGGAACCACAGCACAAGAGGTTTGTGATTTTACTGTGTCTCATCCAATAGAAAACTGTAATCTGTGCTATTTAAGTTTCATATACTCAGCATTTGCAAATGCCAAGTAATCAAATTTTTTACCAATGTAAAAGTGAGCAAAGTTGAAGAAAAACTGCACATAAGGGATCACTAGGACAATATACAGTGGCTTTCACTTCAGGGTAATAGCTTAATACCCAGGTTCCTTTAGGGACTTGCATCAAGTGAATTGGTACAGTTAGCACATAAGAACTGAGCTTCCATGCCATTAATTTACTTCTATTATCCAGAGTGTTTCTGTTCTCTGAGGTAGGTAGATCATGGGAAGTTTGTTTTGCTTCAGATGTTGGTCTAACAGTTCAAAGAGAGGGAACAAGAATTTCGGGTCTAAGAGTGAATACATTTCAGAAACATCAAAATAATGTTTCCAAAATGTGGAAATATTGGAAATATTATTGGTTGCCCCCCTCTGTAGTGCTTACTGTCATTATAGTTGAGGATAATCAAATATCAACATCTTGTAAGACAGAGGTCACCTCTTCTGCATTTTTAGAAGGACAGCAGTTCTAAAACCTTGGCAATTGCTTTTACATCTATCTTTTATATTATAATTTAGAGTGAGGCTTTTTAGTATCTGACTAAGTAGGCCTTGTGTTGTTTACTTCTTTGCCATTTATGTCCTTATTTTTGGTGCCTGTCATTGATATTTCTGAAGAGTTCAGCTGAAACCAGTAGTGCCCTGTTCACGTTACTGGTACTTTGCATTGAAAATATTAAGAGGCAGAATTTGCAAGCCAAGTCATTCATAGAACGTTCTTATACAGAACATAATTTGCCAACAGCTAAATTAATCTTGCTTCACAATATGAGGCTGTGTACATGTGGGGTTTGATACAAAAGATTCCAGTGAAGCCAATGGAATAGGTATCATATTAACTCAGACCCAGCCTTTTCAGGTCCATGAAGCTTAGTCACATGCCTGCTAATTTAGAACTCAAACTTAAGAAAGAATCTCAGCTCTCCTTTTTAAACAGTGTGAAGTTTCAATCCAATTTACCTTGCATAGATGAAAACATAAATCAGTAGCTGGTCTCCACTGCACACACCAGTTTAATAGCTGGGGATTTGACCACATGTATAGATATATCCTGGGAACCTGAAGACTTTCCCCTTTATACTGCATTAGGTTTGGATGCATGCCAAAGAACTATCCACAGGCTAAAAGGAGGAGGGAAAGGCAGTTTGGCCAACCAGTTAGCACCAGGGACTAGAGCAAGGGTTTTAGCCACAGGTCAGGGTTCAAGCACCATCCATACCCTACAACCCATGGATCAGCTGAAGAAATGTATGTGCTGCTACAAGCAGAACCATAGATCAGAGAGCGGCCACAGACATCTCTCAGGACAAATGTCTGCAGCCACCACTGCCTACCTGGAAAGGACTTTTTCCACTGCTTCCCTTAGTTAGGAGGGAATCCAGTACAGCACTGATCTGGAAAAAAGCACCAAGAAGAGGGTGACACAAAAGCTTCCTCAGGCCTGCGTTTTGGCTCATTGCCTAGCGTAGTACAAAACAAAGGTGTGTTGGTTTGAGCTCATTGGAGAATTTGAGTGAGAAATTAGACTATTGGCTGAGAGACAGAGTTAAACACAGTGTGTGTCACTTCACCAAGTTTTACTGAGAAGAAAAAAGAATTGTTTTAAGAGATGTTCTCAAAACAATGAGGTAGGCAGTCTGCTTCTGTCTGTGCTGGCTCTGGCCGCTCTCTCCTTTGTCTCTCTGTCTTTTAGCTAATTCAGAGTAAAATCACTAAAACCATTAATTCCTTCCTGCCACTAATCTCTCTGATCTTCAGCTTATCTGCAGCATCATCAGGTGGTGAGATAAGGCTGGGGAAGGGGGGAAAGGTGGTGGTAGTGGGGGGTTTTGGTTACCCTGTCTTGGGGATTTTGGTCTCCAGGAGGGGTGTGGTGTCTGTATTACATTTTCACTGTATATATCTGTAAATATTTGTTATATCTTGTAAATATCTGCTTGTATATTGTGCATTGCTGTAAATATAAAGCTTCATTTATTAACTTCCAGTGTCCTGAGTTTTAGCCGGGGTTTATAAAAGGTGTGGGGGGGAACTAACTGCTTAACCCACTACAAAAGGACATTCAGGTTTTCTGTCCAGTAGGTCTTCAAAGAAGGTGTGTCATGACAAGTCTGCCAGAATGCAAAATGAAGTTGATATTAAAAAGACAGAGGGTAAATGCTCATGCACAACCATCAAGTGTGCTTTGGCATCATTCACATTACATGACTTTTGTTGACCTGACAAGACTATGACCCAAAATACAGACTCAAAAAACCCAGTAACTCCTCAGTTTTTGTTTTCTCTTTGCTTTGTCCCAAGACCACGACCCAGAGGGATGAAATTTTGCACTTATTGTGAAACCTCCATGCATCTGAACTCATTCATAAACAGCTCCCTTCCACTGAAGCCGTCAAAACCAACCCTTTTCATACACTTGTCCAGGCAACAGCACATCAAATCTCAAGTTTTTCAGTCATGCGAAACAGTAAAAACAGACTTCAGCAATGT
Source organism: Psilopogon haemacephalus (assembly GCA_013396835.1). NCBI lineage: Eukaryota > Metazoa > Chordata > Aves > Piciformes > Megalaimidae > Psilopogon > Psilopogon haemacephalus. The sequence goes on from VWZI01000019.1 coordinate 330,159, forward strand.
TCCTGAGCAGGCAAACTCAAAAACATGACCATCAATGCCAGTTGTCTTTGGCGTCACAGAGGAGGTAGAGGTGAAGCTGGGAAAAAGCAGAATAAAGCTAAAGGAGTAAGGTAGGGAAAATGAAACTGCTGCTGAAATATAAATTCATCATTCACTACAAAAGCAAAGACTATAAGACAAGTTCAGATAGCACTGGTCACCTTTGGTTAGACTTCCCCCTATCTACTACGAGAAGATTTAAATCTAGGCCAGACTTTGCTTAAGTGTTAAAGGGAAAATGCAATTATATTAACCATCTCTGTGAATCTTAAAAATAGAATTCATGATGAACTTTACATTTGAAACATCTGAAAAGTAAGTCTAGCTCAGTTTATCAGATCAGACTTGTTTTTAAAAATCCCTACAAAACAAACAAACAAACAAAAAAAACCCAAACAAACCAAACCAAAGCACAAAATTCAGAAGTCCTGTGATGTTGAGAACAAGTTATGCTGAAAGTGAAAATCAGCACATCCTCATCTTGTAGAATGGAAGGGATATCTGCTATCAACATTTAGGAAACATACTTTGGGTGGAAAATTTGTGTGCAGCCTTCATTATAATAACTGGGTTTAGCTCTTAAGCTCTCTGTAACTCTAGTTCAGAGCACCTCAGATCGAGGCTCTGTTGAGGGTCCTAATGCACTGTCCTCTGAAATGGGTAGTCCTCAGTGCTAGGGTCTCTTGGTGGAGTCATGACAAAGTCAAAACAACTTTGTATAGGCACAGGAATCTCTGCTGTCAGGTCCTAGATCATAGTATAAATAGAGTCATAGAATCATAGAATCAGTCAGGGTTGGAAGGGACCACAAGGATCAAATAGTTCCAACCCCCCTGCCATGCCCAGGGACACCTTACCCTAGATTAGGCTGCCTACAGCCTCATCCAGCCTGGCCTTAAACACCTCCAGGGATGTGGCCCCAATCACCAGCATGTGCAACCCATTCCAGGGTCTCACCACTCTCATGCTGAAGAACTTCCTCCTTACATCCAATCTGAATCTCTCCACCTCCAGTTTTACTCCATTCCCCCTAGTCCTGTCCCTACCTGATAGCCTAAAAAGTCCCTTGCCAGCTTTTTTGTAGGCTACCTTCAGATACTGGAAGACTACAATAAGGTCACCTTGGAGCCTCCTTTTCTCCAAACTGAACAGCCCCAACTCTCAGTCTGTCCTCATAGCAGAGGTGCTCCAGCCCTCTGATCATCCTCTTGGCCCTAGCTTGTCCAGAAAACACACACAGAGGTTTCCTTCGTTGAAGAAAAGCTGGCAGGACCAATTCGATTGTGTTTCTTTCTCCCTCTCTTAGCTATAGAGTGCCACTTATTTTTGCCAATTTCCATTAGGTAGTCAGACTGGACCAAACAGTGCAAGTATCCCCTTCATTCTGTTGGTGTTTGGCTTCTTATTTGAAAAGTCAGCAGAAGGTGAACACAATGCACAGGAAGGTTTTAATACTATACAATGCCATGTTGACAACAGAGAAATGTTTTAACAGGTTAAAACTATTTTTGGTAATTACAAAGAAGCTGGAAGTACTTTTTAAAGATATGAACCCTCAAGCTGGCAAGTTATATTTTACATGGAAAGAGACATGATATGAGACCGTGAAAATTACACAGACACAAATATTAGAGATGTAACTGAGAGGCAGAAAAATATATTAAAATGTTCATTGATTGGGCAACATGGAAAGAATTCTCTGCACAGAAAAATACCCANGCTGCCTCCCTGGAAGTGTTCAAAGCCAGGATGAATGAGGCCTTGAGCGACCTGAGCCACTGGGAGGTGTCCCTGTGTAATGGGTTAAGCCCACCTGGGACCTTTTGACTTGGCCCCAGGTGTCATGGTTAGCCCCTCCTGCTTCCTGCTAAGGACTTTGCTATAAAAGGGGATACATCTTGTTTTCTCTCTCTCTTGCCCTGACTGCCTGAGTAACTCCTTGCTGCTCTGCTGCCAGACCACCATGTGCTCCTCAGCCAACACGTGGAAGGATACCACCAGCTTCCTTGGAACTCTGATTGCGTTTCATCACAAAAAGCCTGCATCCAGCTTTCATTCACCATCCAATCATCAGTTCCAGCGTTTGGACTCAAAACTTCAATTCCATGGGTTGTGTTTCTATTTTGTGTATTTTGTTCCCCTTCTTCCCCTTTTTCCCCCAGCCTCTGTAATTAATTTTCCTCATTCCCCAAAACCTGCATTCTGGTTCCCCTTTTCCCCACCTTCTGTTAAAAAAAAAAAAACAACAAACCTTTACCTTCTATTTATTGTTAAAGTTTTATATCTTTTTACTTCCAAATCAAATTTGAGTACTTATTGGGCTTTTTGGGCTCAGGGGTAGCTAGTTTAAACCTAATACATAGCTATTATATATTTTTTTTCTTTTCCTTTTCTTCTAACAGATAGAGAAATCAGATTTCCAGAATGACTTAGAGAGTTTCCTAAGGTTAAACAGTAAGTCAGGGGCTAAGACAGAAGCAGTCTAGATCTCCCTGACCTACCCACTAACAGATTTTATGTATATATATGTGTGTGTGTGTATATATATATATCTTCCCTGTGAAAAGTTAGGTTCTGCAAGGAAAATACCAAGTTCCACCTGTCTCTCAAGCTGATACTAGCGGTAGTGAAAATTTCATTCTGCAGAGAAACTGCCGATGCAGCATTTGCAAAAAAAAACCTCCAAACTCCCGTGCGGATCAGAAACTGCCGGCACGCTTTCAACAGCTGCAGCTACCACGCGCTTGCAGAGACTCATTTGAACTCACCAGGTCTGACTCTGGGATAGACAGCAAAGCCCAGATGGCTTGGATGCTCATAAATTCCTCACGTGGGATGAGGCAATGCGAGGTTGGGGCCCCACAGACTTGTGCAGGACCCCGAGTTAAAATGGGGCTGGCCAGTGGGCAACCCCATCAGTGCTCCCAGAGTAAATGGAGGACATTGACAGGACACACATAAAGGCAAGTGTTTAAATATTTGCTCTTGACTCCAGGAAAGCCTTCAATAGACATTTCACCTTAGGATGTTTACTCTATTGCAAAAAAAAACCCAAACAAACAAAAAAAGAATAAAAACCCGCACTACTCCAAGGGCTCTTCCTCTGCTTAACCAGCTGCTTTATCATTGCCTGCCTTCTTTCAGACTATTTCCTTTCTCCCAACGAGCCAAAAGGCTCCACAAGGCAAAGCGCAGGGCTCAGGGTGGATTTGAGGGTGTCCATCCACAGGCCCGCACAAAGCTGGGTCAGGTAGCTCCTGTGCACAGACCGGCTGCAGGTTGTGGGAGCTACACCATCTTGGTTGGTAGCCCTGCGGTCCAGCCTGAGTACTGGAAGAGCGCAAGGCAAAAAGGTGTTCAGGAGTGCGGGCTGTCCGTGTCCCCAGCAGAAACCAGCTGGAGGGAGCTTGGAAAGCCCAGCCTTTTTATTCTCCAGAATTAAGACTTTGATTAGCTGCTGGCGCTAGACCAAAACTCCATCTGAAATGCCTTAGACAACCCATCTGTGCTCAATTTGGGAGTCTGAGGAGTGCACGCCGTGGCCCGATGCTCACCGATGCCAGGGAAATCAAGGGGGAAAGAAGGGGGTGGGGAGCTGGGTGAGGAGGAGCACTTCCTGGCCCCCAAGCTCTCGGGAGGAGTACGTCCATCTCCATGCCGACACCTGCTTGCAAACGTCTCACACTGGGTCCTCTAGGCTGCTTCAGCCCCGCACATCTGCCACCCCGGCCTGGCACGGGGGTTCCTTGGCCGAATCCTGGCAGCTTCTGTTCTCGGAGCCTGGCTCCCGCTCCTCCGGCACCGGCCCGGGCCCGGCCATAGCTATGGGGCCCTTCCCTCCCGTCTGCCTCCTCCGGCCCCCGCGGTCCATCACGAGTCCCTGCACTTCGTGATAAATTTCATAATTATTCAGCCCTTACTACCAACACCGAAATTCATCACTCAAAGCAAATTAGCCGAGATTCATTAGAATAAGACATCTAGTAGGCACATGTACTTTATTAGCCTCTTACACCAATAGTTTTAATTAGGTACATATTTCACAGCTCTAGAGCTACTCGACTGAAGGGCTGCTTTTATCTCTTTTATTTACAGTAACAAGCTATCAAACAAAATACCACCATAATTAAAGTCACATGTTTAAAAGAAAAAAAAAATAAAAAGAAGAAAAAGAAAGAAAAAAAGTTGTAACATTTTTATTAACAGTGACCTACTCAAACCTCAGGTTTGGAAAACTTGGAATATTTAATTAATGAAGGAAATAACCCTGCGGCCGGGCAGGATGCCGGGGCAGGGCAGCACCCACCCTCTCCCTCTGCCCTTGGCCTGGCAAGACCCTTCCTCCATGTCACCTTCAGGTAGGGGAGGAGAGCCTCTCCCGCGGATAGATAGCGTCGTGATGGGAAAAGTGATTAAAATCCAGAACATTCCTAAATTATTAATGAGGAATTTAAATGATGTTATAAAAGAGAGAAATACAGGCGAAAAATGTTACACATTCATGGAATTTTTACTCATGCATAATAATAAGTTGAAAACACTTTGGTTATAATACTTCCTAAATTAAAGGGCAGAGAGGGGGGACGCGATGTGTTTGTCGGGCCCGTCCGCGCCGCCCGCCACTCGGCGATCAAGGGCGCCACCTGCCGGGCGCCGCTGTGCACCGCGCTAGCCGCCGCTTGGCGCAGAGCTGCTCGCTGGCCTGGCGGCCGCTGCCCGCCCCTTGGCTACCTGTCCTGCCTGGACGAGGGACTCTGCCCGAGCCCGGGGGCGAAAGTCCCTGCCCGAGCCCGAGGGCCGTCTCGCTGGGCAGCGGACGTGCCTTTCACAGTCCCACCGACAAGGAAGGCTGGGGGACTGCGGTGTTAGTCTCGTCACTTGAGTTCTCAAACACAGCGTAAAAAACAGTTTTTCAGCTTTACAAGTGCTAACAATGCTCGCTTGCTTGGAGAGAGCACCTTCTCTGCATACATTTAACCGCTTTGTCAGGCTTCTCTGTGCTGTAAATATGTTCAAATAACAACGCAGGGAGGAATCCCGTGAGAAGAGCTCCTGTCTACCCTATGTACATCGAGTCTGACCTGCTCCCTGGGATGCAGAGCGGACTGCGGAGCGGGCTGCCACCGCTGCTTGGATCCACCAGCTCCACAGCTCCGAGGGTCTGTGTGCACCCATCTAAAACCCCGCAGCGCTGCCTTTTTGTGATTTTGCATCCTCGTGAATAACAGGAGCAGTTTGTACCAAGCAAACAGGTTTCCTCAGATCAAAGCTGCAAGTAGCACATTGCACACGTAGCTATATTTTTGTGTAAATGTCTGTGCAGTCTTGCCACACTATCTCTCCAGCCTCCCTCTACCTAAGCACTGTTTGTGCAATCCACAGAGACACACAACACTTGAGGGACTCATCTCTAAAGACCAGTTTAGGGGGTCATTTTTTATTATCAACCACAAATTCCAGGCATCATTTTCTTCTCCCGTGGTGTGAGAAGAAACATCCAAGCCTTGTAGCAGTAACTGAGACGCAACCTTATCCACAAAGTCTCTTGGATCTGTGCATCCCTGTGGCTGAATTCCTTGGGGACATCATGTACTTCCATTTGCCTTTCAGCCTGATAAAGCTGCACTTGGTAGCTCTGTAAAGCAGAGAGCCACTGTCTGATTATAGCAGCAGCAAATAAGGCAAGAACAATCCCAGGCCATTCTGGACTGTAAGGTCTATGCAAATGCTGCAAGTCCTGCTGAATGCTAACTGGCAGCTTGCACCAATTACTGAGTAATAGGCTCTCCACATGCCCCGTTACTTAATAAGTAGACACAATCTACACTCACTTTTGGAGCTCGGTTGTCTCTGGTTGTAACACCAAATGAATGCTTTGCAGTGGGCCAGCCTCACAGTGACTAAAGCTCAGATAGTTATAGCAAAATCTCAACCAAAAGAAACTGACACACTCTTCTCAATTGGAGCAGATGAAATAAAGGCTCTTGGACACGGTTCCTACCTAGGAGCCTGCCAGAGACTAATAATTGCAACATGCTGTGATTCTAAACCAAATGTGTCACAGAGAGGTAGCCGGGCTAATTCTGAGGGAGGTATATTTGCCTAGATGAAACTCTTCATTAACACTGTTACTTCTTCCACTGCTCCAGCCACTTCTGGTCCTTTTTTGGCACTGCACTGAACACGTGCACTATCATGAGCCACGGACGATAGCTGTGGTCCCTCTGGACAAAGCAGTGACATTGAGATAGGACACAAAAAATTGTGCTTTCTTACCTCCTTTGCTTCCTATGAAATCTCCACTGATCATATTCTCATTAACCTTTTTTCCAGACAAAGCAAAGCAGTACCTAAAGCTTTCACTGAATTTTGGGCACTATGGTTCCTTCACACTTTCTGTCACAAGAGAACTTATTGTCTGAGGGAAACGCAAACAAGGTTTTACTGTGTGGTCTTGTGTTCCACATGTCCTTCCTAGATCTTCAAAGGAATATGCCAAACAAGATAACGGAGAACATCCCTGTGAAAACATGGTGCAAAAAAATCATAGAATCATAGAATCATAGAATGGTCTAGGTTGGAAGAGACCTCAAAGATCATCCAGTTCCACCCCCCCGCCATAGGCAGGGACACCTCCCACTAGATCAGGACGCTCAAGACCTCATCCAGCCTGGCCTTGAACACATCCAGGGAGGGAGCAGACACAACCTCCCTGGGCAACCTGTTCCAGTGCCTCACCACCCTCACTGTGAAGAATTTCTTCCTAACATCCCGTTCAAATCTCCCCTCCGCCAATTTGAACCCATTCCCCCTCGTCCTGTCATTACAAGACCTTGTGAACAGCCCCTCCCCAGCCCTCCTGTAGGCCCCCCTCAGATACTGGTAGGCTGCTATAAGGTCTCCCCGAAGCCTTCTCTTCTCCAGGCTGAAAAGCCCCAACTCTCTCAGCCTGTCCTCATAGCAGAGGTGCTCCAGCCCTCTGATCATCTTCGTGGCCCTCCTCTGAACTCTCTCCAACAGTTCCATGTCCTTCTTGTGCTGGGGGCTCCAGAATTGCACACAGTATTCTAGGTGGGGTCTGACAAGAGCAGAGTAAAGGGGGAGAATCACCTCCCTTGCCCTGCTGGTAATGCCTCTCTTAATGCAGCCCAGGACACGGTTGGCTGTCTGAGCCGCGTGTGCACACTGCAGGCTCATGTTGAGCTTCTCATCCACCCAGACCCCCAGGTCCTTTTCCTCAGAGCTGCTCTCCAGCCACTCACCACCCAGCCTGTATTTGTGCTTGGGATTGCAGCGACCCAGGTGCAGGACCTTACACTTGGCCTTGTTAAATTTCATGAGGTTAGCCTGGGCCCACCTCTCCAGCCTGTCCAGGTCTCTCTGGATGGCATCCCTGCCCTCCAGCGAGTCAACTGTGCCACACAGCTTGGTGTCATCTGCAAACTTGCTGAGGGTGCACTCGATTCCTCTGTCCATGTCGCTGACAAAGATGTTAAACAGCACTGGTCCCAGCACTGACCCTTGAGGGACGCCACTTGTCACTGGTCTCCAGGTGGACATTGTGCTGTTGATCACCACTCTCTGCGTGCGACCATCCAGCCAATTCCTTATCCAGCGAGTTGTCCACCCATCAAGTCCATGTTTTTCCAGTTTGGTGACCAGGGTGTCATGTGGGACAGAGTCAAAGGCCTTACTCAGGTCCAGGTAGATGACATCAGTTGCCCTTCCCTTGTCCACTGCTGCTGTGACTTTAGCGTAGAAAGCCACCAAATTTGTTAGGCAGGATTACTGCAAAATAATCCCAAAGCATCTGAGATAGTTTCCACAAAGAAAGCACATTAAGGACTCCTAACACAGTTCCTGTACATCCTTATTAGGAATGTGACACCATTACTTTCACAGCTCTCACTATCATAGACTGCTGAGATGTTCAGAGGAACTTTGGTAGGTTTACTTTTCTCTTTGGAAAACAAAAGATATCACTAAAGGCCTTATAAAAAGTAAGAAACTTCCACAACCTAGGGTAACTATAGGCAGTAGTTACATGCAAAATATGGAGCCCAGTGTGTATCCTTTAGTTGTTCTACATTTTTGATAATAGGAGGAGGGCATTTGTAGCCAAGTAGTTAGCATTTAATACAACCAGTTGCATGAGTGCAGTGCTGTAACAAAGACTTTCACTTGCATGCAGCTCAGTGAATTCAAACCCATGGTTTCTGCAGCAGCCATGATTTGCACCCCATGTGTTGTGGACTGTCTGATAGTATTACAGACAAGAAGTCATCTCCATGTGTGGTGGAAGAGAGAAACCAGTTACTATGCTGGAGGCCAATTAAAGATGAGTGCCTCAAAAGGCACAATAAATTCCTCCTCCATGAGTGTATTATCATATACTAAAGTATCATGGCCATCTTTATCTGAAATTAATTTCTTCCAGATTTTGAATATGCAGTATAGTGAAGTAATGGTGGCTGTTCCATACTCTTTTCCCATCCCTGCATTTCTGTGCCTTGATGTCCTGTTAAATATAGTTACCAGGATGGAATTTTTCTTCAGTGTTACTTTCAAAGTGCATGCAGGAGGTGGAAAGAGAACCCAGTGACTGCACTAGTTCATTGTATGAACCAGGCAGTAAATACAGATGTGGAACTCCATATTCATGTCTCAGCACGGGTATCTCTTCAGTTTCACACCTGCAGGTATTTATATGATCGCACACTGAAATAAACGCAGTGCGTGTGGGTGTGTGGAGCTGCACCTGTACTTTTAATGAGATGTTCAAAGAAATCCACTAAGTTTTGTTGCAACCCCACTTGACAACAGTCTTATGCCTGCTGCTGAATCTTTCTGTGGGCTGGACTGCCCCATGTACCCATATTCCTCCATCATAGAATCATAGAATAGAATCATAGAAAGGTTTAGGTTGGAAGTGACCTCAATGATCATCTAGTTCCAACCCCCCACCACAGGCAGGGACACCTCCCACTAGAACAGGTTGCTCAAGGCCTTGTCCCGTGAAAAAAAAAACAAAACAAAACAAAAAAACCCCAACAAACCATCAACAACAAAATACAAAATACAAACACACACACACACCAAAACAAACAAACAAAAAAATCCCAAACAAACCAACAACAACAAAGCAACCAAACCCAAACCCAGCATTTATTTTGTCATTTCTTCAGTGCTTTCATTCTAAGGATCAAATTCTGTGAACCATCTGCCTGCACAACTTCTGCTGAGCTTAAAGTTACAGGAACTGAAACTGAGTGTAGAAGGCAACTTGCACACCCCTTTTGGTCTGCTTGCTTGTCTGCTTCATAAAGATCTTATGGGCTTTCTCTACAAGGCAGCAACTGACTGGCAAGCCCTGCCTGCTCTGGCACAGAGATAATACACGTCCTGGGGTTAGTTTTGAGAGACCTCTTTCAGCCAGTGAAAGAGCACAAACCTAAAACTTCATGATTTAAGTGCAGTGTAGAGCCTAGTACTTAGTATATTTAAAAATACTATTATGTCAGTCAAAAAGCACAAAGAACACAGATACTGTTCTTCCAGAGGAAAGTGAGACAAGGTATCCAAGTAAATTGCTCAAGTAAGCATCAAACATTATGCTAAATTTCTGAACATCTCTATTTACCTGAATTTCAAGCTGTGAAGTAATTTAAAGCTCCTTAAGACTGAATAATTAGTTACCAGGATGGGTAGGCTTTTCATCATTGCAGATAACTTAAGACTACAAGAGAAAACATCAAGAAAATGAAACCATTATTGTTATGCAAAAGTGCTGTAACCACTGGATGTTGGCTTAGAAGCAATTGGACTTTGTATTGTAGTTCAGCCTCACCATAAAGAGATGAAGTTTGCTTATCTGTACACACTTTAAGGAACACGAATAATAAGAAATATATCTCACTCCCTCACATTTTACAGCCAGACTCGGCATTTCCTAATGGTGAATGTAGAGGGAGAAAGTACTGCCAGGTCTTTAGGCCAAGGGACTGTGAGCAGAGAAACAAATTCTGCTCTGATTTTTTTCTCATTACTGGCTATATCAGTCAGTTATTCCATGCCTTACTTAACACATCTGTATCACAGATATTATAATCTCAAAATGGTTTCTTTTACCAAAAAAAGAGTTCCCCTCTTTGCCCAGCCACAGATTCTGTTTCCTTTTCCCTTCTGACAGATGCTTTGGCAAAAGAGGGATTTGGTTTATGACATTTACTGCATTTGTTGTGCTGACATCACGGAGTCAACAAGTATTTATACTTCTATTATGCCTTCATTGAACTGAACAAGGTGTTCAACAGGACATTTTAATTATAATCCCACTTCTAACAGCGTGAGTAAAGGTGTTTAAAAAACACAATCAAGCATGAAATAGAACAGTAAACATGCCATTTCAATTACAAAATTATGTATGAGCACATCTTTGCACAGCACAGCATTTGAAGACTGTAAGAAATGCTAAAATCCTATCTGAAACCCTGGGAGGTTTTGTGCACAGGTTTAAAGAAGCCAAAATACTCCCTCCCCACACTCTTTCTTGCACTCACACTGATTTCTTAACTCACAAAGTCCCAAATGGACAATTTTAATACAAATTTCCATGGAGGAAAAGTAGCCATGAGCTTCTTTTGTTTTTTTAAATGCATTGCATTGCAGTGTTATATCAGACACTTGTTCAGTTTGGGGGACTTGTTTTTACTTCCTAGGCCTATAGTGTTGAAATTGAAAGGAAATGCACTGGCAGGTCCTTGCATTGTTATTGACCATCCTCTACCTGTACCAATACAAAGTGCTCTTCATCAGGAATGCAGTGCAGCAAATACGGTACCATGTTTATGTGACCTACCAGCAACTCCTGGACATGTGTCTCTGGGCACTGCAGGATACTGGGCTGCCCTGCAAAGCACTGTAAAGGCCCTGGGCTGCCAGGAGGGAGGATTTCATCCTTCACTCAACACCACTGTAATATGGACTTCACTGAGTCCCTATTACTCAGAGGGGACTGATAGAATCATAGAATGCTTTAGGTTGGAAAGGACCTTTAAAGATTATCTACTCCAACGCCCCCACAATAAGCAGGGATGTCTTTAACCAGATCAGATTGCTCAGAGTCCTGTACTAGCTGATATTTAATGTTTCCAGGGATGTGGCTTCTGTCATCTCTCTAGGCAACCTGTTCCAGTGTTTCACCACCTTTATTGTAAAAAAATGCTTCCTTTTATCTAGTCTAAGTCTACCCCCTTTTAATTTAAAACCATTACCCCTTGCCTGTTCCAACAGTCCTTGCTGAAAAGATTGCCCCCATCTTTTCTTATAGATTCCCTTTATGTAGTGAAAAGGCCACAGTCCCCTCTACAGCCTTCTCCAGGCTGAACAACCCCTGACTCTCTCAGCTTGTCCTCACAGAAGAGGTGCTCCAGCTCTTGCATTATATTTGTGGCCCTCCTCTGGACCCACTCCAACAGGTCATTGTCCTTCTTGTGCTGAGGGTTCCAGAGCTGGAGTGACACAGTACTTCAGGTGAGCTCTCACCAGAGAATAGTGGCAGAGTCACCTCTCTTGATCTGCCAGCCACGTTTTTGATTCAGCCCAGAATGCCATTGACTTCTGGGCTGCAAATGCACACTGTTGGCTTGTGTGCAGCTTTTCATCCACAGCACATGCAATATATTGTTTTACAGCAAACACTCAGGGGACCACACTGAGCTCTTCCAGTTGTACCCTGGAAACAGCAGAGGAGCTGTCTTCCCATTTCAGACACACTCACTCCAGCAGCTTCTGAGCAAGTAACTGATACCTCCGTTTGACAAAGTCTGGTCTTTCTCTAATGAATCAACAGACATTGCTTAGAATAATACAAGGCTGTCAAAGAAGCTCGACAGTTGTGACAAGCTGCTGTAACTCAGGGCTTTTTGATGTTGTAAGCAAAAGGCAATGTTGGCCCTTCTAATGGCTAGGGATGGGGACAGGACAAGGAAGCTTGCTCCGTCCATGGGGTGGCAAGTGTGCAGGGAAAGGGGGATGAGATGGGAAGCCGACAGTAAAGGGCAGACTCACCAGCTTTCTGCAGCCAGATGGGAGCGTGGACACCGTTAGGTGGAACTTTCCCTTGTCCCTCAGGCAAACTCCTCTCTCCAAAGCAGCAGCACAGTGCCTGCCTGCCTTTTCAGCACTCTGGAAGCACAGATGAAGCAGGCAGTGAGGTCACAAATCACTTTGCTGGCCCTAAATAGTTGCCTGCATGGCCAAAGTATAAAGCCAGCTCTCATGGGCACCTATCAGAAAAGCCTGGGCACCATGCTGTCCCAGTGAGCAAAGATGGAATGTTTGCTGCATGTGATACCACTGGGTGCTTCAGAAGCAGTTGGCAATGTGATGAATATTCTTATCAAAGCATGGGCAAACCACCCCAGCCTATCCTTTGCAACTCTTGGGGAGAGAGTTTCTCCACACAGCCCCAGAGAAGAGAAGCTGGAGCAACTCACATTTTTGCCATGCAGTTTAGATTTTAACTAATGCTGGATATATTAAGTACTCAAAGACAGATGAGCTGAAGATGATAACATAAAATCTGGTTCTATCTGGTGATCTGGGCTATTATCTTTTCCACAAACCCTGTTGCTGGCATCTGTAGGTATTTAATAGCACAGAGAGCATTAAAAGTTTGACTGCATCCAATTTTTGAAATACAATTTGTTATTCTCTCACTAGCCTTTCAGAGCTGAGGGAAAAGCTCTGCGTATTTGTTTTCCATTTCTGGAAGAACCTGTCTTTCTCAAAATGCCAGAGCACCTCATTAGTGGAAGCCTTGGTTAGCTTGTAGATAGCTGGCAGAGGTGTTTTGTTGTGCTTGTTTCCACTTCATTTTCCCCTGCTATTATGAGTAAGTAGAAGTAAAAGCATAGTTTTCATTACCTTTAATGAGAGCAGAATCTGCTTTTACTTCATAGCTATTTTCCATTCTGCTCCTGGCACTACACAGAAACACATGCGGGGTGAGACACGGCAGTGAGGTGACTCGGCGGTGAGGGTTCCAAAAGCCAACACTAAATGCAGATAACATATTTTGACTAGTTATGCACATTCATAGGCCCTGACAGAACTTTAAGAGATGCACTATATGGAGGAATCATTAAATGAGATTTAAATTTGGGAAATACAGGAAATATAGGTAAACCTAAAATTTAAGGCCCATATTCAACATTTCTCCACTTCAAGCAAATCAGGAAATGAGGCAGGACTGTGAAGTCCATTTATACTGGAAGAAATAACACAAAACCTACCCGAGTCCTGAATTTTCTCCTTGAATGTACCAGTTCTGTTGGAGGAAAGCCGTACCACTTCTGCTGTCTTTCACAACTGCTGGAGATCAACCAGGTCCTCACCAGCTTCTAGATAAATCAGGTTCAGACCTCTACAATGGAAGAGAAGATTCTCCATGGGTTTCTCAGTACCACATGTAGTCCAGGACACAATTAGAAATTGGGATCATAACTAGTTAGTTCTGAATAGTTATGAGAGGTAATCATGCATGGGAAAGATCTCATCTGATGTAAAGAACATAATTTTCAGCGTCAAGTCTAGGATGCCATATGTTTCTATCTGTACATTCAGCAGAAGCAAACATAGAGCTTGGCATTTGAAAGGTCAGATTTTAAATTGAAGCCATTGGTCAAACATCTTCCTTTCCAATGACAAACAGAAATAGCTCAGGCAAAGACAATCTTAGTCTGATTTTCAGCTCCCTGTCTGGCCTCCCTGTGCAATTCAAGAGCAGTTTCAGGGCTGATCTGCCTGTGTCTACCTCAGATAGATGCATGTTTCTCTTCCCCAGGCATTGACATGCTCAGAGGATGAAGCCTGTGCAGTAGGACTTCCTGACCATATAGGCATTGCTGAGCCCAGGAGCAGCCACCAGCCAGGACCCCATGCACCACTTCAGGGCTGGGCACCTGAAGCAGCAGCCAAGTTCAAAGATGGAGAAGGAGAAAGTGGTGACATGCTCTCATTAGCAGGCCCAGGGGCTGTCAAGACCTTGCAGGCATGAAGGCAAAAGATAGTGAAGAGAAAGTAGCTGAGAGATGAAACAACCGCTTTGCAGAGCACAGTGACAAGAGCTGTACTCACAGAGAAAACTGTGTATGGAACATTATTTCTGCTTTATTTTGTAAATAGAGAAACTATGACTTCATGTCTTACACTTCAAGAGACACACTCTTAGGCTTGTTTTCTTCCATGTCGAAGCTCTAAGAAATCCAAAATGTGTCTCTCTATTTCAGTTCTGGCTCGAGGTTAATCTCTAGAAACAAGTAATGTAACATTTCCATCTATCTTTTCTACTCTTTTGGCGGTTTTAATTAAACTAATATGCTATGACAATTTAAACAAGACACATATCAGCTTCTGGCCTCTTCTGTAATGGTTCAGCTGCTACATGTGCTCCAGTGTATTTTGCTCAGACAGGCTGCTGCTGGAGGCAGGAGGGAGGCAGAATAGTGCCCTTCTGTCATGAGAGATTTCACTGCACTGATCATTGTATATTTGATAGATTCTTTGTCAATGTCAAGTGTCTTTTGTGGTTAAGCCCAGTAAAGCTAAAACAAAAGGTCTCCTAGATATTAGATATATAGTGACATTACTGAATTCACTTGGAGGCAGTAATTTTTTGTCAGCCTATGAAAAGAAAAATGGAGCTAATGGGAAAACAAAAGGAAGATGCTGGCATGCCTTTTTAGCTATTTTTGTTTATGTCAGACATTGTGATTGACATCTGGCCCAGAACACCCCTTCAACCATTGAGGCTGGTGTCATGAAACAGAACAAAGAGACGCTGCCAGCCAAGAAAACACCACTGGCTCAAAGAACACTGCTTTTTGTTTATTTTTTTTTAAGTGTTTCATTTTCAGTAATCAGTATCATTACACAAAAGTAGTTCGCTCACATGCACTCCCCACTTACTAATTGGACTTTTAAGTTTCCTTTGCGTTTGCTTTTTTTTTTTTTTTTTTTTCCCTGCCTGTTTGAATGGCACCAGAGTGCTGGTTTGGTTGGATGACAGTCTGTCATAACAGCGATGTTTGAGGTTAGTGAAAACTGACGTGAAAAATACAATTCGCTGGCCTTTAACTAAAATAGCAGCTCTGGTTTTTTTGTGGAGTTGGCAGGCAGCATTTTTAACCCCCTTTCATGGTGGAGGCAGCTACAACATGTTTTTCTCTAGATCAAGCAGTTTTATCATGAAGTACACTGTCTGTGTCGGTTGTCATATCAGGACATTGCCTTTGAAGAGTAGTTTGCTGGTTTTTGTGTCTCTTGTTGAAGTGCCCTAAAAGGGTTAAGGAAGTTTCATGGTAGTGGTCCAGGACCAGACCAATTATAAAGCTTGAAAAAAATTTTTAGGGGTGATTTTTTTATTAAATAATCAGTGACTAGGATAGGTCCTACAGGTCCCAAACACCAAGGAGACTTTATCACTTGTGTTCTGCAGGTGCTGTAGGATTTCGGTCTTGGTCAAAATTATGTATCAGCAGGAGGAAATTATTCCTGATGCTGAACATTATATCAAAAGACTTTTCATAGGGTGAGAGCTCGAAACTCCATCAGCCACTTCCCTTCATACAGTTACACGCTGAAATGGTATCAGAACTCTTACCTTACCTTACCAAAAAAAAAAAAAAGAATCTTAATCACTTTAAAAGATTCTAAGGAAGTTGGCCTTTGAATGTATGTGCTGGAGCTAAACATGTTTGCACTTTTTCAATAAGGTACCTTTCAGTACTGAACACGGGAATATATTCTATAGAAGCACACACTTAACTCCCCTCAGCATTAATAGCAGATATGCTCACACATTGAGTGGAGAATTTCTCTCTGTCTCTTTGCACAGTGCTCTAAAAAGAACTTTGAAGAAATTGAGAAAAACAGAGAGTGCAGTATATTAATTTTAAGGAGATGAAAGCAGTACATGTCATTCCTAAATTTCATGGAAAATGCACCGTTAGTAACAAAGATCAGTAGAAAATTTCAAAATCATTTTGAGCAGCATTAAAATCAGTCTTCCCTGATTTTCTGTTTTCCCCTTATTTTCAAAGCACATACATTAAACTCATTTTATGCTTATAATGTATATAATGATTCTAGACAACATAAGAAGGACACTGGGATTCTTCCTATTTCAGCGCATAAAGTGGCAAGCCAATTTATGCAGCTTAAACCATTGCTAAAGAAGATGTATCAAAAATTGCCTGTGATCATTACAAATAACAGCCTGAAATGTTCACAAGAAGCTGTTTGCTTATCATATTTTCATTAAAACATCTTTTCACCTGCTTTGCTTTTCCCATGCCTGTAACCTGCATTGTAATCAGTCTTATTAACTGAGAACATAAATATGATTTATTATGGTCTGATAATGGAAGTTGCATGGACCAAGAGAAGGGATATATTGTCCTTTGATAAAATGGCTCTTTTCTCTCAAATAGAGCTCTATCATGAGAGCATGCAGAATGTAGTGAGTGATTATTTCCTCAGGGTGAATGATGGCAGAACCCTACAGAAAATCTTCTTGTTGGCCATGACAGCCTCCGAGTGTCCCCAAATCTCACCGAGTTTGACAACCTGCAGACACTTTTGATGAACTGTATTCTTCTGTCAGAGACAGCCTGTCTGGGAGGAGAAAAGGGAACCTTTATCGTCTGATCTGCTATTATTGTCTTGATCTTTTATAAGCAATCTCTAATGCACATGAATATAATATCCTTTCACACAAGTGCCAAACATAATAGAAATGTAGTTAAAGGACCCTTTTCCCGGTTATGTAAATGTCCTAATACCATAATTAGAAAAGATGGTTCGTGAATGATAGTGGTAAGGAAAGGCTAATCAAAATGTTTTAACATTATCTTTCTGTTTTAAAGACCAAAATCTGTGATAAATAGCCTTTACGGTAGATATGGGGAACTAGCTTGTGCTGAAGCTTTTACCTAAAAGAGAATAGTTTGGGGAGTAAAACTGGTGTTATGTTTTCATAAAACACATAAATGGCAGCTGGTCTTAAGCCAGGAATGATTACTGGCAGATATGACTTAAAGCAAATGAGGATTCTGCTCAAAGTCCCTCCATGGCTGTATAGAAAGAACAAAGCGCTATTATTAAGTAGTGCATTTGGACAAAGGGGTGTTCAAAACTAACTGAAGTTTGCCAACAAATCTCTTTTTCATCTGCCCCTCAGAAGAATAAGCATAACAAAATCTTTTTCAATTAACAGCTGTACAGATTAGCAAAACACCCGTCTTTCTCAGCTCAAGCAGTCTGGCTTATTTACCACCAAAAAAATGCGATGTTTGGGGAGAAGGCCTCCAAGTTGCCCAGAAAAAAAAAAGCAGGATCCTCGATTTTTCATTAACCTTTTGACATCTGGAGCTGGGATGTCCTAATATTAACTACCAATGGTCTTTTGCATTACTAGCGGGTGTTGAGAGAAGTCCCAATTGTCAGAGCCAAAAGGTTAATCACCAATTTCACACCGGTGATGTGGTCAGAGTTCACATGGTACAGCCTGGAAAGGAGGAAATTAAAAAATAAAGTCCTTAACAGAAAACTACACCCCAATATTGTTAAATCTCTCTCTCTCTCTTTTGCATTTTGGTTTTATTTTGTTGTGGGGTTTTTTTTTTAATAGAAATTATGTAATGATCTATTTTAGTAAATACTGTGACTTTTTAAAGGACTTGCCAAAATTTTGCTGAGAAGTCCACATCCAAATATGTGTTCAACTTGTTTGATTTGTTGTACTTTTTATAAGGAAGAAAAAACAACAAAATCTTTGCATACTCAACAGCCTAGACTAGTGTAAGGCAAAGTCTTCCAGGTCTGTTACCCATGCAGGTTTTAGAAAACACCATTCATCTGAGGCTAATTCAGCCTGAGAATTCTGTCCTGTCCCCTTGAGGTGGAGACATCCGAATGTCCATTCGTTCAGAGTGAATTGCTTTGTGCAGGGGCCATATCAGGGATGAATTATGTCCAATAGCAAAAACTAGAGTACAGACTTTTCCCTCCTGCTCCCTTCTGCCTTGATTGTAGCAAATAAGTCAGCCACAGCATTTCCTTCAGAAATATGCACAGCAATATTATTTTACGTGAAAGTACTCACATAGACAGCCATGTCAGTACCTCAGCTGGTATCACTTGACCAGAAATAGCCATATCATATTTTGACTTGTGGCCCAAGAGCTCTCCTAGCCATAGCAAAACAAGATTTATTTTCCAAAAGAAAATATGAAGTATTTCCGAAGACATCACAGCTTGGCATTTACTACCAATAACAATTTCCAAACAAAATGACTTCTCATTTGCCCTGGCAGTATCTGAAATTGTTAACCTTTGTTAATCTTGTGTTTAGCCCTGATCAAAGTCTTCTGATGTCACCATATGCATCAAGCCAGTTCTATGTTTTTGAGACCTTCTATCTTTTTCCGGTCGCTAAGACAAATAAGTAGTGAATCTTGCCCAAAACAACATCCTTCATCCCGGATATTTTTTGCATCACATAGTTTCTCTCATCTCTTTCTCCAATTCCAACAAAATCTATGGCTAAAATCTATCCTCTCTTGATTGCTTCAGTTTTAATGGGGACAGGATTTTACCCTGAAATGTTCTGGAAAAAAAACATCAATCTTTCCAAGTGCCCTATTACTTATTCCACCAATTAGCTGACTGTGGAGCCTGAGTGTCCTTGTACGTCTTCCCAGTCCCCATCTGTATACTTGGCTGCATATGTTTATGCAATTAGAAATGGTGAAAATCTAATAAAATTAGGACAAACCTGAGTAAGACATAATTCTGTTTAATCTCTCAAACTGGATTGCTGAAAGCTTGCTGAATTCCCCAAACCTCTCTCAGGTGCCAATGAATGAGTCAATATCATACCAAAGATCTCACAGCATAGCAGACATAAATTGTGCTTCCAGAATCTCATACACACCCTCAAATAATGAATCTAATGTCTCTAAAGTAATGTCAAGGTTAAAAAAAAAAAGAAAGCAGCAGCTTCCTCCATTTACCAGCATCATACTTGGTAGCCCAGAGTGGAAAAAAAGAAGACAAAAAGGGAACTGGTTGGGAAGGAGTTGTCACTACTTTAAAGGCCTGTGCCTTCCCTGTGGCAGTATTTGAGCATTCCAAACCTCTTACCTTCAGGGGAGGACCACTGACATTATCACACAGGGCCTTTCTTCTCAAAGTTTGTTTTACACTTTGTTTTGTACCGTAGTGGTGACTGGTCATTTGCAAAGAAGTAATCATCAGCCTGGAATAATCCCAGACCGCTTTATACCTGTGTCCTCTCATCATCCACCATTCAAGAGAATCCAGGAAAGCAAGTGAAGAATTATTTTGGCTGAACTTAGGGGGGAATTTTCTTTGAAAGAGAGAATTATTTATAGTTGAAGAGTGGAGCAATTAATAAATCTGTCCTTAGAAGAAAGAACCCAGAATATTTTATCTCAAGTTGTGAGAGCTTTGGTTCTGTATGTAAGCCAAAATATTTGTTGCAGAATGGGGCCCTTGGGTATGAGGAGGAAAACATAAGGGTTGCAGCATAGGGTCCATTGTTCAAGAAGAAAATCTTGTCTGCAGGTCAACCATTTCCTTTTTTTTTTCTTTTTTCCTCCCTGTCTGTTCATCTTCCTCAAAGACTTCATCTTCATGTAGTGTCTTGTGTACTCTCTGAGCTCTTACAGAATTTCCATGAGGTGAGTGATGCAGAAATAGGTTTCCCATATTCATGCAGCTGAAGTACTGCTCCTACTCATACTTTGGGATGCTGAGATTGTAGAAAACAGAGCTGGAAGAGATTGTCCAATACCTGACAGTATTCTTCAGATTTTTTACTATTCTGACATGGAATTCCTCCAGTGATGGAGATTTCATCACCACTCCAGTCAATTATCTCAGCAAGTCTTTACCTACGTGCCAAATACAGCCTAACAGCAAGAAAGACTGATTATGTTCTTAGTCATTATATGTTTTGCTCAACACAGAGGTATCTATGACTTTTACCTTGCTGCTTCTACATTTATTTGTGCCTCCTTTACCTCACCTTCACCATTTTTTTTCCTACTTCATCTTTCCCCCTACTACTTATTTATCCCCCTACTACTACCATTTAAATCACTCCCTTTCTTTTTTCTCTTTTGAACCATGTGCTCCTTGGCACCCCTGTATTTCTTTTCTTCTTTGTGTCTTTCCAAAATCAAGAAAAACAGACTCACATGTGCCAGTGGCCTTGCGACAGAGACCTGTCTCTTGTCATCTCCTCGGAGTGAAGCCAGAATCATAGAATGGTTTAGGTTGGAAGGGACATCAAAGATCATCCTGTTCTAACACCCTGCCATAGGCAGGGACACCTCCCACTAGAACAGGTTGCTCAAGGCTTCATCCATCC
>VWZI01000019.1:351291-363190 GCA_013396835.1 Psilopogon haemacephalus
AGCAAGTCAACTGTGCCACACAGCTTGGTGTCATCTGCAAACTTGCTGAGGGTGCACTCGATTCCTCTGTCCATGTCCCTGACAAAGATGTTAAACAGCACTGGCCCCAGCAGGATGCACATTTTCATTCACTGCACCAAAACCACTTTTCTAAAAATATGAGAAATTATACAGATGTATTAAAATTCTGATCTAAAGGTGATGTTCTTGTGGTATGGCTGAAACACACTGAAGCTGTCTATGGGAAGCACACAATCTGTTCTGGACATGCACATGCAGGGGTAGGCATTACATAGCCCCGCAAGAAAAGAAAAAAGAAATCAGAACTCCTGCCAGTCATAGTAAAATATGTCTGACTGTTAGGGCATTTCATGTACAAAATTACTTACAACACAGGTCTACATTGTAACACAGATCCAAGAACACCAGATTAAATGAGCTCGTCTCTAATTTGTGCCAGAGAAAGTACCATCAAAAAGACTTAAGGTGGAACATCACCATAAGCAGAGAAATGTTTTCGTTTTGTCCTCTCAAGTCAAGTCCGTTGCATCGTTGCCATGTACACATAAGTATGGTAATGTCCCCATGGCACTACAGGCTGCTTGGCTTAACAGGTATTTGGGGATGTCATCATAATCTCCAAAATTCCATGCAGCTCAAACATTAGTGCTTCTTTAAAAAAAAAAAAAAAATCCAACTGTTTCAATTTATTCTTTCACTTTTTTGGCACAAAATTATCACAGAGGTCAGTACTGCCATGGCAGGAAGCAGTATGGTAAGTAAAAGGGAGGACCAAGGCAAGTTTACTCCGCTCTTAAGAGTAGAAAACAAGCCTGATTTCCAGCACACTTATTTCACAGTGCATTGTTGTTGCAATATAAATGTTCTGAAGTTCAGTATCTTCCCACCTACACTGTGACTAGGATCTGTACCTGAAAGGGCTGAGTGCAGTGGTCTGAAGCAAGACTACTATGGGCATCTGATAAAGGAGCTGTTTGCATTAGCACCCAGGAGCCACAGCAGCAAGATCTCAGACTATGCCTTTCCATAGAAGGTCTGAACACAAAGCAGGGAAATTAAACCTGCTTTTGGGAGGCAGAGGTTCTTTGTCCCAGACAACATATTTTCTCACTCCAAGCCTCAGTTTTTCCCTGAAATAGTGACTGACAGCTTCCTGTCTTCCCTCTCTGGACTTGTGTCTTTTTTGGCTAGTGGCTGCTCCTGATTATGGGTAGGTCTGATGACTGTGAGTCTGACCTCCAGGAGGCCTCTGGACACTTCTATATTATATTTGATAATTAAGCCTCCTGTCTTATCCAATCAAGACCAAAAAAAAAAAAAAAGAAAAGAAAGAAAGAAAAAAGAAAAAAGTAAGTGAGACTAGAGGAAACTGGCTCAGCACAAAATGGCAGCCTCAGTGGAGTAAAGTCAGAGCCATTAGCTATTGACTACTATAGAAATACTGAAACTGCATCAGGGATTTATTTTTTTTAATTGCTATATAGGGATTTAAATGAGAATTTTTAAAAAGAAAGAAAGACAGAATGTTTAGTCTACAATCACTCTCTGCTGCCAATACAGGCTATCATATAAATTACTTAGACACTTTTAAAAATACATTATTTACTCAATAACCCATAATGGGTCCAGAGCTCCTTTTACACGCTATTATAGAAGTACATAATTGCTGAATTTTCAAATGGATATTTCTTCTAGGCAATAGTCTGTAATGGCTCCTTCAAAGCTCTTACGCTTTTATCATATGAAGGCCTAAGTAGAAAATGTTTAGTTCACTGATCATTGACCTAATAGAGAGCAACAGCTTCTCTGGAACAACTATTGTCTGCTAGGGCAGATGATGTATGAATGACATTTAAAAAAATTCTTGGAAGTATGTGCTAGGGGAGAATTACTGTTCATGTGCAAAGCAAATACTGCTGCTCAGACCCTCGGAGTTCTCTTGTTTGGTTCCGCTTGGTTTCATTTTTTTCGTTTCTGTCTGAGCCAAAGAACCAACGAAAACAGTTGGTTTTCTGCAGGAAATAAGAACTCAGTCGAGGACCCGTTTGGATCAAGGAGAGACATTTCCACGTTCTAAGAGGTCGTTCAGCTGAATTAAAAACAGTCTCTAATGACAATGCAGGTGTTTGGGGCATGCTACAATGTCAGAAGCTGAATTCTGAAATTAGAGAAGTAAGGGATGCTGCAACTGGGCAAATCACATTTCTTAAACTGGACACAGGAAAACTCACAGGCCTATCCCCGAGTTTCATCCAGAAAGAAAACAGTCAGCTTGACACATTTTCAGCACTATTGCTATGAATCTTACAATTATTGAGCCACTGTTGTCTACGTACATTTATCTTTGAAGTTTGCCGCTTCCATTTCAAGACACAAAGAAAGGCTCAGGTTCCTAAAAGCTTGGAGTAAGAAAACACATTTTCTCTCCCTGCCCACTTTGGGCAGTAAAGCCCAAGGAAGCACTAGTGCCAAATAAATGTCTAAGCGAGGATGGATGCCAGCTAGAGGCAATCAAGCAAAGACCCTCAGAAATGCTGAAAGATATTTCCAGCTCTGGGCCAGGGAAAAGGTCCTTGCTGAGTAGCACAGCTCCCTCATGGGCTAAGAGCTGGTAGCAGTGGGAAGTGCAGCTCACCAAAGGAGGCTCCTGCACAGCCAGCTCAGGAGCTAGATGTGATCTTAACACCTTGTGCCACCAAAACAGACCAATTATTCCTAGCTCAGTGCTAGTTTATATGTGACCTGACATGAGAAGTTCTCCCGTGCCTTTTATTGGTGGATTTCTTCAGCCTAGTAAGGCTGCCTGGAACTCCTAGTGTTCTGGCACAATTAACAGAAAAAAAGACAGTTGCTGGAAATTCTAATATTTCCTTCTGTTTGATTCCTCTGATTGAAGAGAAGCTGAAATCACAGACCAATATGCAACCAGGCTGCACCAGTTAGCCTCATCATGCAAATGAGGCACACTTGCAGGTGAACTTATTAGAGATCAAATAGTTTTAGGCACGGTGGATAATGAAGGCAGAGTGCTTATGTTGCAACAGTCAGAGCTGGAATTTAATCATGTTGTTGATACCTACAGCAGCAATGAGCAAACACAGTAACAGCCACAAAAATCAAACCTTTTGAACAAAAGGAACCTATAAACTAGACAAACAGTAATTTAAAAAAAAACCAAAACCCAACCAAGAAACAAAGTGGCTTCAAGAACAATCTTGCAAGCTGTATTTTTAAAAATCTTTGAGCCCTGTCTCTTTCAGTTGAGCAGCTGGAAAGGTGGGAGTTGCAAGGAGAAGCTCATACGGTGTCACTGCCTGTTCCAAGAGAGAAGTGGCTGCTATGTACCTTTGGGCATGGCTCTGCGAGGGAAGTGACTTCCCTGCAGAATTATGCTTGGAAATCAGCCACGAGGTGAACTGTAGACCACCCTGGGAAGCAGCATCCCCTAAGAAAGAATTCAGAGAGAAACAGAAACAGCCTCCTGGGTTGGAAGTTGTAACAGAAGATACACAACTGACAGGCTGGATTAGCGATCTGGTAGACATTATGAATAAATAAATTCTGGAGAGGCATTAGCCCCTTCTGTCTCAATAAACCTCTCATAGGCTCTCACTGCCCTTTATGCAAACACCTAGGGAGACTCTGAGCAGACCCACACAGTTTTGCTTGTTTTAAGGAGCAAAGATGAGATTCAGCAGGTGAAAACTGCAAAATGGAAGCATTTGGATTCCTGTTGGCAGACACAAGTGGCTAAAAATACCATGCAGCATTTCTTCTAATACCAGTTGGTAGTAGAAGAGCTCCAAAGATGTCAACAGGAAGCCCTAGAGGTTAGAGGGAATGATGTAACCACATGTGACATAATGCTTGGCGTAGAGATTTCCTGGAATTGATTAGTGCCATTCATGATAACAGCAGCCAGAGAGAGAATGAGGACTGGGTGAAGGCCCAGGCAGCATTCAGGCATTGGGTATTTTCCTATTTGAATGCCATACTCAGTCTCGTGGCTTCAGATGCATAGTACAATAACTGCATGTTTTCCTATACAGCTTTTCCTGGGAAGACTTCAAAGCAGCACACTCCCCAGCAACACACAGCTACTCCCACACAAAGGGTCACAGTGAGACATCTACAGAAGTGGAAGGACAAGGAAGACTCCAGGTCCTCCTTCCTCTAGAATACCCTCCCTTCCATTCCTTTTATATTCTGTGAAGTATGAGGTACAGTCAGGTCGTCCTCATCAGTACATTGTTTTATGCCTAGCTACATACAAAAGCTACCAAGTGCCATCTATATTTAACGGGAGGCCTCTGATCTACATGAGTGGGTGGAAATTGATAATGAGTGACATGGGTGCTGACAATGGCACACAAACTCCGCAGCGCTCTTAAAACTTTTAATTGCATTTTAAAGTAATGTAACAAGGCAATGTTTAATGAGTACTTTGTTTAAGAATTTCTGACTTTATAAGCTAATTAAAGAGAAGGAAGGGTTACTGCACTAGGGCAACAAATCCAGGCTGCTGAATGCCTATAATACAGTAACTTGTAGTTCAGATTCAATTGGCAGCCTTGCAAATCTCCAGCCAGCCAGCATGAATGATGTTGGGTTTTTCTTGACTGACAAATAAATTATAATTTTTATTATTATCATCATGATTATTTTAATAGGAAAAAAAAAAAGCAAAGGATAAGCAAGTAGGGATTTTTTGTTGTTTGTTTTTGTTTTTGCCAGGGTTGGTAAGTTTTCATGGCATTTTTTGCAAAGCTGTCATACGGCTGTGAGAGATGAAACTGGAAGGTTTTATGTGAGTACCATTTAACTTTAAACATTCTTCATGGAAACTTACATGGCACATAATTTACATATTCAATACCAGTGACAATTTACTTCTCCCATCTGAGCAGGGCTTTCAACTATGCCACTTGAACTAAATTAATAAACAGTAATTAGAGAATGTTGTGCGAGCGAGCTGTTGATGTTGAGAAGATTCTAATCAACACCTTCTTTTAAGGGCCAATTAAAGCTGAATGTATGCAATATAAACATCTACTTGTATTTAGATATGAACTGGCGAACAAGGTAAAAAAATAAAAATCAGAACAATTACAGCAGGTTAGAGATGGAATGATTAATCTTCATTAATCATGAAAGCAGCAATAATTTCTAAAAACCACTGGCCACCTTCCATGGTGAAGCACTTACAACTTGTGCAAGTCAATTCTGGCTAAGATAAACCTCCATGCTTTCTCAGACAGGCTTGTCTCATCTGCCTCCAATTGCCACTGTGCTATTCACCTGCCTGTAAGACAAGCCTGCATCTAAAGTGAGTCCAGAGCTGCAGTATCAAAAAGGCTTCCCTGGGGGTGAGGCAGTAAAGGCAGACGTACCCATCCCATTAGCACTGTCTCCTAGCAGAGTGAGAGGCTCCCCAGGAGGTGATCTGGGGGAGGATTTGCATGGCACAGCACTGCCATGCAAATCCTCTGAGTGAGAGGAAAAGCTGCCCCAAATTGTCACACATCTATTAGTGGGGAAGAGCAGCACGGGGGCAGTTACACCAGAGCAGCTCATGAACTTGTGCCCGTTGCTTGTCTGTGCTACTTTGCCCCACAGAAAACATAAGGTGGCTTATTCCTGAAAGGTGAATTTAAGGCAGTGCCCTTGTTTCCAAAGTTCCTGAAGGACAGAGGGAAGATCATCTTTGATTTAGACAGAGATGATCCTTATTGTACCAAAGAGAGCCTGCAGTAGTAACAGAGACTTGTCTGTCACCCTTATAAATTGCCAATAAGTTACAAGTAAGCATAACTTCACCCAGACCACAGCTCACTGCTTCCTAAAACACATCATAAAAATAAAATTTTTTTTAAAAAATCATCTAAGCTGATGCAGTGATGCAAAATTTGTCCTCCAAGATAGAAGATACAACAGGCTAATAAAGGTAAGGGAAACACATTCCGATACCACATCAGTGTCATTTGGAGAAAATGACCGCACAACTTGTGGCCATTTGGTACCCAGAAATACTGCCACAGTAATAGGATGTTGTCACCTCAGGCGTCACTGAAATCTACAGGAATTTTACTTAAGAATTATAGGATTAGGCACATGATCAGTGTTTCTTCCCTTTGAAAACAAACATTTTCACTTACCGTTTCTATAGTGGTGTGCGATCATTATCTTGTGACAGTATTTGGTTCCACTGGCATTATCTCCTAATTAGCTATTTAAAAATATATGTAAGAGGGTGGAGGTGACGAGTGGACTTGTAAACCTGACAGGTCTGATAAATTCTTACAAGCTCTACTAATCCCAACCATTGAAAATACGTTAGTAAGGCCAAGCTACCACTTTAAAAAACAACGCAGCCAAAGCCCAGTGTCTTGAACTCTGGGAGTTCAGCACACGGCAGAAGGACTCTGGCACCTGAAGCAGAGCCCCTGCAAAGGAGCAAAAGCAGGGAGGAGTGGGAAGTGGCATGCCAAATGGGAAGGCAGCTGTGGGAAAAGGGCCCCGTTGAAAGGCTGACAGCCTCTGCGTTGTGCTGCCCTATATTGCAGTAGTATCATCATCTAAGGTGTTTGGTGTAGGACCTTGGGGGACTTCTGAAAATCCAATCACAGAGAAGTTTACCAGAGATGAAAAGATGCAAATAATACAAAGGGAAAAGATCTAACAGACTGTGTTTGACATCCTCTGCACTGTCTCTATATCCTGAGAGATTATTGCATTTACAGGCTCAAAATCATAAAAGCTTTCTCCAAGATACTTCACAATATACGAGCAGATGTGGGATTGCAGGCAGTGGCATGGTAAGAACTAGGAAGATAGGTATTCTGATATGCTGGACTTGTTTTGGTTTTGGTTTTTTGTTTGTTGGTTTGTTTTTGTTTGTTTTGTTTTCCTTGCAGGAGATAGGTTTCATTCTCCTTGTTAAAAAAAAAAAAAAAAAGAAAGTAGGACACACGTATAGATGACAGGTCATTTTGGAAGTACTCAGATGCACACAGGAAGCACCCCCTAAATAACATTCAGCAGAGCTAAGAACTATGATTTGTTTCTCTTTCTGAGCTGCTTTTAAGCCTCAATTCAGTAAATGTGTTGGTGATTTTCAGATTGTTCTGAACAGTGGAAGGCAGCAGGGTAAATGTCTGAAGAGTACTGATAGTATGAGAGAGGCTCTGAACTGACATTTACTCTAGTATTTGCAATTCGATCCAACATGCCAGCATGCAATATGATTTTTATTCTGATCAGAATGAATTTCCAAGGCCTGAATTTGCTTGCAATAACCATGGCCCATCAGTAACTTTACAGTAAACAGGGAGAGGCAGAGGGGAAAAAAAAAAAAAAAAAAAAAAAAAAAAAAAAAAAAAAAAAAAAAAAAAAAAGGTGTAAGCAGGAAGAGAAGTCTACATTAAAGTTCTCTATAGATTTTTGTTTCCCATTGAAAGTTTTCTCTTGCCTGAAGTCACTTCTGTCCTTTTTTTGCACCTCTTCAGGTCCACTTGGTGAATAAATTAAATTAAATTCCACTCTTGCTCTTAATACTTTTTAAATGCAAGCCAAGCCTCTTGGCTTTTCATACCTGGACATCTACTTTTTAAAAAATGCTATTGGGTAATTTCTCTCTCTTTCATAGGCTGGTGCTTTGGCCTGTATGCACCCTGTGTGCTCACTAAGGCTCGTGCATAACAGCAATGGACGATTAGTCCAATTAAGTCTCCATCAATTTCAATGGCTTATGCAAGAGTAGATGGGGCACAATATGTAATTTCAGCTTTTTTTTTTTTTTTTTTTTTTTCTTTTTTTAAATTGTTCCATTAAACTACAGAACTGGAACATATTCATGAATAGTTTCTTTCTGCTTTAACCCAAGGAGTTCCTGACATAACAAAAACTGGTAATTAACTGTCTTGAAGACTTTTACAAAGGGCTTTTTAAAAAAGTCCTAGCATGTGGCACTTGCAGCAGTGACTCCACATTGCCAATAAGCCTGCAATGCATTCTCTGTTAAACAAGGTTTGCACTCCACCTCAAGATCAGTTCTTGGCTGGTTTCTCCACTGCTCTCCTACTTGGAAATTACAAAGTTCTTCTGCATTTCTTTGTGTGCCAAAGGCTAACCTCCTCCTCCTTGACGTCCTCAATTCACTTCGCTTCCTTAAAATCCCAGTATCAGAGGGCCACTTGCCACCAGTATAAAGACCAAGCAGCAGGTCTCCAGTGGCTAGGCAAGGTTCAGCCTCCTCTTAGTGTCTGCGCCTTTGGTTCAGATGTATTTTGGCATGCTTTGGGAGTCCTCACTACCTGATGCCTGCTCTGCACCTACTCAAAGCACGAGGGGCTCTCCCTGGTAAAAAAATCAGGCTTGGATTTTTCAGGTTTCACTCAGCAGCATATGATTCGTAGCTGCTGATGCAGGTTGGCTTTAAGCATAGCCAATTTTACCTACTCTTGCTTATTTTACCTGGTGATAATACATTCTGTTTCTGACAAAAAATAGTACTGTGATGGGTGTTTCTCTGGTTCCACCATACTTTTACACTTCCTGCTAACTAGGTGCAAGCCTTATTGTTGCAATTCCGAATATTTTGCACCATTTATAGGTCCAGCATGAAAGACACTATTAATGTATGTCTTCCTGTAATGCTCCAGACAGATTGGTTCACTGTGGAACAATTACATACATGTGTGCAAGCCTATATTTCTTGTAAAATCAAATCATGTAAGGATGCCTCAGCCAGAATAAGCCATAAAGCTAGACAAGGCACAGAAAAAAAAACCCCAACCATCCCCAAATATGTACTGCTTAAGTTACAAAATGGTAAAAAAAATAAAGCAAAATTGGAAAGGGCAAAGGAGAGAAAATGTAAACACAAGATTTTATACACTCTGTGTAATACAGAGTGCATGTAATTTTGACATGTTGGTATCATGAGCTGCCAATGTAGTTCAGAAGAGAAAAGGATATCTCCAGAATTATGGCAATGCTGCTCTCTCTCATCAAAGCTAGTTACAAGATCTATGTCTGTGGTTGCCAAGTCTAACTGCCTAGTTGGAAACTAAACCAGGAGAAATAATTTCCTAAGTGATTGTCTTTAAGGCATCCAGAAAGATCACAGTTTTTCAGATCCTCCTTTGCAAAAGCAGCCCTTTTAGGGGCACCTCACAACCACCCCCCTCAGTGCAACGAGTGCACTGCTGCTGAAAGTCTCCCCAAACCTGCTGCACTCAGCCCTTCTGTAGGACGTCAATGAGGCAATTGTAACGCACCACTAAGTTGATTTTGTGCCTTTGAAAAATCTCCTCCTTAACACAAATACTCCATCACTGTCGGCTGAACACATTTAACTTTCGAATTAATGTTATTTTCAAGAGGTCAGACATGTGACAGTAACAACAGTCTTTTGCCAAGCCATGTATTTCAGGTCTGCATCTGAATTTCCCCAGAGCCTGGTATTGTTTAAGTACGAGTAACCGACTCTGGCTCATCGCTAATGCGAAACTTCTGTTCTCTGGACTCCTTCAGGGCTTCCTTCCCCATGCAGGCATGGGGAGGCAGATCCACTTGGTTCCCTCTTTCACAGTACACATTGCTTAGCAGCTCAGAAGCACCTAACAGCCAGTAGCTAAAAGTAATGGCAGTCATTTTTCTTCCCATTTTGTCCCTATCCCAAAGACTGCCACATGATTCACTGGAGGTTTAGATGATAGCCACTTGTTTTGTGAAAACTCACACATACACCAAGGGCCACAGCTGCCAGGTTGCACCACTCACTGGGATGGGGACACCTCCAACATGGCTCCTGGACTGCCTGGTGCTTGCAGAGAGGTGGAGAGGAGTGGAAGCCTCTGGGAAGCAGGACAGTGGCTGCCTGCACTCATAGCTGGGCTTTCAAAAAGGAAGAGGAAGCTGATCTCCAATCTAAGGATACTCTATTTTATATTACATTGCAATCATATGGAATACCAAATCAGTGCTCTGTAGCCTTTTGGTGGCTATACAGATCTAGGATGTTCAGAAATATTTCAGGAAGCACTATTTGTGGAAGCACATGCAGCTGGAGGTGGCCTGGGCTCTGATTTCAGTGGAAACAAGTGTCTGCCCCACTGCATCAATCTCTGTGACTCCGGCAGCTATCACGTAGTTGCAGTGGGCTTTGGGATAGGTCTGGTCTGTGTGTGGTGCCACAGCCCAGTCCTCATGATAAGTAAAGCTGCAGGTTTCTGCAGTTCTGCAATGAGCTTGTTCTTACCAAATTAACTTCTAGTAATACCAATTAATATTGCACAAACATTGACATTAGTTCTCTCCATGTAGCGATGCTCTAAATCCCTCTCTGCTGCTGTGAGCTGCTGAGAGGATTTTGGGGTGCACATTCCCCATCTCCATACATACCTCCAGGGAGCTGTGCATGGCCTGGGACTCCTTTTCTCTCCATCTCTCAGCACAGGTGTGATCTGGATCTTCTGTCAGTTAAATCTTATTTTCCAGCTTGCTTTGTAATTCGGATAGTGTTTCGGTTCACTTGGCTGGCATGGAATATTTTCACCACACCCTTGTCTCTTCAGAAAAAACAACCTCTTTTCTAACCTCTGGCAGAGCTAAACCGAGTGAGTAAGAAGAAACAGTAGTGAAGGCATAATAAATAAAGCTACCCTGAAGAAATATGTACACAAGGCAAGATGAATGGGCATCATCTACCTGTACAGTGTGGCTACTAAACATGGGAGGAATAAATCAGACATGTTGAGTGTGCTCAACACCTGACAAACAGTGAATGACATTTCTGGAAACCATAGTTTTATCTCTGCTTATTGGGATCAAACACTTGTAATAGTTGTGGATTCATTTCCTCCCCACAGTCAAAACAATAAAACTGAGGCACCATTTTATTAATTTCCAAACCAACGTCAGATAAGCAGAATTGCATTTTTAAAAGTAAACACCCTGCCATAGAATTGGAGGATATGTAAGCATTTGGTGTTCTTTTTTTTTTCCTGTGTCTATAAAAGCAGAATATTTTTAGCATTATGAATAGATTTCATTTTGTAAGTTGTGCAAAAAGCACCGATAAGGCAATGGGAAAGCAGCAGTGATTGAGGCAGAGTAGGAAGAAATACCACCCATATTAGGAGACAGCCACTTACTTAGTGGCTCCCATTTGAATAAAGATGCCATTGTTCAGCCAGAAGAATGCACATATTCACAGGCCCAGCACAGAATAGCTCAGTGTATCTAGAACTCCAGAAGTGTCCAAATTACAGCCCCAGGGCCAGAACTGCCCTTGAGTCTTTCTGAAGAATGACCCACTGCTTAATTAATCAGTGCTTTAACTGTGAGTGATCCCAGGACACACTTTTCTCAGGCCTTTTTCTTAGCTCTGCTTGTTCAGAACAAACCTTTAAATGTTCTCTGGCTGATTTTTGACCATTTTTTCCCCCCTTTCAAGATTATTATTTCCTGCTTCAGTGTGAAACCTCGTTAGAAACGAAGACCAGCATCTAGATGATCTCAGTTAAGTTTACTTGGGTAACAAATTATGGACTGGGGATGGAGAGACACTGGCACCCTTTCAAGGCCTACCAAAAAAAAAAAAAAAAAAAAAGATTAAGTCTACAGACTCCCAGAATACTGCTACTGCAATTTTCTTTCCATATACAAAGGAAGAATTATAGCAGTGCTGATGAGTTTGTACATGCCATTCTGTTAGTCATATTTGATTCCACTGCTGTAACTCCAGCTGTTGTTCATAGAATCCTTACCAAGATCTCTTTCCCATTTACTCTGCACAAGACAGTTTGAAGTTACAGTATTGAGACTCTTTCTTGTCACATGTTGTCTGGATTCTCATAAAGCTTTTTTTTTTTTT
>VWZI01000019.1:363223-468153 GCA_013396835.1 Psilopogon haemacephalus
TCTCTAATTTTTTCTGTCTGGGCAGAACTGAGATTTGTGGCAACTGGACATCCGTGAACACAATGGGGAAAAAAAATGTCCAAAAATGTCTTTCCAAATTGGCCATCACCTCATCTATCTAGCTCTGATGATAAAAATCCATCCTATTTTAATTGAAGCTACAGTTTAACGGGGAAAAAAAAATCAAAAGTTTTGCCTGAAATGAAAACATCTGATCTTTACAGTGAAAATTAATGTTGACCCTCTTTACAAACTTGTAACAAAATAGACAAACTAAAAAAAAAAAAAAAAAAAAATTAACACACCAACCCTGAAACACTTTTNAATTTTTTTAAAAAGTCAGCATGAATGTTTTGAAAAGCTGTAATGATAATATAATCTGCAGCTAGGGAAGCTGGAGCCATACTGTTTGATAGGCCCTATCTCATGATATCCAATAGTAAGCTAAGTGAAATGATATGACCGGATGGCCTAACTAAATTTAGTAGTCTGGTGAATTGCCACTCTACTAAATTTAGCCAGCTCATAATGGGCATTAGATATCTACAGGCCAAATGATAAAATCTATCTTGCTTTTTTAGGCTCCCAGCAACTGCACACTATACTACATTGCACTACGAAGAAATAAGCAAATCTGCAAGGGAAATCGGGAGAAGGGGGAAACTAGACCCTAAGGAATGCAGAAGGAATCAGGATGTGCAAATCTGCATCCTCATGCTCAACACAAGAGGCAAAGTCGCATGGGTGCTCTCCAGATGTGTGACCTGAAGGAAGGAAGGAAAGGAGAGCTCTGTAGGTGTAATAATCCTCCCCACTGTAAAGCTGCCACTGCAAACACAACTTTGTGCTGGACCCATGGGAAGCAGGTGTGGAAGCTGGGCTCTCTGAGCCTTGCTGCTTTCACAAAACACATGCTGGCTGCATTTTCTTACCATTCCTTCTACATTTTCCATTCTGGGCTTTGCAGTTCTTATGGTAAACAGGGCCATGGATTTCTACACAGAGTTGCCTGTATCTGTGAGCCAGCTTTACAGCTATGAAAACTGTTAAGTCACTTTTCTCAAAAACATATTTGAGGTGTTACTTACACAGCTCCTGCTGTTTAAAGGGATTTCTGCTTCCCAGTTTATGTGTTCTGTGACCTCTCTACTGATGCGAAACCATGTAGGACACTTTTTTTTTTTTTTAAGGTTAAATCTAATATGGTTAGAAGCTTCTTAAAAAATTGTTTTAATGAACAGAGAACAATATTTGGACATGAAAAAGAAGCAGCATAACATTATTACCATGCCCTTAAAAAAGCTGCATCTTTCCATCTTCAAGTAAGATGCTACTGGGTGCTCCATGAAAACTCAGTGATATTTCTTGATTAGAAACAAGAAATAATGCCCTTATGCTCACTTCATCCCCCAGTACAGCAATGGAGACATAGTCTTGGTATTCATCAGAGTCTGCAAATCTAGATTTATAGTGAAGGTTGAATACCATGAACTACGTTAGCTTTGATCCCCTCCATACAATAGGCAAAATCTGACCAGTTGAGAGTTCCATATGCATCGATCTTTGCAAGAAGCAATTTTACTGATCATAGTGTGTACCTGTTCAACAGTCAGAGACTCAGAACAGTAGTTTGTAAAAATAACATATCTAAAAAGAAACCCAAACCAAAACATAGAAATCCCAACATCCTAATTTCCTAAACTGAAAGGGGAAAAAAAAGGTCCTTAGAAAATACTTTGTCCTTTTGGCAGGAGAGGAGCTTCTTAAACAGGAGCTAAGAAGTGGGTATGAAAATAAGTTCATTACAGCTCCTGCCTGCCTGCTGTCCATCTGCGTAGACACAGTGTTTTGGTGAGAAAATTAAAAAAAAAAAAAAGGGAAAGGGACAGAGCTCAAAATCCAGAACATTCCATGCACTTGTGACATGGTGATTTTCACTCAGAATTTACCCCTTTTGCAAGATTTTAAAATCTGAGTTCACAATAAAGGGATGTGGGAAATGTGATCACCCTCTCTGAGTCCCCTTCTTGTAACTTTTGGAAATTTGCCCATTTTGACTCCGATTGCATCTGAAGGCTGTGTGGATCTCAAACACGTTAGGCTATCACAAAGTGCACCCCTTATCGATGCCCCTATCAAGATGCCAGCCCACCCTCACCTCAGAGAAGTTGTCACAGAGGAAACCTATTAGGCACCAGAGAATCCAACCACAGCAGCTAAACACACCTGGGACCAGGGTGCCCTAGTTCTGCTGCTCACACAGTAACTTGTTTTTCTTTTTATAATTATGTCTTAATCATTCTTTATGCTGAAATAATCATAGCATATTTACAACTAGACTCTATTTTGTCTTCAGATCAGTTTCTACGTGGCCTCATACTGCCATTCCCAGCCCAAGTAACACTCTTCCTATCAAAGCCAAATTGGATTTCTTTTCTCAGACACAAGTTTGTAAGGTGTTTTTGTCAAATGATTTACTCAAGTTCAGATGTTACAAATAGAGCTGCTGATGTAAAGAGGTAGTGCAGCAGTTCTGGATCTGACCCAACAGGTATTGGTTTTCTCCTTGTTGTGTTTTCTAACTCTGTAACAAAATCTTTGTTGCATGGCTTCACAACCCAACAGTTGTGACACTTGCCTGCTCACTCCTGTTATGCTTCTCACTCTTAGCACAGATGAATACTTACTGGCCAGGAACCATGAGTGTCATTTTTCCAAACGTCATGAATTTTTTTAATCACAGAATCAGTCGGGTTGGAAGGTACCACAAGGATCATCTAGTTTCAACCCCCCCTGCCATGCCCACGGACACCCTACCCTAGATCAGGCTGCCTACAGCCTCATCCAGTCTGGCCATAAACACCTCCAGGGAAGTGGCCCCAACCACCTCCCTGGGCAACCCATTCCAGGCTCTCACCATTCTCATGCTGAAGAACTTCCTCCTCATGGCCAGTCTGAATCTCCCCACCTCCAGCTTTGCTCCATTCCCCCATGTCCTGGCACTACCTCAGAGCCTAAAAAGTCCCTTGCCAGCTTTTTTGTAACCCACTTCAGATACTGGAAGGCCACAATAAGGTCATCTGGGAGCCTCCTCTTCTCCAGACTGAACAGCCCCAACTCTTTCAGTCTGTCCTCCTAGGAGAGGTGCTCCAGCCCTCTGATCATCCTCATGTCCCTTCTTTGGACACTTTCCAGCGTGTCCATATCCCTCTTGTAATAGGGGCTCCAGAACTGGACACAGTACTCCAGGTGGGGTCTCACCAGAGCAGTGTTTTGGTGTTTTTGGTATTTTGGGGTGTTTTTTTGTTTGTTTGTTTGTTTTTGGGTTTGGGTTTTTTTGGTGGGGGGGAGGGTATTGGTTTTGTTTTCTGATACAACTTTTCCCCTGTCTGCCATGGTTTTACCAAGCTATTTGTAAATATTTGGGAAAATGCACTACTTTCACATTGCTCCTAAGATGAGTTCCATCTAGACTTGTTAATTTGCATATATTCATGTTTTACAGGTTTTCTCCCCCCTCACTTTTTAATCAAACACCTGTTTTCACAAAGCCTTCATTTCTTCCTAATTGTCAGTCCTTATTATTTTTGCCAAAGACTGATTTTTAGGGGTTGGTTTTGTGTTTTGTTTTTGTTTTTGTTTTTTCTTTTGTTTTTTTTTTCCTTAAAGTGGTTCTATTGCTCATCCATTTAAAAATCATAATTAACTTCACCTCCTTCCTCATTTGCTAATGGGTCTATTTTCTCTCCAGTATTTCCTTTTCCCTTGATACATTCATAAAGTCACTCTTGTTTCTTTTATCCCCTTTGGCTAACTTTAACTCGTTCTGTTTTCAGCTGGGAAAAGGGAGACCTTCACAACATAGTGCTTGGAACCTCCACACCATTTTATACTTTCACAGCCTTTTGCAGACATCAACTCCTTGACTTTCATAACATGCCAGTGTGGTAGAAGAGTACTACTAACAGCTTTGTTTTGATGAGGAAAGTGAAGGGGAGGTTCTGAATAAATCAATGCTAAGTCCAGAGGGGCTGCTCTAAGAGCCAAAACCTCCATCCATGTTTTCAGGCAAGCAGACAACTAAGCCTGCTAGTGGGCACAACATCATCACCAAAGTCAGAAAGCTGAGCTCAGGCAGTGGAGTGAAAAAAAAGTCTCTCTTTCAGCTGCCTTTATTTCAGTTTCTTTTTCAAGTGAAGACTTCATGGAGGTTACCTAGCTAGGTGTCTGCTCAGTTCTGCGGACCAGATGCTCCTATACAACATTAATACCTCTGGTTAAAAAGTCTGTAGGAAAAAGCAGTGCAATTGTTTGCCTAGGAGACATTTTTAAGAACTTCTTGTTGCTTTATACACGTGCCTGACAAGCATCTTTACCCTTTGATAGCCACTACTTTTAGAAAAAACAATTTCAAAACCATATGCTCCAGGTGCTTGAACTAAGACTTAACTAGCCCTGTTCACACAGGGGCATGTCAAGGATATTTTCATGCAAAGATGCCAGCCTGGCCTTCCTGTGATTTTCTTTAGTTTGATTATACCCACACAGGATTCTCATAGAGTTTCTTAGCTTGTGGTTCACGGACCACTGGTGTGCTACAAGATATTGGCAAGTGGTGGGTGAAACAGCTGCACGTCATCCAAGGATGACCAAAAGCCTAAGCCCAGCAAAGGAACAATGAAAGCCTATCTTAATTTTGAGTTGGTTTGCAGATGAAAAGCATAGTGGTTAGACATGCAAAACAGCCTGAGGACATCTTTTTCATGATCCTAAACAGGGGTTAAACTCTGGTTTGTTCATGTGTAAATCTAAAAGTTAAATTATTTTTGTCATCCTTTTTTTTTTTTCCCCCATAAGCTGGTGTCAGCAACATCACATTACCCTTGCTTCAACTGCGGTGCATCACCATGCTGCTCCCCAGCATGAACAGCCTAGAGCTTATTGTAGTGCTGCCCCTTACACTAGCTGACCAAAAGGGTCTTTACTGGGTCCCCTGGGGACTTCTCTCTCCTTTCCCTCTTGGCCATGCTCCACTCCATGCTCACCATGCCTGTCTCCCACAGTTATAAGGCAGGATGTGCTCCTCTGTAGCCAGAGGCTGATGCCATGCTGCAATTTATGGGGCCGGCAGCCAGAGGAGGTACAGAGATGCAATCTTTTTCTCCCCTGAAGGACTCCCCAGGGAAGTGAAGAGTGAGATGTAATGGTTTAGTTCCTCCACCTTCAGAGCCTTTTCCAGAAAGAGGGCCAAGTTAGTTCCTGGATCTCCATT
This sequence comes from Psilopogon haemacephalus, assembly GCA_013396835.1. NCBI lineage: Eukaryota > Metazoa > Chordata > Aves > Piciformes > Megalaimidae > Psilopogon > Psilopogon haemacephalus. The sequence goes on from VWZI01000019.1 coordinate 368,496, forward strand.
TGTGTGTGTGTATGTGTGTACAAAGGGGAAACAGGGGAGGTATCCAGCCCTGAAAAATTACTTGGTTAAGTTCTGCTGAGAGGCTGCTTAGCCAGACTGTGCTGGCCAAGTATCCAGTTCAGATGTTTATGGACATTTCTTTCTAAGGGCTGAAAGCTTGCATCTGTTCTTCCAGTTCAAGTCCTCCCACAAATTTGAACAAAAACCTTGTAAAGTTCAGCATCTTCCAAATTGCCCCATATAAGTCACTACTGAAACCATATCCAAATGGCTCCCCCCCCTGCCATACCTTCCACAGAAATGACCTAAACTTTGTCAGGTTCACATGTCCCTAGAGATGATCTCATTTCACTGCTTCAAAAGAGCTTTGGTCTGCACAGCCTGTAGCAGCAAATTTACACTTCAAAAAGCAGACAGCTTTTTCCACATCTTATTCACTTAATGGGTGAGAATGTAAAATTAGTTCCGTTGCTGATGAGGACCTTGAGCCAAATGAAAAGTGTTCATTTGTCAGCACAGACTTACAGCCTGAAACATGATTATATAGCTAATCCAATAATGGGTTTTGATGCTGAGCATTTATTTATATACAGTATGTCTTGTTATCTGTTGATAATCAGGCTCTACAATTTACTCTCTTTTGTGTCATTAGACATAGCAACATCTTCCAGACATATTATATTTGTGCGTCAACATACAAACACACACAAAATCTTTCTGACCAAAATACTCTCTTCACTTATTTGCCTTGAAACAGCATTTGAATTTGAGATTTTTGTAGCTTACAATATTAGTAGTAAATTAATCATTTTAGACTGAGAACCTCTCTACACCTTAGAAGTCTTAATAGATTAGAATTTGAGACATAAATTTTGTTTCCTTATCTACAACGTCATATGAACTGATTTATTCTCTTTTGCCTGATGTGAATACCAATATCTAATTATCTCAGGTATAAATTTGTATACATTAAATGGTTCCTATCCCAAAGTACTCAATGTGATAACATCAGACAGTATCTTAGACTTTGCTAACTATGCAAACGTCACTATTTGATGGCTGAACGGATTAATCTTTTATAGAACAGAAAGTAAGTATAACTTGTTAATGTTAATATCAGCCACTTCCTACATCGAGTGCATTAAAATCAAACAAAATCAGAAAGTCGTTTGCTTTTATTTCCAACTTTTTGACTAATTTCTGTTGGTACCTAACACTCCTGCAGTTATGTGGCTGACTGTAAATCTCTAATGCTCCATTACTGGGACAGTTTACTCCTCATTTAAATATAGATTTAAAAAAAAAAATAATAATAAATCGAATATTTTTAATGGTGAGGCATTTAAATAGCTATTCTATAATATGATACATTGTAACATTCACCAGATATTTGGAAAAAAACCCAAACAAAAAATCTATGGGAAAATAAAATGACTTCAGTATTAAACTGGGAGCTAATTGCAAATGTGGGGCACACCTGCAAACTCTGCAAACAATCCTGCAACACTACACAGGGCAATTTCTGTGCTAAAGGATACCTCTGCGTGCAGAAACACTCAGGAACCCCTCTGAAGGCTGGATGAAGTCTCCTCTAAATTTGGCAGCCATGAACCCTTTAGAAGTAAAGCTATTAAGCAAAATTTACCTCAAAGGATAGTGCAAATCAAAGGTGCAGGTGAGATGCAAATGATGTGTGAGCCAAAGTCGAGCTCTGCCACTGCCTCTCCTGTGAGCAGGATGAGGCCTCCCTGTGTGCTTTTGTTTAGCTGAAATTTACTCTACAATAAATACTTATATATTGCTGCAACATGAGGTTTTATTGGGCTGCGCCAGTTTACTAAAAACAGCAGGCTGGTAATAGCAGTGCTTGTGGTTTTGCCTGTAATTCATTTGTGCATGGTAATGCACAGGGAGAGATGATACAAGATAATAAGGCAAATTAAAAAAAAAAACAAACAAAAAACAACTAAACTCACTACTTGATATTAGGGCCATGTTCAGGCAGGCTGAGTCTTTGGATAGGTTTGGGGTTTTTTTTGTTGTTGTTATTGTTATACCTCAGCAAGGTAATTCATTAGGTATTCGCTTGGGTAAAGAATAAATGAATATAGCATACATTACATCCTCACTCTAGTTGCAGGAACAAATCTTTCTTGTGCCCGCCAATGTAATCTTCGGAGTTTTCGTTATATAAAACACCTCAAGAAAAATGCACCTCGGTAAGATTTACACTTTATTACTCTAATGATTCTACAAACACTGCCACAATGTGATGAAAGGCAAAGCAGTCCTGATCTGATTGAGAGCTAATAAAAATCAGTACTGAAAACTGAAAATAGCACCCTTATCATCTTTCTTTCATTTAGACCTGATTACTAGGGGATTATAATGCAATCACAGCTATGTGTGAGAGGTAGCTATGGGAACCAGTTTTAACTGTTTATCTAGCCAAAGATCTTAATTTAAGTTTGAACACTCTGATTCATTTATATGTAAGACACCAAGGAGACAAAATGCAGAAGAAACAGATGCTCGCTTGTTCTTTCCATTTAACTTCATAAGCTACCAGCCAATTTGTCTTTCAGGGACAAAATTAATTTTTGATGACAATGTGAGCAAGTAATAAACTAGAAGTTCCTGTCCTGGGAAACTTGTTAAGGCTAGGTAACATTCTGGAGTTATTTAGAAAAAAAAAAAAAAAAAAAAAAAAAAAAGAAGCACAATTTGCTCATAGACTTGCAGGGACATCTGTAACAGAGTTTTCTTTGTCCCTCTGCTGTTACTCATTTCTGGGGGGGCTTTATGACACCTTTTCCAGAGGTTGATTTGAAAAAGTTCAAAAGGAAATGTATTGCCCATTATTTCTTTCCTGTGGGGTATTTCTCTCTTTTTAGACTGTTTTCCAACCCCCTACCCCCCCCCACCTTTCATATTCAGAAATCATGCAAACCTCAAACCCATTTGCTTGCTACTTCCACAGAGCCAGACAAAGTAACCACCAGTCAGGACGCCTAAGAAAATGAATCAAAAATTATCTGAGGATAACAGTTTATCAGAAATTTCAAGGCAAGTACACACCTGAAAACATCTGACAGAGCATTGCTAAGCAGTGTGTTGCAGATTTAGATGGAAGGAGCTTTGCCCATTAATGCTGTTAACCCTGTCAAGATACCATCATTAGCAGGGGAAAAAAAATGCCAAAATGAGAGGAGCAGAGAGAAAAAGAGAGACCCACCCTAAGAGCTCGCATTTTCTGTATGGGCTGTGTGTACATGCTCCTGCATCAGTTACTTAACCAAAATTATCTTTGTTGGTGCTATTTTGTCCTTATTTCAGAGGCACAGCTCTTTACACTGCTAACATTTTTCTGTAATTTGGCTCATTCACTGGGGCCTTATCCCCACCTGGCAGTCCCTCCACATCTGAGGTTTTCTCTTAGGTAAATTCCTGCAGTCTAATGTCTGTCCATTAAGCACACCGTCTGCCGTGCTTAACGTTCGTTTACAGCTTATATGCTTCACATATAAGCTGTTCCTTTTCCAGCAGCTCTTTTGAAGAAAGTTTAAAGCAAGTTGCAAAATGTTTCTTTTTCATCTAAACAGGGAAATGGATTTAAGAAAGGAAAAGAAGAGCCTGAAGGTTTAGCTCTTTCAAATTTTAAACAGAATTCAAAACACTGTTGGAACACATCTGTCAGAGGAAGCACGAGAGGACCTGCATTTTAAGAGTGAAATCTCTTCCCTGACTCTTTCCTTGATAATGGCTTGCACGAACAGCACCTTTAAACCACATCAATCCCAGGCACTTTCCATCCATCCAGTTATTATTTCCCATGGCACTGAAGTGCAACTACCTCTAGACTGAAGCTTCTCAGCAATGCGCAGCCCACTGTACATCACCCTGCCTCACAACAAGACCTGATCTTAAGTATCCAGCTGAAATTATAAAAGAAGGGGAATTTTAAACGGGTAGTTCAAACCAGAGGATGGCCTGGATACTGCACGGAGCAACGCCAGCTCTTGATTTAAAGGTCAGGCAGTTTCAAATATAAGAATAAAGTTTAGTGAGGAAAAATCTAATCATTCAGTGAAAACTATTAACTTTGCCATGGTTCTGCCTATATTTACATAGCAAGACCTCACCAGCACACCACCCAAGTGCATGGTACATGGCCTGACTGTCTGTAGGGATTCCTTGTCTCTGATTGTCTGTAGGGATTCACTGTTTCCTACTGCTGTCCTTCACCTTCAGTTAGTTCTCAGTGACCAAGTCAGTGCTTCAAGACATGTCCATCAAGTGTGGTGACCTGGCCATTAGCTGAGCCTCAATAAGGATGGAATCGGCAAGATCTGCTACAAACATCTCATCAGTGGGACTCAGGAAATTTAAAGTTCATTGCTCTGTTTTCATACTGTCCTTGGCACAGACCTTTGCAGCAAGGGTACAGTCTGAGGCCATACAGATGGAAACAGAGCATGAATTCATGCTTCGAGAACAAAAAAGTAAGGGAATTTTGTACACTTTAGAAAAAGAAAAATCCACAACATTTGCAAATTAAATCAGGGCTTGGGAGAGATGAGGTGTGCCAGTTCTCTGATGTCTCTTGCATGGGCAAGTGTTCCTCTAAGGCAATGCTGACAAAATTTCCCACCTAAGAAACTCCACAGGTTTGGGACACATTAATTATTGAGGCAAGCCTATTAAGAAGAATGCAAGGATATAGGCTATAAAAGAAAGACTCTGACAGGAAGGTTTGTGTAGGAGAGGTTTGACTGGTTATTCATGGAGCTCTGCAGCAAGTCTGAAGATCAGTGTTGGCCTGCTGGGAAGAACAACAATCACCGTGGGAAAAAAAAAAAATTGGTTTTCTGGGGTGCAGATACAAGAGTGAGGTGGCTGGTGTGGGGCTACAGTACATGTAATAATAATCCTTCACAAAACAACATTTTAATTAGCCTGAAATGAAGTTGGAAAGTATCCTTATTCAGATTTTTTAAAAATCTTTACATCTAAGATACATTATTGGTTTAAGTACCAATATTGGAGCATTTCAGTTCACCTAACCAGTCACTCTGAGCCCCTGGTACACTGGCTCAGTAAGAGCAGCTGAGGTTAAGCATAAAGCAGAGGAGGTGGAGAGATGGGCTGATGCAATTTTGGGAAAACCTGTGCCACAGAATCACAGCTGCCACTTTGTTTCCTATGAAGGTCTGGGGCCTGACTCGATACCACAGTGCAAAGTTTTGCTACCGTCTGATGACTAACTTTTTAAAGCCTGCGGATCAGGAAGACATTAGTAGAACAATGAAAAACCCAGCTCTAAATAAGTCTGGAACCTATTTGCAAAACCAAATAGTTGTTTTCCACTCTTCCAGAAAACTCAGTAGAGCATAATACGTTACAAATTTCTGTGCAGAATGTCTTATATAACCCCTGCCCATTTCAAAGAAGCTGTAAATTTGGGGGCTGGATATCTGAAATGCAATTTTGATCATGCTAAGAGGTGGGAATACCACAGCTGGGCTGGAGCCAAGCGAGCCTGAGAAAAGAGGGAGAGCCCACAGGCCTCTCCAAAAAGCCCTCCACACAAGATGAACCTGCAACCTTGCCATTATAGTATGGAGCCCACAAACCCAGAGCACAAAAAAACTTAATTAGGGCAAGAGTTGTTGAAGCAGGATGGTTGTGTCCTGCCCTAATTTAACATTTTACAGACTGCAACCACCATATTTCTGCTACAAGGGAAGCAACATGAGCTCCCTCCATAGTATATTAGGGTGTAAATTGACCACAAACATGGAAACATTCCTCTCAGCTTCGAAAATCAGTGCAGAAAGTATATGTGAGCTATACGGGAGCCGTGTCACAAATACCTCAATGCTCAGTGTGACAACCCCAAGCTGGGTCACCTCTGGTCTTGGAGGGCAGCAGTCTTTAGAAGACCAACAAGTCAGCAGATTTTCCATCCTTTCTGCAATGCCTCAGTACAAACCAGATCTCTGTTTCATGGTGCATAAAGGGTGTGAAATCCATGAAGCTCAGAAATCTCAAGGACTACAAAATAAATCCACTCCTGTGCAGTGCTAATACAGGAAATTCCAGTGTGAGGGAATGCAGCCTCTGTCCAACATACCACAGCCAGCAGAAGAATGTGGTTTCAGAGGAAACACCACTTAACCAGTTACTAATGGGCACATCCATAAGTTGGCTTTGTATTACAGTAACAAGCCTTGATGTATTTCCGCTGTCCTGGCTGTGAGAGCAGTAGAGCCATGATGGACAGCCTGCTGGGTGTCCTGTGTGGGCAGGCCACCCTCCATATGTGAGACCAGGCACATGTCAAACACAAAAGGGTAATTTTCTTTTCCTGATGAGCTCATGGGGAGTCAGGCAGCACTGTGAAAATCTCACTTTTAGACAGATTAGTAAAAATTACCCTGAACATAGGTTCATAGAATGATTTGGGCTGGAAAGGACCTCAAAGATCATCTAGTTCCACCTACCCTGCCCCGGGCAGGAACACTTTGCCCTAGACCATGTTGCTCAAGCTGGCCTTGGAACATGCCCAGGGAGGGAGCATCCACAACTGCCCCTGCAACAACCTGTTTCAGTGTCTCATTGCCCTCACCAGAAAGAATTTCTGACTTAACTGCTGACATGAGAGGAAGCATCAGGAGTGACTTAGCAGCATAAATGTCTGTTCCAGTGTCATCTGCATCTGGCATTATCTACAAGCTCAGCGAGGGCAGCAAACCAGAACTGCTGGGTGGTTTGGTTTGTCATACTTGCCTCCCCGGCTCTTTGTGATGTTGCTAAAAACCAGCAATACCAAACATGTTACCCAAGCAGTAAATATAAATTGAAGCTTAACATCAATCATGAAAAATGCTTTTCAGTGTCTCCTGCAGCTAGCAAGACTACCAGTTAGCACACATGATATTGTCAGTAACTGTCTAATAGGAATCTGACTACTGAGACTCAAGCCATGCAAACCATATGTGGCCTTCAGAGATAGCTATTCTGGAAACATTGAGGGGAAAACAGCTGAGAATTGGACCCTGAACCTGGCAAACCTCTAATAACACCATCTTACAGCCTGCCGCTATCAGCTTTCCTCTGATAAAAAGGTGGCAAGAGAAAGCAAAGGCTGAGAGCCCCTCTAAAGGAGCCTGAGCACAGGGCATTACAAAGGTGGTGGCAGAGCATGTGATTGTGTGCAGGTCACAGCATCTGCCCTTTCCTTTCATCCTAGCTCTACCTGCCTCTGTGAGACACAGCAGGAAAAGACTGCACATCTTGTGCTTTGAGTTTCTGACCCAGGACTGTCCCTTATAGTGGTGTGCCAAAGCAGCTGTCAGAATTCCAGTCCAGCTTTTTTAGGTTTAACCATATTATGAATGGCACATAGTAATCACAAAAGCAAAGTCCCCCACCTCGTTTTACAAAAGGGCTTCCTGCATCACCCAGGTGCAAAGTAACAACCTGAGAGCCACTGTTCCTGACATATGAAAGCTCGGTTGTTCCAGCTAGATGAAAGGCACCAAACCCGAGGCAAAGATTTTTGTCACCCCTCACGTGGAATCTTGTAAAGCCATCTCCCATCCTGTAACCGCTCTGTGGTTAAATAGCAGACTCGGTTCTCTGATGTTGCAATCCAGCACCTTTCACAGGCACTAAACTCCCTCCAAATTAATTCTAAGGAAAAGCCATGCATTCTGCTAAGAGTTATTTCCATTGCCCAGATATTTTATATGAATCTGATAACTAGTTTCCTGCTGGTGAGATTACGTCTTGAATACTTAATACCAATTTGGAAATTTTTTAGACAAAACAAAAATAGATCTAAAATATAACACACACAGTTTAGCTAAGTGTAGAACATTAATGCAGGGCATGACTGGAAAAACAGCAAGAGAATTAGAGGAGGAGAGTGGATTCAGTGGTGTAACTGGTCATTCAGGCATTTCTGGTTCTTAAAGTACATTTTTCTTCACATAAAAAAAAATCTCAGAGTTCAACAATTAGAGAAAAAAAAAAAAAGTTAAAATGGGGGATAGAGTGCAGCCAAAGGATAGCCTTTAACAACCATTTCAGAATGAAATCTAAATATGCTTACATGTTAGATAAATGTTGGCTTCCAGGGAAGCTTTAATACACTTTAATTCCATTCTGGATTGGGATATACAGAAATGTTTTGAATTTCCATAAGCGTCCAGAGCTCTCTGCTAAGCTAACAGGCTGATATTTCTATTCATATAATAGAAGCTTTTTTCTCCCTGAAGTAACTCAACAGACTCATTTTAGTCACTTGTCTTTCTTTTTTCCTTATGAGCCGCAGTACAATTTCATTAATAGGACTCTACAATAATCATTCTTCGCATATTCTCATCAGCTACTGATAACTCAACTGCCCTACTTCTTGCCACATGGATTCCAGGATCTATACTTTAAAGTAAATATCAGAGGGTGTTTTCTGTGTCATTTCTTACAACTCAGCAAAGCTAGTGGGTTGCATACAGGTCAAACATCTCACCGGCAGCTTTCACTCCCTTCCTTCACCCATAGCACAGTTAATTTCTTTCGAAGTTTTTCTTAAACCCACGGTCCCGTGATCCATCACACACAGGCTACACAAACACACATGCATGCATCTCTTGGAGAAAAAAAAAAGGCAAAAAAAGAAAAGACCTTAACTTTCCCCACCCAAAGATATTATAAGGTGAGGAGGAAAACTCAGTGAGTCATTTGAGTGCTGCAATGACCCAGGAAAAGTGTAGGCAATTGTCTTCCCTGTAACAGATAAGGAAAGTGCAAGCCTGGAGTCAAAAACATCAGCCCTGAGATTTCCAGACACCTGAGAAAAGCAGAGTGGTACCTATTCCCAAGACACACGAGGGAATAGGTACCCTTGTTCATATACATTAAAAAAAAACAAAACCAAAACCCAAAAATAATTCCATAACTGGTAACACAATCAATGATTGTTAACGAGAAATTACTCTTGACACTGTACCTTCAGGCTGGTACAGCAGCCTATTTCTTACTGCTTTCCCCACTGATGCTTGTGGTTGGCTTCAGCTCATGCAGAGTCCATGCCAGCTGCTGTGGCAGCTCTCATGTAGCAGCTGTCTGTACCCTGCCCTCCCATGTTGTCTCAGATCCCCTTGGAGACTCGAAAACTCAGTGGCAGTAGCTCCTTCCCAAGCAGGGCTGCTCAGACACTGCTTTCATGGATATAGCACCAGCAGCTTAGCACGCAAATCCCTCTCAAGGAACGTAGGGATGTAGACTCCTCGGGCTTGTAGGTGAAGCCTGCAGTGACCATGGGCACTGGTGATGACAACCTGTTTACCCACATAGACTAACAGCACTAATTTGCGAGGAACAGACAGAAGCAGGGCTGTCAGCCAACCAGTAGGGCTGATGCCATGTGTTGTATAATAAAGGTCTTACTTCAGTAAAGTACATAGTTTAATGCTAAGCCCAGGGGTGTTCCAGTGAAGCCAGCTGCCCCTCTCATGGTTTTCAAGACAGCTACCTGAAGAGCTGGCATTTTAGTTATTTTACTATACCACTTTTCTTTATATTATCTTTTTTTTTTCACTTTACGTGCTTAAAGTTGGAGGGAATTACATGAAAAAGTGGAAGATAATTGAAGTCAGATTTGTAGCAAAGAAAGCAGGTACTTTGATTTAATCTGCACCTAAAATTATGGAAGAGCTTGAATGCTTAAACAATTTTTGTAACTTGTCATTGTGCATGATGCCTTTAAGCCAGACCATCACTGAAGGCTGTACTTTGTCACTGAACTTTAAACCCTATAGAACTTTTTTTGCCTGACTTCCCATGGCTGGTGTATCTTAAGACAGAAGGGAGATCTTATTAAAGGACAGAATAGTAACAGAAAGCAAACCTGTTTAGGAAACAGATGCAAATCTAGAGAGATACCCTCTCTTCACAAAAGCAGAGCCTACAGATGTGGGTTTTAAATGGGTAAGCTGACTGTTTCAGAAAGATGAAAAACCATTTGGTTTCTGCTGAATGAAAAATGATTGCACACTATAACTGCTCATGGGGCAAGGGCACACACAAACCCTTCAATATGGCTGCCCAAGCAGTACCCCAGGAAGAGCATCTTTCACAATTTGGCAGCTGGATGTGCAGATAATCGTGTGGATATGGGCACTGACCCCTCTGCTAGAACAGATAATAGAATAAAAAAGAGGAAGATGCCAAAGAGATACTTGAATCCTTTGGGTTATTGTCACTTGCAGTTTGTTATCACACTTCAGTGGAACATCAACGGGTTTTGTTTTTTATGAATTAGGGGGGAAAATTGATAACATCAGTAGTCAACTATCTCCTGTTACCACTGTCTTGGTTCCTAACACAAATAATAATTCAGACCTGATGGGCTCCTCAAGGTCATTTTAGGTCAAGGTCTAGGGTAACAAAAAATGAATGCAAGAGAAGGAAAAGGAAAGAAGTGTGTCCTAGGCCATGGTGCTAACCTTTTGTACAACTGGAAACTTTCACTACAGATACAGCATTGCTCAGGTATTCCTGCTGCTGCTTAGGACACTGTCTACCATGGCCAGGTGGATGTAGGAAGCAGCTCACATCAGCCCTTGCTTTTTCTGCACCACCAGGGAGAGCTTCCTCCGCCTTTGAAAGACTGAAGTGGATACCTCATTAGGCCGTGATTATCCTCAAGCAATTGCTTAGATTTCTGCCCTATTACTGATTTGCCTTTTTTAGCAGAGGTCGTGGAATGGGCAGTGGCTGTCTTGTCTTCGTTATAATGCATCATTTGAAACTTTTCAATTAAGCTTCAGATCAGGCCACAGTACTGAGACCGCTTTAACGAGGGTGAGTAATGACCTTGTGCTGCACGTGATTTCTGGCACACCATCAGTTATAATTCTTCTTGATCTTACTGTAACCCTTTGATACTTTGGATCAAGGGTTCTCTTGAAATGCTTTAAGCACATCGTAGGACTTTCAGGGACTGTTCTGACATGGTTTCTATCCTACTTGTCTCAACATAGCCAGACTGTCACCTGTGAGTTTTCCATATAAATTCAAATTGCCAAAGATGAAAAGGGAGCTGAAAATCCAGTCGGTGTGCAGAATGGGGGGAATCTGGTGTGGGTCCCCAGAGTGAGTGAACCTAAGGAGAATTCTGCTACGAGAGCAAGGTAACCCCTTTGATGTGCCATGCCCAAGTACAGCGATGCTATAATTAGAACAGAAAGCTACGTTATGCTGGAGTAGTGAATTTACTAAGAACCACTGAAAGAGAGACTTCCAGAAATTTTGATGTCCCAGTTAATACCCATATCTACATTCCATATAGGTAAAACTAAAACTCTGTGGTTTAAAACATAGTGTAGACCCTACTCGAGTTAAAAATCACATTGACATCAGCAGGATAAAGATCTCGCCTTTAAATTAAAGGATATTTGGACACAGATTCAAATTCAAGCCTTGTAGCTGGAAACAGTTTTTAAACATGCTATGTATGGGTGAGGCAGATAAACCTCAACATTTTCAAGCTGCTTTCCCAGGTCTTGAAGATTCATGAACGTGGATTTCCTTCTCTAGTGAAAAGGAACAGCTTCTAACTGTAACATTCATCTCAGTAAGAGTTTCCCAGAAGCCTTTAGACTTCTCCAAGTTTTGTGGCTCCTAACAGCTGACACCAGACTTCCATGAGCATGAGGCAATGAAATAGATACAGATATAGTCATAAAAACTCATATAACACTTCCATAACTTTTAAGTATGAATGTTTCACAATGTCTAGATGCACAAATCATCAGAACACAGAGTCTTTTTCAACAGAAGCAACTCATTCCTATTTATAGCTGTTACAAATTATGCAAAATTAATAATCAACATTAATTCTGATATCCAAAGATTGTTAGTAGCTATGAAAATTGTTTATTAAATCTCATCAGAAAACTTATTTCCAATGTTCAAAACACACGGTTTGGATACTTATACACACAGGGAACAGGCAAAGCTAGGACACTCTAACTAGCAAATGCAAACATTAAAACTGGAAAGAGGTTCTTAGTTTTCAATTATACCTCTTGCCCACCAGGGGACTTGAGAGGCTCCTTTCTGCTACTAATGCAGAATGGCACAACATAATCTAGTTACGGAATTACTTGGAGAGATGCTTTGAAATACTTACTCACAAAACAGTATCAGACACTACCCAAAGCTCAAAGGGAATTCTGTTGGTGTATTGAAAGTCATTGTAGGCAGAGCAGAGCACAATGTGTCAGGGCAAAGCAGGCAATGCAAAAGTAAAAGTGAAAGCCAAAAAACCCCATGTGACAGAAGCCTATTTATAGTTTTGCCCCAATGTACTGGCCTCCTTGGCCACACAAATTCAGCAATCAGAATGGCACTTTGCCAAACCTGACCATATTAGATGAAGTCAGGAGCTTGCTTTCCCTTATTTGGGAGGAACAAGTCTGGGAAAGTCTTGGACCAAGTGGGTGTCTCCAAGCCTTTTGTCTTCTCCCTGCACTCTGCTTCCTCCCCGCCAGCAGAGGGAAGGGACCACGGGATCATGCCTGGGCAAGCCAGGACATGGATCTTTCATAACAATAGCACAAGACCAAGCACCAGATGCATGGAGGACCCAGGTGAAATCCATGAGGGAGAGGAGCAGCTACAAGCCTATCCTAATCATGGCCAGCACCAGCAACTTAGCTATTGATGAGACAGGCAGTGAGAATGGAACTTCAGCCTGTGCCTTGCTGAAGCACGTATGTGGGAGCCATCAACGTTTGGCCCATGGCTCTGATCTGTCCAGCCGACACAGGGACTATGTCTGCTGAGCTTGCAAAGTTTTACATAGCTGTTGTCATCTGAAGTCTCCCCTCCAGGCCCCCTCCAGGCATCCCAAAAACTCCTCTCCTGACTCAGAGGGCATTGTCCTGGGCTGTTACCCATGATAAAGCTGATTTACATCAGGCTGCTAACAATGTCTCAGAGGCTGCTATCAACAGAGTAAAGCAATGAGATGTTTAACAGTTCCCCTCTTGCTATAGTTTAGATAGTCACCCTCAAAAGTAATGGACTGAGCTGCTTAAAAATAGTAACTCCCTATATATCTTTCCTTAATTTTATTTCTGAAGCTCTTAGTATATGTAGCATGAGGGAAGTTTATCTAGAAAGGTAGCAGGGTGTTTTATTGCAGTTGGATGGCACCAACAAGGAAAGGAAAAGCTTTCAAACTCACTATCAATCATTTGATATATGCAGGAGGTGATTTTTATTGATATGCCTCTAGTCACCAGCTGAAATAGTTTGTCTCTCATTATACCCTTTATAGAAGGCCTTTTTCACTGCACTTGCCTGGTGGTTTCTTATCCTGGTTTCGCTGGGATAGAATCATAGGTCATGGGCTGCAGACCATTGGCAGTTTCAACTCAGCCAGGGCAGCTGACCCGAACTGGCTCACAGGGGTATCCCAGATCATAAAAATCTACACTCATTATAAAGGGAAAAGATTGCTGAGGATGGGGTAGGCAGACAAGAGCCCTTATGATTGGGTTCCTTCTGACCTTGCTTCTCCTCTTCCTGCTCCTGAGGAGTGCCTTCCCATTTATAGTGACCAGTGCACATCCATAAGGCTACATGTAAATATGCATACTTTATACTGATATTAGTTTTGCTGTTTCGTTGAATCTGTTTATCATTTTGACCCACAGGTTGCTGGGGAGTGGTTCACTGAGTGACAGAGCAACTGCTATAGCCCTGGCTAGAAGCTAAATGTACACACTTCTGCAAACCCAGTAAGAGAGAACACAGCTCATTTCCCAAACCCAGCTTATTGAATTGAATATATGTTTTCCCTGGGATGGAGCGAGTAGAAAATACTCTCATCTGACATCTTCTTGTCTACAAGGAGAGCAGATCAGTGGTTCCATTAGCGTCCTACAATAGCAGGCACAGAAAAGAGGTGAGAGAAACTCAATGGATTTCACCCTGGACAGAATTACCATTCCTACATCAGGACTGACTTCTTTGTTAACCCAGCACTGCCACACCTATTAGCATGAAAAAAGGCACAGGTCATTTAGCACAGCCCTATTTACTGTGCACTGCAAACACATCTCCCAGCTCCTGTGAGTTTTGACAAAGCTGCAAAGAGCAAACCACAGCACTGTGCAGTATCCCCATCTCAGGTCCTCCAGGCAGCAATTACAAAACCCAGTTGTGTTATCACCACATTTCAGTGTTAGAGTATGGCCACACCAATGGTGTGGCTCTAAATCTGGCAGAGCCTGATCTCTTAGACGCATAAAGGGTTCTGTGTGTCAAAGGAGCCTGGCCTAATCATGAGACAGAAACCACAAACTCCCAAACTTGAAACCCAAGATTTCTTCAGCTATTTGACCAACACTTCGGAGCACATCCATACATTTTAAATTTCACACTCTAATAGGAATACAGAGCAATGCTCTTTTCGGAGGTGTTGCATTGATTAATAAGCTTGTCACCGAGGATGGAAATTGCTACATAAGTGTTAAGCGCTGTTAACTAACGGAAGACAATTCCATACATTCTGGTGGAATCCAGAGAACTTCAGCAAAATTTATTAGTTCCATTTGCATATATACTGTCTGACAACAGTGATCAAGCTGGTGAAAGTTATTTCAAATGTTTGTTATGCTCCGTGACTGCAGAAAAAAAATAGACTGAAAATTCTGGCTCACAAGGCAGAATTGTGCCTGCTGAACAATTTTTAATTTCTGAAATACATAGAGAGCACTAACAAATATTTCTCTCATCAAATTTGCACATGCCTCGGTGATATTTAGCTTAATAACTGTGCAAAGAAGGAACAGTATTGATGAAGTTGAGTTACAAAACAACATTCTGCAGGAAAGCTGCTAATGCTTTCCGTTTCAGTCACATGGCCTCATTAAGGACTCAGGCTTCTTGGCAAACTAGAGAACATCTGGTTTAGGTACTTCTGGCTCAGTTTTTCTGTGATTCACCTTCAGTGCCACATCACCAATGTGAAATACTATGGACCACCTGAAACTTTTCCAGCGCAGGGCTACCGGCACTGATTTTGAACTCTCAGAGCTCAAACTGTGATTCTCCTTAAATAAAAACATTTGATGAATCTCTGTACTTCTACTATGCATTACCCTTTCTGTAAAGACTTCCTGCAGCAGTTTGGGATTAGAAACCAGGTCCCTAAATTTCCACTTCTATCTTTTTGCCATAAACCCATGGTTTCTCTTGGTCAGCTTAGTAAAACAATGGAAAAAAAAACCCCAAAACCCAAAAACGACCCAAAAAACACGAAACAGTCGAGCAAGACTGGAGCTTTCTGTCTTGAGGGCTTCCAGAGGAGAGCCCCGCTGAGTTTGGAAGCTAGCAGATGAGAGGCTGCAAGAGTCTCATGAACACAGGATGCTTCTCTGACCCTGGCCTGCTCTGTGATAAAGCAAGTCATAGGTTGCACTATGGTGTGACTCGATATCAAAAGTCTTTTCCAACCTAACCAATTCTATGATTCTATGACTTCACCACTTTCATTTTTCTGGGCCAAAGCTGTCTCTGTGTGGGTGCAGCATCCCCAAGGGCATGGATAGCTCCATGTGCTGCTGGACTACAGCTTTTTCTCTGTCTCCTTTGTTCTAAGCAGCCATTTGGAGATGGAGAGAAATCAATCTCTCTTTCCATTACATTGCTATGGAAATTCTATGATTCTATAAAACATTTAAAAAAGAAATTAAAACCCAACAAAACCAATTTCCTGACACACCCATTTTGCCAATGGGGTGTGCTGTGCATCTACTGTGAATTGCTGAAAATGTAAGGTAGCTATGAAACACAATGTTCCTGTATCTACCAAGAACCACGAGCCCTTGGCCTTTAACAGAAGATCTGTAGCCTAAACAGGCAGCTTTAAAAGCTCTCCTGACTCAGTTGCAATCAAGATACCATCTACTTAAATAAGCATTTGTACTCCCAGTGATTTTAGGAGATGAATTACTGATCTTATTACCATAGTAAATACCCCCGAGGCAATGCACAGGCCAAAAGAATATTGCTTTCTGCTGGTACAGTACCCATTTCCAGGAGAACTCTAGGAGTATTTCTAGCCATATGTTAATAATAAAAGATTTGCTTAGTCTGTATTTGCCAGAAAGTCCCATTTGCAGAAGTGGCTTTTAAATCTTTGACACTGTTCATGGGAAACAGTTTGTCAGCTATGGAAATATTTCTACCAGCTCCTGTATATCAGCCTTACCATTGGGTAAAGAGATTTGCAGTTGGCATAGCTCAGTATCAAGCAGAGAAAATTTTCAGCTGACATAGTGATAGAAGAGTAACTTTACCTGGATAGGCAAAAGTGGTTCTTGTCTGCCAGCAGTGGTGCAGCCTGCAGTGCCCTTTGAGAACAGACACCTCTTTCCTTGCCACTGCTCAGTGGGAGCTGGAGAGAGACATGGAGCAACCATGTGCGGGAGGCCTCTTGCTCAAGCACACTCCATTTATTTATCACTGAACCATCATTTGGTCAACAGGAAAAGCTGATAAAACTGTTGCCTCCAGGGCTCTGTTCTCCTTGGGAATAGCGAAAAGGTGAAGCTGGTTAAGGTCATTGCACAGGAGGCCCTATTGAAGGTAGGAGCAGGTTGGCCATGAATTACTGAGCATCATCTGGTATCACAGATAAGCAAAATGGGTAAGAGACTAGGCAGGCTGTACAATAAGGGATGGATTTAATTAACAATTGCACAGAGGGAGCAGACCGTAGCATTTTGGCACAAGGACATCCTACATCTGACAGTTGCTTAAAGAGACAGGGAGCACCCTATTATAGAAAATACATACTCCTCCCCCACCTATTTTAGAAATTACACAGGAAACAATAACATATTGCATTTCCCATTCTTTCCAGAGCTGACTAGTTATACCAGCACTGAGCAGCACAGGCTCTCAGCAAATACTCTGTACCAGGGTCTACTTAAAAACATTGGTCCAAGCTTGCCTTCAAAAGTACAACACTGATGAAGTCAGGGGGTTGTGCAGATGTAACTAAAGGCAGACGCTGATCCATATTAACTGAACTATGAAATATATCAGTCTTACCCAACCATCTGATGCCTTATCCCATTTCCCAATATTCTGTTTCCCAAAAGTTTATTTAAATTCAGCCAGCTGACAATTTGCAAGCTTCTGGGTAACCCCTTTTTCATAATTTCTTGTTTGAGTTTAGTTTCAGGGTTGTTTGTTTTTTTCCTTCTTCTCTCTCTCTCTCTGAGAGATTTTGATGTTACGTAAATATTTTAATTATTTTGAAAATTAAAGATGATCATAATTTCTCTCTTCAGTGAGTAAAAACAACAAAACACTCAAGGAAAGAAGCTTATTCTTATTTATTTTCACATGTGTGTTATCAAAACAATTAGTTTACCATCTCCTTACCTCACAGGTCTGCATTCAGAGAGCCAACAAGTGACTCTGATGATTCCATCCTCTGTCCCAGCAAATGTTTAACCAGACCTGCAGATCAGTACAGCTTCAGCAGATGGACTCTCCTCCCAAAGAGCCAAGGATGGGACACTGCCCAGTTGCTGGAAACAATTAATGAGGAGGGGAAATTATGTACTACTCAATCTGTAGGAAAAAAACCTTCACAGAGCTCAGAGATTCTTTACCAGTAATATAACTGATTTTTAAAATGTTATTATATCAGATTTGAGACCATACTATATCACTTACTCTGGGCCCTTTCACTGATGACAAGCAAGAACCACCATTGTGTCTTTGTCCTTTCCTAAACACGTCCATTTACTAGAGCTCATTTCTGTATAATTAGATTGGTGTTTTTTTTTTCCTGAATCATATTTTTAAAATCAGTTCCGTAAACTGTACTCTTAAAAAAGAAAGGCCACAGAAAAGGTGTGACCTGAATACAGAAGAATTTTTTTTGAATGAATAGAGCCCTTAATATTTAATTTTGCTTAATGAAGGAAGGCACGAATGTAAAAGGATTACTATTCCCGTAATGTTCAATTCACACACACAAAGTCTAATTCATGGAACCTGGCTTTAATTTTTTTTTCATATAAATAATTAATGCTGCATTTAAAGCATGTTAAAATGTTTTATTTCTTAATCAGCTAATTTGAGTGAGAAACAAAGATGCCTTTATTTTCATTTTCCTTGACTAGAGTTACTGTACTAAAAGGTCCCCTCTAGCTTTTGCCTTCACTCTCAAGTTTGCTGCTGCCAATTAGTTTTCTAAAGTCACCATTTTACAAAATGTTTCTCACTTTTTAAAAAAAAACCCTGAGTTAGATGTCTGTACATCACAGAGTTTCTTGTGTTCAGACACAGGGTGTTAAATATTCTTTGGGTTGACTTGGGTCAGCTTTAAAAAGCTTCAGACACTGAAACTTGAGAAGCAGTCGTGTGCTGTAGTGTTTTCTCCACATCCTGTTAAGTATTAAGTGGTTATTTAAAATAGAGTTGTTATACTCAGCAACTGACTTAAAGTGCTCGATATAGTTTACAAGACGATTAATTAAATGAGAGCATTGCATGTGATGCACTGCACATGTATTTCCATAATCATTCACAGTGGCCTATAGTTGCCCTTTAATTTTCATACTAATTAAAGTAACACATTGAACTGCAAATTGTAAATGGCTGCATTTCTCAGTAGATGTTAACACTGATGTAAGCTGAATGGTTGAATTAAAAAAAAAAAAAAACCTCAAGAATTAAGCAGAGTGGTTTTTGACTCTGATCCATTCAAGTTTCCCTACTCATTCCATTACTGGACCATGTCCATATTTAAACAAGACGGCATTTTTTCCCTGTGTTTTCAGCCTCAGATTTTTCTGAGGCACAATGCACTTATTTTTTGGTATTGTGGTCTCTGGTTAGTTGGTTTCCATCTGATACAATAGAGCAGTTATACAGGGTTTGCAGTTACAGATTTGCAGTTACAGATTAGTTGGGGGTTTTTTTTGTTGTTTTTTTTTTTTTTTTTAAGTGGCGGTGGGACTGAGGTTTGTAATCTGATGGGCAGAAAGAAAGCAAACCGAATAGTGCAGCTATTTCACCAGTAGTTTTACCTCTTAATTACATCTGACCCATTATCCTCCTTGATTCTTGTTCAAATCTTGACACGGCTGACTTGGAACCTGAAATGCAAACCAGGCTGTACTTTCAGGTCACATCAAGGAAGGGGGAAGTTACTCCCTAGAACATTTACTGGGACTTGGAAAAGAGAAGAAGCAGATAGGAACAATTATCCCATGGCTCATACAGCTGCCGGCATTTCGTCTTGGCACACGCTCGGATGGGGACCACTGCATCTACCTCAAGCAGTCTGCAGCGGACATACAGTAATTGACATTGTATGAGAGCAACCCTGAGCTGTAGACATATGAAAGATACCTTTAAAAAAAAAAAAAAAAATCCTTGACAAAACCCCCTTCTGTCAAGTCCAACAGCTCAAAAATTAACAACTAATCACTCCTTTCAATGTGTCCTACATCTAATTGCTTCCATGATGAGGTAAGGTTTTTTTTTTCCCTTTCAGAAATGAGCATCATAAAAGATTTGGTTTTAATTTAAAATGAAAAATTCCTCCACTCCCAGGTGACCTATCCAAAAGAAATAATAATAAGCTCTCGATTGCTCAGAGAGCATCAGCTCTCACACATATTATGAGGCTGAGTATTCAAGCTTTTTTACATCCCCCCCTCCAACACGCTCTCTTCCCGCGGTGTGTCCTATCTCCAGATCCTAACTTGGCTCAGTCCAAGATGTTATTTGTTAAAATTAACTCTCAGATCAGGCTGGAGTCAGTGTATTTGGCAAGGAGGAGAAGAACCAAGACTGCAAGGGAGGGAACAGCTATGAGAAGCTGAGAGGGAAGCTGCAGCCCAGAGCAGGGTTGGTTTTGGTTTTTTTTTGGTGGGAGGGGAGCAAGCCACAGCAGTCCTGCAGCAGGACACACCATCAGAGCCAGGTTTGCTTCCAGCTATCTTAAGCACTATGCTGTCCCCAAGTTTCTTCTTGTAGGCCAGGCAAAGGTTTCCCCTACATTTGCCCTCAGCCTGCTGAGGCTGCAGCCCCTAATCCTGCCTTGATGGGTGCACCCCAACATGACCATTCCTGTGATATGCTTTAATCTAGCAAAAATCTTTGGAAGCTGAGTCATGGTGATGCTGAACAACTATGCATTGCAAAATGAATGGAGTCACGCTGAAGGAAGACTGATAGACTATAGTAATAATGCAAGGCCTTTTTTTCCCCTCATAAAACAAATTTTCCGTACATTTCTGAAAGATTAATTTAGATTTAGGGAGGTTTTGAGTGAGGTACTGGAAAAAAGACTCTAAATGCAAGGCTGATTTCTACCTGACCTTAACTACTGCATCAGCTACCACTGTTCCAATGCATTTACATATGGAAATGTACATGCACTTCAGCTTAATTACCTAGGAACTCTACAATAAGCAAACCTCTAAAATATTTTGATTGCAAATTTATTTTTTCCATGAGCTACACAACAGTGGTACCATCCATTGACTAATTAACCATGTATTTGAGTAAAAAAAAAAGGACAATAACTCTCAGTTACATGGACACAGTCCTGCTTCCCTTAAATAGATGATGCATGCAAACAGGCACATACAGAATTAAGTAGTAATTTGGGTTTGTTGGATTTTATTTTTCCTTTGAGATTGGTTGCTGTAAGTGTAATGTTAGATTTACTTTCAAGTTTACCCTCAAAGTCTGCTGTAAGATGGAGTTATAAAGGAAAAATAAATAAAACTCTAAAACAAAAAACTCTTGAAGCTTTCTGCCTTCCATGACACAAAAGGACTTGGTGCCTGCTATGTGGGAGGTCCAGCTGACTCTTCCACTTGGACAGAAATCTCCTCTCCCTCTTTTGCTCTCCTAACTTTTCTTTGCACTCACTATAGCATGGAGTTTCTTTTCCCCTGTTGTAGCCTGCAGAGTTTGCCTCAGATGGGAGTGGCTGGTGAGGTACAGTTGGGCAATTTTACTCACCGTCAGGGTAGTTTGCTTTGCAGACCATGGAGCAACATGGGTTGAGCAGGGCTGCTTCAGTTCATCAGGGTGCCAGCATACAGGAAAGGCAGTGGCCTGGGAAGTCGTTCATCTTTCCAAAACCAAACCCTTTTTACACAGACTTATGACAGCTGATTACGATGAGCAAATTAAAACTAATTTAAAAGTTACTCCTGGGTGCAATTGCCAGGCTTTCATTCAGGAAACTCTCTAAACAAACACTTGACTTTAAAAGCAGGTGCCTAAATCCCAGTGAGCACAGCAGGACTAATACACCTGTTTTAGTGCATTCCAGTGCAGGGATGGTCCTCAGTAAGTGGTACGTCACATCCCAGGAGTCCCAAAATCCAGGTGGCTTATTGTCATCCAAGTTTAATTGCCAGTGCTCCCCAGCACTGGGATCACACCACTGCTAACCGCATTTTTATCTAAGCACACGTCCTGCCATAGTGCGATCTGCTGCAGCTCTGCAGGCATCTCTCCTGCTAACAAGCTGCAGAATGAGAGCCATTTAAGAAGGTGCACAGCCACAAACTGCCACCATCGATAGCAACGCTATCATGATAGTCCTGGCACTGCCATGATAGCACCAGGAGCCTCAGCAGCAGAAGTCCTCTCCTAGCAGAGTGTAGAGAGCATGTATATTGTTGGTAACCTCTCTTTTAGAAGTTACAGATGAGCCTGCTCAGTGGCAAAGTTACCATGTTGAGAAAAGGCCTTCTTACCATTGAGTAGCAAGCTGCAGAGCTGGTAAAAAGGGAAGGAAAAGTGGAGATTGGCAATAGGACAAGTAATGGGAATGTTTTTTTGAGCATTAACACTGATCTAGGCAAGACACAAGAGTTGAAAAGTAGCAACCATTGTCAGTGAAAACTCCTCCATATTTCATAAGCTTCCAGTTATTCTTTTTACTTAATTGGAAAGAAAAAAAACATAGCTTTCATTTCTCTTCCTATTTCCCTGCTAGCAAGAGGAGGATGGGAAAGGAAATAGAAAAAGAAAGGGTCATCACTCAGCTTTTTAAGGTCTTTCCTTTTGATAGTCTGACTTGCTTTGGTTATTTTTAATTTGCTTATTTTCACTCAAATAAAAGGTCTCCAGAAAAGTATTTGTTTTGGTTAAAACCAAAATTAAATCTGATCTACCACTGAGGGAAGAAAACAACTGGCTCTAAGGAAGACAACCTCTGTATCGGTGTGCTTACATATTAAAGAGGGCATACGTGAGTCAAAAATGCACTGACAGACCAGCACAGGTCAGATCTGGGGCGGAGAGGGGGAAGATTTTTAACAATCTTTCAGCCCTCACTTTATTAGACCTTAATTAAATCAATGGGTCAAAGCAAGAGAAAGGAAAAAAACGGTTCAGCTAAGGGACACTAGTCAACCCCTTTCAGTGGACTGAAAGATTCTCTCTTAAGCCAAGAACTAAGCTTCAAACCAAAATACGCCTCACGTAACACACACATATATAGACATAATTTCTTAAGAAAAGTATTGTAAAACTATCCTTTCTTGAAAATAAAAAAACCTGTTTACAAGGTATTGCTAATAATCATAACGTACATGAGTGAGCACGCTTGAATGAGGACAGCCGAGCAAATTTTTTGGGTATGGGGTGAATTTTAGGGAATCCAGTGCTGAAAGGAGCACAAGCTCTTGAGTCTGTTGTTGTTGTTGGTTTCAGATGACGACACAGATGATTTGACCATTAGACATGTCTCCAGCAATTTACCCATTTAACTAGATTAATTTAAAAGTTTGGATTTGCCTTCTTTTGTCGCTACAAACTTTGGTTAGAAAGCTGAACCCTCCATAAGTTCTCACCCTTATGCATGACAAAAAGGACAAATTCAGTTACAACCTCGGTAGAGTCAGGAAAGATGAAAAGTTTCATTCCTGGGACAGAGGGTGGTACTTGAACCATGGTGGCCAACATGACTGACAGAGCGAGTGCTGGCAATACTTAGCAACAGAGTCTGGCCCCCTAACCAGCATGTAGCCACTCTGAAAGAGCTGTATTGCAAACAGAGACAGCACAGAGAGAACCTACTGAAACAAAACAGTCAAGGTCAGCATCCTGCCTTGAAGACATAAATGATTATTGTGAGGATACTCGAGCAGAAAAATACCATTCTTGTTCTTCACAGTATACATGCAGTGTGCATGTCCTGCAGGATCCAAACCAAGCAGCAAGGCTGAGCTGGCACAGAGCACAGCCACATCCCTCTGGCCCAGCTCAAGCCCAGAGGAAGGAAACGTGACGCAGAACTGGAGTTTTCTCCCCTGCTCAGTCCTGGCTCTGAGGGAAGTTGACTTCCCCCCATGCCTGGGTCACAACTGGGAACAAGAAACATCTCCCAGTTCTTGTCCCTCTTCTGGATTTTGTGCAAATCAGGGTCATCTTGAATACATTTGGCTGATTCTTACCCTAAATGCAGACCCAGGATCCAGGAAGCTCTTGTTATAACCCTACAAGAAAAAGACCTATTTATTGCCTTTTTGATCTATGCCACATCAGGAGACAATTGTACATGCTAAAGAAAAACCAGCAGATCTTAACTAAAGCATAGCAACCAACATTCGACAAAGTACAATTCCCAATATTTATCTACTGAATAACATCTAATACTTTGATTAGCTTACAATTGCTGGTTCAAGTACTTTTGGTTGTGGCTCGCTCTGTAATACTGCTTCAGGAGCTACTCTCTCCCTTACCTGAAGAGTACTTGGAGGTACATTACATGTGTCGTTTAGCTAGGGACAGGGTGGTCTCTCCAAACCCCCAAACAGCTCCGTGCAGTTTTCATGACAGGATGCATCCAGGAAATATCACTGAACTGTTGTAAAATATCTTGTCTTATTATAATAATTATTATTAGTCTCTACTCCTTAATACACTGTTACACAAGAAAGTTAATATTTCCAGGGCATTGGGTAGGATACCTTTCCTGGAAAACATGCTCTCAACAGGAAACCCAAACATAGTTATCTTAAGTAGATTTAAATAATTAAATCCAAAATTCTCAAACCACTTGCTGTTTCAAATTTATTTCTTTAATAACAAGCTTGCTTCAGCAACACACTGGATTAGGGTTTCGTTTATTCAAAATTTAAGGTCTGTCCCACTCTGAGTGTTATTTTAAGTATTTAGGGGAATTTCTGCGCTTGTGAAAACGAAGAGATTGTTGCATTATAAATTAATTTCCTCTGTTTTGCACAGACCATGCACAGTGCAGCTGTGAAAGCGCTGTGAGAGCCCCGGCAGCGTCCTCAAGCTCAACCTAGGCGGGCGAGTCTTTGTTTTCACACTGAGGAGCTGCCCCTTTCCTAGGTCTTCAGCTGCAAGTACTTCCCAAACAGGGATGGCCACACAGCCCGGTCAGGCCAGTCAAAGAGGGGGCGTTTGATGCCAGCAGTGACTGTGGGCTGTGGAGGCAGCCCGGGCACCCACGGGCGGTTGTGTGCAGAGGGGTCCAGCCCGGTGCCCAGCGCTCCGCACCAAGTGGTGTAAGCAGCTCCTCCAGCAGGTGTTACCGCGTAAGGAAAGGCTCCGCCGCCCTCGCCATCCGCACAAGCAATTCCACAAACAAGTGAGTTTCTTATACGTTCCTCATCACCTCCAGGCATTCATATTCTTTTTAAGTACAGGAACATTAATTAGATTTTGACCACAGACCCCAGATTTGACTTACCCTGACAGGGTTTCCATTAGTGTAATCTGTGGGGGAATTCACTGTTTTAACATCTGTGCGCCTAAGGCCTATCTCACATTTACTGCCGTAGTCTGAAAAGCCTCCCTTGTACGGCTGTGTGTTTCTTCATGCTCCCAATTTCACAGAAGTCATTTCAGCACCAAACGGTAATTAGCAAAGGGATGGGCCTCGGCTGACATGAATGCAATTTATTGTTTTCCACAAGGCCCTGAACCGAGCAAACAAAGAACACAGTCTTGCTGTCTGGCATTTTATTAACTTGTATTGTGCAACGTACCTTACTGAAGGGAGATCTCCAAGTAAATGCAGCAGCCAGTATGCAGTGACATGTGTGCTTTTCAAGAATATTAATTTCAGTTCAATTAGGCAAGTTTTGTGGGACCTCAGCTTCTAAAATAGGACAGCCACTTTTATAATTATCTTCTGTATTAACTTTATCACCGCCCGACTTTTTACATAAATGCAACCTTTCATCTTTAAAATGCCAACACTTCTTCAATTTTGGCAACCGTACAGCATTGCTAATTATTTGCTCATTATGTGTGGTTAACTGATGAATCATTAATAAATGAATGAATGGCTAATATATTTTTATGGTAATTGGAGATATAACTGATTGCAGACTTCCTTTGCTTCTCAAAACTGCCTTGAATGAGCAGTAGCTGCTTAATTGTTTACAGATGATATTTATGCCACTGACAAGCTCTACCCATCACTGTGGTTTATCAGAGGTGAGCCCTCCCTGTGCCAGCCACTGACAGCATGGAGGGGTGATGCTCTGCTTTCCCTGCAGCCTTGCAGTAGACAGGCACAAGCACACATTTTGGATGGGTTTCCCACCAGCTCCCCACAATGGCTGGGAGCAGGATTATTGACACCATCACATTTATTGTTGGCATTTCCAAGTAAATACCATACCATACCATGACATGGAAACATTACCTCAATGCAAGTGTTAGCCTGCAGTCTGGGTATCTGCAGTGAGTACCACAGTCAGGGCAGAGAAACCAAGCTCCAGTGACATTTTATTTTAACTGTACACTGTGCATTACAGTAGATGGCTTATATAACCTCTCACTGCCAGTGTACAGTTAATGAATTCAGAGATAATTGCTGGGTTGATTTCTTTTTTTTTTTTTTCTGTAATAACCTACCTTTCCATAAATCATTCCTGGGGTGTACTCTTCCAAAACATACCATTTAAATGTTTGACAATTCAAATCAAAAAGAAAAGATTGCAAAATGGCCAAACAAGGCTCCTTTAGCTATGCACACACGTCTTGAAGATCAAGTTAAAAATGCAAAGGAGATTACCAATTGCTTAATTATAATTATTTAACCAGGTGGGTAGTTTCTCTAATGAACATTTCTATGAAAACAGAATAACTAATGATGGTCTTAAAGAAGTCTTTGTCTTCCCATGTACTAATGATCACATTTATAAATATGCAGGAAGGCCCCCATGTACATTGCTAATGATAAGTAATTAAGCACCAGGCGTCAAAAGCTATAGAAAGGGGTCAGGGTAATGCAAGAGAAAATTAAAAATGCAATAAAATAAGTTGTGGAGCAAGATTAAATTTCTGGCTTCTGCAGGCCTGGCTATAAAGAAATCCTTTCCCCCTTCAGTAAAAACCAGGGCTGCTGTGGGGTATCAAAACAAAATCTTCTAAGAATTTTCATTAGATTTTACTTGACTCTATGCTTGTACTCATATTAAAACCAAGTGAACCACCAACCATTTAAAACAGACGCTATATTCAGTAAAGCTACAGTTTCTCTCAGTGTTTATGAGAAGTCACCATGGCTGAGATTATTATTATCACCAACCTTCTCAGAAGAATTTCAAAACTTCTGATGAAAGAAAACAGAGCCATATTAAAATTCAAAGCTTGTTTTGTTGTGTTGGGGTGGTGGGTTTTGGAGGGGGAGGGTGTTGTTGTTTTTTTAACTTGGAGGTCCATTCATGCAGGGCCTGTAATTCAATCCCTAGCCAAGTCCCCACTAAGGAGATTCAGACCCAAGACATGCAGACAGTAAGCTAGCTCAAGCCCAAGTCTTTGGTTCAAGCCACTGAACCCAGACCACTATGAAGCATTAAAGACCATTTTGGGGGGGGGAAAAAAAAAAAAGTTATCTTTGGTAGCAAAGACTTAATTGTTTCTCTAAATGTAAAGCTGTTAAATGCAGGTAATGCTGATGCTCTTTCCTGGAATCTCAGCACGGTGCTGCAGGAGAGCAGAGGGCCCTGTGCTCCTGCTGGCAGCTGCAGCACCCAGCACTGGCCTCCCTCTGGCACCCTGCATCCACAGGTCTTCACCATAGCCAATATCCCAGTGCCAAACTCCAATTTTCTGCTGTTGTAGTTCAGGATTCAAAAAGATGACATAACATACTGTTACTACTTCTCCACGAAGACAGAATTAAGCTTGGTTTCTAAATCATGGTGAGGAAATAGTAAAGGGAAAGACAGGCAGAGTAAGTAGGACAGAAAACAAGCATTGTACCTTTACCATGCACCTCACAAAATGGCATTTCTGTGGTTGCTGCAGCCTTGCCATGCCACAGGGCCACAGCCTTCCCTAACATGCTACCCCAAGGGCAGCAGCTTCACAAGATTTCTTGGCCTGACCTCAAATTTAACCAATAAGTTAGATTAAAACACACAGTGCTCTTATTTAAAGCTTGTTGACACCAAAGCATTTCTGTCAGGTGAAACCGGTGATTCTCCCACATTTCTAGCCTCCCAAGACTTCTTTTTGAGAATAATCTCAGCATTTGACTTCCAAACTGACTGTTCATTGTCTCACATAGGATATTTCTAGCACCTCCTTCAGGCCCACCTCAGCTCAGGCTCTCACATGAAGCACCACAATCAGAAGAGTGTTCAAGGCTTTGCTGGGCAGCATGACATGAACTGACAAGTCAGCTCAGTTTTCGTTTTTATAGGCTATGCCGGCCAGCCTGCCTGTTCGAGCTGTTTCATTTTGTCTGCAGCTGAAAATCAAATAACCTGAAATAAAGCCTTGACAGTGAGCTGCTGTGGTACAAGAGAGCACACTTGGCCCTGAGGGCAGAGCACGTGCTTCAATGGGGCTGAGGTCCAAATGGGGCTCCACCTGGGGCTGAGGTCCAAATCTTCTTTCAGGAGGTAACTGTTTCCTGCAAAGCATCAGAAGGGGCATCTTTGGCAGTTCACAAACTCCTGACAGTGTCACTTTATTCCCTTAGGGTGTTGAGCTCATGCACGGGGCTACACTTGCTCTGCTGAATGCTGTGCAGCCCCACCGAGCCCCACACCTCCTGGACTGTCCATGAGGGACAGCTTGCTCTGCCACAGTGCTGCTGCCATGGGCAGGGTCTGCAGGAATAAGTATCTGTGTTGCTGCTTGCAACTACTAAAGTAAGAGAGGGATAGGAAAAGGAGGTATTGAATTGTAGTTATCTTCAATTAAAAAAATGTTTATCTTTGAAAATACATATCTGTTACTGATGAGCTCTGAAAGCTGCTGCTCCAAGCCTGTCAGTAAAACCAAATGTTAAATGGAAAATATTTGCCAGGATTTAAAATTAGACCTACACATTACTTACAGATGTTTCAATGAAAAACACTTGAAACTCAACCACACAGAGTAATAAACCCCACAATAGTGTATTTTTTTATGCTTCAAGTTAATTTTTATTATATAAGTAGCCATACGAAGAAGCCATTGCATGCTGCTTAAATTAAATGTGGAGGAATGAAATCAGCAGTATCCCTTTACAGCATATGGTCCAGCAAATCAAATTATAAAGCTTTCCACATCTCATTAACTGCAATGAGTACAGTGAGATTTCTAATAAGTCACTTCTTTTTCATGTGAGAGGTGAGCAGTGACTTATTGTAAGTATTCTCACAGGATGACCCTTGCGCTGAAATTAAGAACTAATCTAAAATGGGAAAGGTCATCTGGTCAAGTCTGATCATAACATTTCCTCGTTATTGTTTTAGTTGGCATTGAAGCACATGCTTTCCCGGTGCACCAGCTGAAAAATGCCTTTGATAATTTCACTGACAGCGAGTAACCCACACAGTGCCATTTAATGAGTTTGGGCTGGATTAGCTGACAATAAAGAATACAATATAAATGCTTTTATAGAATGAATTTTTCAGCAGGAAAATTTCATACAGGCGTACTTAACTAATTTATTTGCATTTACCATTAAGATGTCAGTCCAAGCACTGCTCGGGCAAAAACTCCTGGTCTCCAATTAGACTGCAGTTGGCTAAATCTCAGCCTCCTCTTGGAGGGAACCTGCTCCCTGAGCCCTGCTCATGGCCTACCTGTAGCTGTGGCTTTCGTTGCAGTGGGCACACCAGGGAGAGAACTGCATTCAAACACTCACTTCCTCCCCTGCGCAGAAAAACCAAATCATCACACAATTGCTCATCATGTGGCTTTGCTTTATGTGGATTCCTGATTTAGTGGCAGATCTGATTCAGGAACTGAGGCATTCCTGGCTCCCTGTCTTGGGCTCAGATCTTTAACCTGAATCCAATCTCCCTTCCGCCATCAGTCTGAAATTGTTTGGTATAGGATATGTTGACCATAAAAATAGAGCATAGTGCACAATGAGAGAATCATCTCAAGACGGTGGAAAAGAGAAAGCTCAGCCAGGCCAGCAGAAACACTTGGGAGGAAAATCAACAGGCTGTTTTTAGCAATTACAAAGTTGTTGGCTGATCTGATGTAGCTGGGCAGGAAATTCCATAGTTTTTGGAAACCATTGACAAAAATGTTCTGGCACTTGTATTCTCCCTTTTGTACTTCAAGAAGAGTTAATGCACTGTGCCCAAGAAGTTCAGCATGCAGAAGAAAATGGCAGACAACTTTTCAAACAAAATGTGGAGACAGATTGTCTTCCACAGTAGAAGAAAAACACTGCAACTTACTAAAAACCTACTGCCTAGTCAATAGAGTAGTGCGTCAGGAGAGGGAATGTGATCGTTCCCGCCAGGACGTTTCGCTTGGTTATTAACCGCGTGGAAAATTCTGTAGGACTGTAAACCAACCCTCAAAGGATGGATTTCTTACTTAGTCTAGAAACACTGCCTTACTTTTGCACAGCCACTACTAAGAAGTCTGAAATCAAGCTACTGTTTAGGTTAATTTAATTCCCCCTTAATGTTCATTAAACATTAAACTGTTATTTTAGGGCACTTCAAGATGAGTTGCTAGAGCTAGTTTTTGGAAAAAGCAGTGCTTGAGTGCAAACTCCAGACTTACGTTCACGTCATTTCCTTTGAGCTATTTTAAGCATCTAGCATCAAATGCGTTCAGGAGCCTTGAGGTCCTCAGGCCCATGAGTGGGGACTAGCACGAACCTGTGCCTGCCCTAGGTCGCTGGAAAAGGGGTACAAGGGCTGAAAGTATCTCCGCCAAATGGCAGATAGCCACGTTCTTGCCCTGCACAGAGGCTAAGCCCCAGATAGCAGCAGCAAGAAAAACAGGAGGAGAGGGGGGATGGGCACCATGGGACTGTCCAGTCCCACTGCCTCATGACCACATCTGCGGTGCACCAGCTTCAGTGTCAACTTATTCTTCCCACATCCTCCACACTGCAGCCAAGCTTGCTCTCACCCTGCTTTCCAAAACATTTGGTGAGTTGGGTGGTGGCTTTTAATTTGCAAGGGAAAATTCAGGGAGTTGGGAAATCTAAAAAACACAAGTTGGAATGGTGACACTCAGACTGCAGAATGCCTGAAAAAACATGGGAATTTTTGGCAGACAACTCTTACATCTCACTAGAATTAACTTTTGACCTCCAGACCTCAGAGAGTCAGAGTTTCAAAAAATTCAGCTTTGCACTGTGTGCACTGAATTACTGCAGTTTTCATGTGCATACAATTAGGTGATTATATATGCAAAAGTTTACAATAATTAATGCCAGTGATTTAAAGCTACCCGAGTTATTTTGCTGCAGCAAATTAAGCTGAATGCAACAACTTGCCAAACAAAATTTCTCCTGCTGCCTCTGTACAATGGCTACGGTCCTTTGACACCTCCAGTTACTTATATACCGCTGCCTTTAGCATCTGCTGGAGATTCACTGCAGAAGGACAGTGTATGACAGCACAGTCGCAGAGCTTTCAGTGAAAAAGGAGCTCATTTAAGAAGGCATTTGCCCCTCTCTTCTGAATTCATCTGATGCATTTGATTGTGCCTAGTTAGTACATTTATCTAACTACATATTGACATTCTGGGCATACTGGGGAAAAAAAATAAAATTGATGACACACTAGAACACAGCACCCTGCAGCTGTTCTGGAGGGAACTAATTTCCAAAACATGGTGAGCTATTAGTTAACTTGTAGCTCCCACTTTGAGAGACTGGCCATGCTGGTCTGCATGAAGGTTCAGGGACTGTGGACACGAGGTCACCATTTCAAGATCATCAGAGCCACAACTGAGTAAAGCTATTGCTTTCCAAACACCAAATGTAGGCAACTGCTATTAGCATTTCCATGCATGTTTTACTTTAAATAGTTGCTGGTTGCTCATCCTTCCCGTAGCTGAAAATTACCTACATACCTAAATGCATACACTTGTTATGTGCCTGCATATATTTATTTTAAAATAGCTATGCATATGTAACACAAAAGTTCCCCAAAGCTTGTTCCTGGAGGGGTAATAACACAGAAATATTTAAGATGATTCAACAGTGGACGGCTCAGCAGATGTCTCCAGCATGGTGCAAGACATTAACGTCTGCTGACTCATCATCAGAGTTAATTCCTGCCTGGCTCATGTTCCCGTCATCTCAGCAGCAATTTAGTACTTGGTAAATTTTCTCTCATCAGGAGTAAATGTTATCACAGACTTGTGATTATGTGCTATTTGAAACTCATAGAGCTAAAGCCATGTGTGATAATAAAAGGTAATTGTTTACCTTTGAAGTTGATATCCACGGCCTTTGCTGCACTCTGCAGGAAATTGGGCCAGTCCATGACCGCTCAGGCACCCACACTGTGTCTGACACCCCTCACCAAGGCGTGAAAATGAGGTGGGTGCACGTGCAAGAGCTGAAACAAGGTAGCGCCACTTTTATAGACTTCTTGTCCTCTACTGAGTAAAACTCAACACCTGAATTCAGTAAGGAAAAAACTTCCCTTCTGTTTAATGTAATGATGTTTCTGGCTGGTGTGGTGTAATCAAACTTACCACTGGTGGAAGGATGAGCGATACGATACCGTCTACAGACCCATAAGCATACTTAAGCATAGACATAAATGTCACAGTTACGATGGAAGGTACAGGACTATATCAGCATGGGGGTGCCCAGTGGCTCAAATCTAGCCCTAAGTCAGCAGTGCTGCTGTGTTCATAGAGTTTTGACACACTTTGGCTAAGTGGTACTCAAACACCTTAGGCTACAGTTTCCTGTGTGTACAGCCACCGTGTACTGAACACTGCAGCTATCATCACCTCCATGTTTGAGACAGGCCATGTCAGTGTGCCCATGGCTGATGGACACCCAGCATGAGACATCATTCTGGGTACTGCAAGAGCAATTTTTCCTTCATCAGGCAGAAACTGGGGTGCAATTTCACATCAGCCTTAGGAAGAGGAACCCCCAGTGCCCAAACCTGGCTCTCTAGCAACTGGCCTGGCCACAGGCAGCCATAAGCTCCAGCTACCACAAATCCCCTGATCTAAGAAATAGTGAAAGGCGTAAATCTGATACCAGTTGAAAGGATTTAGTGTCTGTAACATATGCTATTAACATGCTGTTAGCTTTCATAAGTCATTTTTAGCAGATTATAACTATTCCTAACAGAAATGGCTAGGGAGATGAGAGTTCTCAACATTTTTGCCTGCATTTCCTTATTTTGCCTTATCCTCCTGAACAATCCATGCTGGAATGCATAAATAAAGACATATGCACATTTGGAGCATGTTCAGATCAATTATCCCACTTCTTTTTTTTTTTTTTTTTTTGTTGGAGCTGGGAAGAAGGTATATTGCCTAAATGCTAATGCCTATGGATCTTTAATATTAATGTGATGCTCAAGAGATAATTACTTCTCATGAACTGGAATGAGTCTGGCCAAAAGGCCTGAACGCATCCAAAATTCAGCTGATTTCAGTGCAGCTAATTCTAGTTGAGGCTTTTTTCTCCCTCACTGGACACACTGCCAGATGTAATAGAAATAAACCCCATTGAAACTGGCTGAGGATACGTATCATGTTCTGATTGGTAACAGATTTGCAGATTATTGGACGGGGGAGTCAGTTAAAATGCCATTATAGTTCAGGCATAACCTCCCCCCNATATATCTCCTGCCCTGGCACAGGATCCCAGAAGGAAGCAAAAGGAAACAACTGCAACTCTGCCCATGGCTGAATGCAAGAAAATGCTGGTACCAATGGGACTTCTCAAAAAAGTAGAAAATATTAGGTTTGGATTGAACTAAAACTCAGAAGCAGCAGACCTGTGACAGAATGCTTTGTGGGTACCCTATAAGAAACAACAAGATTCTAAGGCAGAGTGAACAAAAGCTGCCTCTATCACTTTATAGGGAGAGAAGCATCTCAGCCTCTTGCATTAAGGCATGGGAAGATGACAGCCCTCACATGCTTGCTCAGCAAAGCAACACCGAGCCCAGCTACCATATGCATGGTGAGTTAATTTCTGCAGCTTGGCAAATGGCTCTTCACTCTGAGACTGCCTTCCAGAAAGCTGCCCTGAACAGGGCTAGGAAGTGAGGAAAGGAGCTCCCAAGCAGCCTGGATCTGCCCTGGCTCTTCTGTCCTGCTGTGGATGAGTCACGTACGGAGCCGGAAAGGAAATAAATGCAAACACATGGCAGACAAAATGGCTTTCACAGAATAGAAAACATTGGGCTGGAGCTGCTGTAGGTGAGCAACACAGCGTTGATCCCATGCAGGATGGGCACCTCTTAGTGTGCTGCTTTGCACTGTGTCTGCCAGGGCACAGGAAGTTACAAACATTTCCTGACTTGCTAAAGCTGTTCGCCAAGGTCAGGCTAAATACCTCAATTTCTCATAGCTGGCTTTTTAAATTTACATGGTCCTGTTTGACATGAGAAAGGCTGGAAGAACAGGGAAAGGAGCAGCAAGAGGAAAGGGAGACCACTCCTGGATATAACAGGAGTGGAAGGAGGTCAGAGGACCCTAAGCTGGAAAGAATACATGAGTCTACTTCTAGTACTGAATGCAAATATACACTTACACATGGAAGTAACAAATTCATGTTGGTACTAAGACTTCCCAAAAAGCAGTAATGTTTTTTTCCTCTAAGCATGGTCAACATAATTATCTTTACCAGACTCCTCTACCAGTGCTGTCTGGACCTTGCTGTGTGCTCTTTTCCTGTCTGTGAAGACTTTTCCATAAACAAAGAAGATGCTCTGTTTTATTAACACATTGGTCTCCAAAGTCAAAGAAAACACTCAAAATCAAAGGTACCCCCAGAGTGGGGCAATGAAGTTCTAAATGCCCGAGACAGAAAATATTTCAACTCATTGCTGTTAGCACTTCAAAACAGAGAGGAATTTCGTAGTTCTTCCACAAATACTTTTCATATACACAGCACAGTCCTCAGGTTCTTATTCTACAACAAATACATAGATATATTTCAATTATAAAGGTGTAAGAGAACAGCCAGCCATGGTGTGTTTGCTGGCATGAGGCAAGACGCTCTGTTCAGCTTTTGCATAATGATTCAGCCATGATTTTATGTATTCAATTCTACTTGTATGACTCCTTAAAATTCCCTGCAATATAATTATACTGATGGGAATGCAGAAAGATAATTGCTTTTAGAGAAAAGTTTCTCTTTGTTTCACATTCATCTGGCTTCCATAAATAGGAGACCTTGAAAAGCAGCAATATGCATCCATGTGTCTCTGGCTATTTATTTACAGAGCTAGACCTTGACAAATGTAATTTTTCAATAAAATTAAAAAGGATGCACAATAATTCATTTAGACAAAAAGGCTTGAAAAGGAACGTCACCAGGAGTGTGCCTCATCACTAGAAGTGATCAGCTGATTCCTGAAGAACTGGCAGGTGCTCTCCTTTTGGAAAGCAACAGTGAGGCAGTACTGAGCAGAGGGAAAAAGTAAGCTAGGAATCAGAGCAACTCCTTATTCAGGCGATAATTATACAAATTAGATCCATGAAAGCCAGAGAATGACTGTGCCTTGAACCCTATCTCTCTGCATAGAACAATGGAGAAATTAATAATTAAATCTATTACATATGCTCATAACTCAGCACAAAAGATACTTCACTAGCTCAAACAATTCTGCATTTTCATTTGAATAAAGCTTTCACAGATTTTTTTTTCTCATTATATATGTATTATATTTTAAATTTAACAGCTTATTTTGCTGCCTTTATGTCTTGAATTAATAAGGCCACACTTTAATGCACTAATGTTGAATAGCATTAGCATGCCTTACAGTCATTACTTGGTGGGAGGGGGCAAAAAATCCCTAGTTTCCCAGTGGTGAAATCAATTTGCCCATAACTTCCTGTCTCTCATAACCTCTGCTAGCATAGCTTGAAACTTTGTGCTGCTTTTCTTACCAAAAGACTTGTTTATATGTTCTAGCTGTGGATGGGGCAGGATCTGAAGGTAACACTATTCTGTTAAGTTTACACAAACAATTCAAGAACAGACCAAAACCTTTCCAGCCAGTTAAAGCAATCAGCAGGCCAGATATCCCAACCTAATGCTATTTCCCGTGCAAGAAATGATTTGGCCTCAGAAGCACAGATGGCTCAGAGAGTTTTGACCCAGAACTATTTTCCTTCGGTTGGGTGGGGGGAATGTAGACACCCGCGGGGCTGGCAGGGGTGCAGAGAAGGGCAGGAGCTGGAGGACTAGCCCCCTTTTCACCTTCCCAGCTGGGTTGAAGGGCTGGCTGCAGCATCCAAATGTTGAGGGTGTCGGGAAGAGGAGGTGGAGGAGAAAAAAACACTCAGAGACCTCAGATGTAAAAATTACTGAGAGTTCCTCCCAAGTCCTGCTTCTTAGACGGCGGCTGACTCCAGGCCCTCGCAGCCTGCAGCCCACGCAGGCTCTGCAAAGGCTGCCAAGTCAAATAACGCTAATTGCATTACAGATTGCGAGCAGAATTCGCTGTTCTTTTCAACTAAGCCGAAGACTTTCCACTTCCATTTTGTTCGGGGAATTTAAGTGGTGTGCATATTCCTACCACTGGCCAGGATATGGGGTTAGGAAAAGGGTGGCAATCACTCACTCACTCAGAGACCAAAAGCAGATCTGTAAACTTGAAGAAACAGAGAGAGGAACTTAAGGAGCTTGCTACAGAATGACAGCTGTGGAAATGGCTGCCCTGGTGGAGGCTCACTGCCCGTCACATGTTCTGAGCAGTGCAGCCTGACGAGGGTAGCTGGACCCTGGCCCAGTGTGGGGACTCTGCTGTGGCTTGCCCACAGCAGGTGTTTGCAAACCTCTCACTACCCAACATGGGACACCCACACCACCCTGCCCGCCATGGGAGGCACCAGCTAGGCCAGCCTGAGTGGGGCACTAGAGCCACAGCACAGCCCTCACTCACCCTCCCAAAGTGGGAACTTGGGACAAGCAGTGCGGAGGCTGATTCCTGGGCACAAGTGGAGGAGATATTCTGTCTCTGGGGGCATGACCACAGACAGCAGTGCTTTCTGGTAGCAGTACCCAGAGCAGCGATTTTCATCTGTTAGCATCAGGGCAGAAAATTCCTCCCTATTTCCCAATATCTTCTCAAGAAAATTTTAAAAGGCATAAAAAAAAAAAAAACAAACCTTCAGCAGGAAAAGCAGAAGGCCTATATTTTAACTTAAAAACTTTACATCATCCTATTTCCTCAGAAACCAGGATACAGGAAGGCATGCGTCTTGTCTCTTTTTGCTTAGTTGCACATGTCACATTCAAAATCCCCCAGACTACCCAGTCCTGAAGTACTTTGCAATTATTAGGACGTCTCCCGTTATCCGGCAGCTCCAAGGAGAAATGAACTCCCAATTCTTTGAGCGAACAGACGTGCTGACAAACCTCCCATCATTTCATTTAATACGGGCAGGCTCTAGTCCTCTTGAACACCTCTTCAGGACCGCTCACCTCACTCCATCAGCCGCAGTGCAATACACATTTTGTGCCGCAGCACCTCTCTCCTCGGTGTTTCAGCTGAACAGAGACGTTAGGCTGTCACGCTTATTTAAGCAGAAGGGTTATCACTGCTCCCTCATACAATACTATATAGCTCAAAGGTGCAATAAGGAGCCGAGAAATATGCCAAACGGGCCTGGGAAAATAAACAACGTCAATTTGCTCCTTTAAGTATCATCATGACAAATTTACCGGGCGGCTGGTGAGATAAAATGCAGCACTTTAAATACCTAAACTAATCAATAGAGAGAACCAAGTGTGCAATCCATTTTCTGAGAAGGGCGAGCTTTTAAGGTTAATTCTTCATTCATGTAAACACAATGCGAGGGTCGTTATTTAACTTAAAGCTCGCCTTTCATTATATTATAATAATTAGGCTCAATTTAGCACTAGAATTAGCCATCTTACTTAAAATACTGGCTAAGGCCGGAAAGGAAAAATAACGGCCGTGCTAATCCCTGCGGGAGCCCAGCGCTTGGCCCTCGCTGCGAGCAAGAACCACCACTACTGCCGAAGACGGCTGGAAGGCGATAGCTGGAGGGGACGGCCCTAGGCCCCCGCCACGTCCGGGCGCCACCACGGGTGACGCCTGGGCCCGGGCGGTGGCGGCCGCACGGTGCCGTTCCTTGTGCGCCACCTAGTGACGGCTCGGCGGATCCGCAGCGGCCTCGCACCCAGCTGCTGCCCCGGGCCCCACAGCCACTAACTCGTGGTGTTTTTATCTGCCGCCACAAGCCCGGGAGTCTGTGCAGTTTCTGCTGTACAGAAGCCTCTAAAGGAAAAAACGCGATTAAGATTAGCTCGTTCGTGTCCTTTAACGCGTCGGCCTGCTCTCAGAAGTGAAGGGTAACGGATGGTCAGGTGGGGACCTGACGTGTGAGTTCGTCCCTGTGAGCCCTCCGGGCTCCTGAGCTTGCCGCCTAGAATTGTTCAGAGCCTGATAAAGACCGAGTTTAACAGCTAACAGTTTATCTGTCCCCAGGTTCAGCTCTGAACACCATCAGATTAAAGACCAGGCCCTTTGGCAACAGTTTAAGAGTGATAAGAAGCACAAATGATCTTTCTGATTACCGCTCATGTCACTGTAACTGTACAACTGCCACTTCCTACACAGGGGAGGGGGGGGCAGGCCAGCAGGCTGCACACAAACCCGAGAGCAGGCAGCACCCCAGGTGCCCACACCCTCTCCCTCCCCACTTCACCACCAAGACCCTCTGGCAGCTTCTGCCACCGCCCCTGGACATGGGCAGTCACGTTTGCAAAGCAGGGTCTTGGTGAAGTGGGTGAGGACATGGCCTTGTCCTGCTCAGACACCACGTTCTCGAGGCTCCCCAACAGCACAGAACTTCAGTTATTTATTGGTCAGATCATGGCTACGTTAGCACCAACACCAAGAACTTCCTACATGCTGCTGGAGAAGCCACTGGATCTTACTATGCCTCAATCTTTGCCTCTGTAAAACAGAGTACTTAACTGTGTAATAGCACCCCAAAATTCAGTGCTATCTCCAGTATCCTCCTCCATGAACATCTCCCCTTTTCTATCACATTCCATGATTTCTGTCCACTGAGGGGCTCAACTGCCGTTAAGTATCGTTTGGAGAAAAACAAAACAACAACAAAAAAAAACAAACCAACCAAACAAACAAAAAAACCCCACAACTAAAATGTTTGCAATTAAACAAAGAAGCTTTTCCCAAACCTTTCACTGGAACATTCTCTGCTATGTCCAAAGTGACACTGGGGAGTACCAGCATCACCACCTTCTGAGGTACAGCACCCAGGTGGGGACAAGTACAAACTATCCACACAGCCCTAGGACAGAGAAAGGTCTCAGAGCTGCCAGTCTGCCAAGGCAATGCTATCTGTACACTTTCAACTTCACAAGGAAAAGGATTAGCAGCATTCCTGGTCAAAGCAAAGGAGATAGCATGAGTTTTAAAACGGCTTTCCTGTGGCTGCACAGGAAATCTGCAGCAAAAGGGTACAACTGGAGGCTTGTGACCATGGCCACCCCTTCAGCAGCAATGGAAGGGCATATTGCACACCCTTCCATGACACAAACACGTAGCAAGCTTAACGCCTTTCCTCAGCATAACCAGCCAGCAATGTAGCTGAAATTGGTCTAAAGGGTGAATTAGAAGTGAAAAAGTGAACGCACTTTTACCATTTGCATTGGATTTCTTTGCTTTTGACTTAGTTTCTCATGAGCAGAGCATTACTTATACCTAGCGAATTGAACTTTAAAAAGAAAATAAATTCTTATATCTGTATGTTTAGAAAAAAAAAAAATTGTCCAACAGGTCTTTTGCCTTCCATGACAGTCACCTGCCACATGCAGCTGTGGTGTGCTCAGTGTCCTGAGCACTGGCAGCACCCTGTGGTAGTTCCAGACTGGAAATGATTTAATAGATTTTTCTGAAAGCAAGTGTATTAGCAGAGATTCCTGCCTGAGAAGACTAAGAAGTCAGAGCAAACACAGGAGACACAGAATATCTCCCACAAGGAGGCCAAAGGAGGTGGCAGAGCTGTGGGATGCTGCTGGGCTGGTGGGGTGGGGATTGCTGTGAAGTGGGGGCCAACAGCAACATGCTCCTGGTGAGCGCCACAGATGTCATGAGCCCTGGATGGAAAGATCTTTGTATCCTCATAAAAATGGGAAAGCTTATTTTGAAGGGGGGAGGGGCAAAGAGATGTAGAAACACTCAGGTTCAAACAAAGTTTTATGAGGAGAGTTAGAGTGCACTCAGCCTGTAAAACAAGCTAACAGTAGTGGCAGGCTACCACCTGAAGCACTGTCGGGGCAGAGGTATCTCCTGGTGGTATGTAATCAGAACATGCTGCAACTTTTATGAGAGGGATACCACTGTCAACAGATGATTGAATAGCTTTTCACATTAGGTGCAACAGATGGACCTCGCCAGGGATCAGCAAGGGGAAAGACAGAGACAGCTGCTTACCTTGACATGCTTCTTCCACAAGAGCCAAACTAATTGCACACGTCAAAAGGCAAAGCTAACACATGGCTTTTCTCCACTCCCGATAATGATCAGATAGAGCTCTTCCTGTCTTCTCCAGCAGCCCTTCCTCCAGCATCGCATGCAAAGGAGGAAGAAAATACAGCTTTGAAGGTCAGGTAATGGCCTAATTAAAGCAGAATTCCAACTCCAGTGCTGGGGCCTTGCCCTTTTAAAGGACGGTGCTGGGTCAGGCTGTCAGTTGTGGTTTAGTGCACTGGTGTTGTTAGCACATCCCTAGTCTCTGGTTTAACATGGGTCATTTGACGTGCAGGTTTCTAAATAATTGCAGCAAGTGCAAAGACATGTGTGTTAGTTTTAAAGTAGTTATTGCCCTGTGAAGGCCACCTATGCCCAGCTCTTCTGGAGACAAGGAGAGCTTGCAGAGATTGCGAGAGCAGGTCCTCCCCTTTAAAACACAAACCACAGAATGGATGATCAGGGAAATGGTCTTTGAAGCAAGTGGTTAGGCAGAGTTTAAATATCTTGCTTGCTCAGAGACCCAAAAAAGGCTGCGTCAATCCTGTGGGCATCACCCTCTACAGCAGATGAGATCTGCAGTACTCAACTTGCACAGGTGAGCATTTATGGCACAACAGTATTTCTTTGTAATAATTCTTTTGACAGTATTACTGCACAGCAAGAGCACAGGTGCTCTTGGGCATGGTTTTAGTTGAACATAAGCTTGAATGTATAGCAAAAAAAATTAAAGTTTGAGGTTTTTTTCACATGATCTCAGTCTGATTCCTTGTGGTTTCATTTTGTATGGCAAAATACCCTTGATGGGGTAGGGGAAGATGCTTGTGTTCTTTTTCAAAATGATGCAAAAAATAACTTGTCTTTATCCTGTTAAATATTACTAGAGTTTGGGCAAGAGGGATGTTGGTCTGAGAACACAAGTGGGAAGGTTCTATGCAATAGGTGTTCTCTCCATCTCCTCCAATTCTTCCCACCAGATGTGTACTTCACCACAAGGCTGTCTGAAGCACTCGCTAGGCAGGACTCTGAAACTGTTCCAAATGGCTACAGATGACTGAAAGGAACACATCATCTTAAATATTTTTCTTCTTGGTTTTTAAAGTGGTTAATATAGCAGGGGAAAAAAAAAAGGCATTTCTTTAATCATACAAAGCCTTAGAAGAAAGAATTGGACTTGGGGGGGGGGAGAAAAGCAGGTGCAATTACTGCACTCTAATCGCCTAATGCTGCCAGCACAGACAGCTGTTCCTGTTCTAATTCTTTTCCAAATGAGTCAAAGGAGTTAGTTCCAACTTTCAGAAAGCTGTTGTGTGTTGCTTTATTTCCTGCATCACGGGCTTGGATTCATTTTGGAAGCTCAGAGAACAACATCCTGTACCCTGATATGGCTTCAGCCAACAACACAAGTTCAAGGGGTTCAGAACTCATGACCAGCACTGCAAATACAACGCTCCCCAGATGTCCACACCTGTTCTTTGACCCTTCCTGGTGCCTGGAACATGACAGGCAAGCACAAAAATTAAATTCCATATAAAGACGTAAATTATTATTTTATAAAATGCTAGAGGTTAGTACACATTAATTTGCAGCATTATTCATGCCAAGGTAGAAAGTTATATGAGAAAATTATTAGCAAAGAGACATAGAAAGAGCTCTTGCAGGGCTCAAAAGGTCTCAGCTGAATTCCTGGCTCCTCCACAGTGTTCTTGCATAGCTGTGGGCAATTCACCTATACCAACAGCCCTGCTATGTTTGCAGGGAGTATACTCCTGGCTTAGAAGTGCAATGAAAAGCCCAATCTTGCTTTTACCTCAGCATGAATTAGTATCAAAACACCTCAGCAAGCATACCCACCAGGTCAGGGCCCTATTCCTCAAAACTGTTCCTGTTTGCTGTACCTAATGGCTGAAGCAACCTTCTCACTGTTGGCAGAATGGGCAATTCTGGGACTGGGCCTTCCCTGACATGGACCGTCCCTGCTGAAGCACTTGTGGGCCCACACTGTAGCTAGGTGAGGGATGAGCCTGCACACAGGCAGCAGGAAGAGTCAGAAGATGCGTTTTCTCAGGACAGATAAATCCCACCTATGTTTCAGTGCCTTACTTCTGACACAGAACAACACTTAGAGATTTTCTAACAAAAACATTGCAAAGGATAAGAGAACTCTATTCAGTACTATCTGTTAATAATCAGATATTATGGCGGCCACATGCCAATACTGCTTACCAATACAGGCTGCCTTTTGATGTGCAGCAGTACTGGTTTATGTGCCAATAAAAATGTTTATGTGAAATAATACTAAGACAGCTCTTACACCAAGTTATGTACAAAGAACAAGCATCTATATTGCTCCCAAGTAGGAAAAGAAAGCTCTTACCTGAGGGAGAGATTTTTCTCTACCGGATAGATGATGATGATGATGACAGATGCCCAGAGATGGCTAGAAAAACAAGAAGTGCAAGATACAGGAATTTACCCTCCACCTATGTTAGCCTACTTGCTTCACACTTGCAGGGTGAAACATCTGTCTCTGATGAGTAGCTGTGGGGAAGTTACTTAAACTTCTCAGCTATGCTCTAGGTCATCTGACAGACTCCTAAAAACACACACCAATATTCTACAACTAACCTTTCTTCTGCCTTTCTTACCTTTCATTAGGCAAGTCTTTGCCAAGCAGCCAGTTTTGCTCATCACCTGCATATTCACCAAAATCCAAGGTATGAACATGTGCTGCTAATACATCTTATTATTTGATGCATTAACAGCTGACACATTAACAGCTGAAGCCTAGAAAGCAGTATGCAGAACCCTAAGAAACTATAAACTGAAACAACATTCAGAGAGCAGAGTCCTATCAGTTTCTGAAGTGGTGTGGGTGGAGTTTTGCCTCAGCTTTGGGCAGGTGAGAATTTGGCTTTGTTTCTCAGTTACGTTTCTTAAACATTGTTTCTCAAAATCTTCTAAGATTTAGTTGCTGGCCTATTTTTTTATATCACATGAAAAACAACTATTTATTGCTTGAGGGTTCCCCCTGCCCCCACCTGATTTGGGAAGAACAGCAGTATGGGGATTTTTTGATTTATAGGGAAAGAGGAAACCACCCTGGGCAAAAAGTCTACAGTCAGCAGAAGCAGCACTTTGTCTTCAAAGACTTAGACACAAGACTCCCAAATGATTAATGTTCCTCACTCACATTTTTCTTGCAGATGTGATTACAGAAGAGAATATGAAAAGGAAATGCTTTTTAAAAGAATGGTTAGAAATGTATTTCCATAACAAGGAACAACAAAACAAACCCAAAAAAACCTAATTTTTGAGTGGTTTTAAAAGAATAAAAGTCAACAGTTACAAATTCAGATGCTAAACTGCTGATGGATGTT
Organism: Psilopogon haemacephalus; assembly: GCA_013396835.1. Lineage (NCBI taxonomy): Eukaryota > Metazoa > Chordata > Aves > Piciformes > Megalaimidae > Psilopogon > Psilopogon haemacephalus. The sequence continues at coordinate 411,871 of VWZI01000019.1, forward strand.
AATATCTTAGCACCAAACTTAGATATTGGGCTTTCCTAGAAAATTATTCATAACTGCTCAACCTGCAAACAAAAAAAAAAATCCCACAAAACCCATGAAATCGCATACTAACATAAATACCTAAATTCAGACTCTACATTTAAACAACCTTGCAATTAGCATTATCACAACATTTAATTTGCATTGATTTTAGCTATGGAATATCACAGACTCCAAGAAATTTTAGAGTACTCTGTATGGCTGTAATACTCAGGTCCCTGCTTCCTGGTTTTCTACATTTTTTTGCAAATTGATGGTAAGACTTCCAGCTGTCAATCATTATTTGAATTTGGATAAATGAGACAGTCATGGCAGAGTCTACCAATGCAGCTACAGAGAAACACACATTGGAACTTCAAACAGACCTTTTCTCATGCATATCAGAAAAGACAAGAAAAAGAATGAGTTTATATCAACACATATAAGCAGAACATAAAATGATGAAAGAAGTTTGAACAATCATCTCAATGTCTGTGATAAGCCATCACATCAGGGTTTTTCCCTCCTCTCTGTCACAAGGTACAGGATTGTCCTGGAAAATCCAAGCCATAAACTTTAGTATCAGGATCCTTTACTGCAGAAAGCTCTTTTGAATTTGCTTCCTAGATACTAGAACCAAGTAAAGTCCAAACTGGACTGCTCAACAGATGCTCAGAGGCCATTTCAGACACATAAAACTACATTCTGAAAGAGCATTTAAGTGTCTGCTTGGGCATGCTTTGTTCCCTCTGACAGTATACTCATAAGGTTTTCAAACCTGGCTTCCAAAACTGCCTTTGAATCTTTTTGGCTCTGTAATTCACTCTCCATTTATCTCATTATGATCAAGTGATGAGAACTGCGACTATGTATGTGTAGACACACAAGCACACAAATACATGGAAGAGGACGTTCCTGGATGGGTGATGAGCAACCAAAGTTACACAAGCCAGTTGCAGAGCTTTAGTTAATAAAACTTGTTGATTGCATTCTGATTCTCATCTTGTCAGGCTCTTGTCCTGCACAAAGATTAAAAAAACAAAAACAAAAACAAAAATCCAAAACAACAAAGAAACCCACAGGAGTTAAAACATCCTTGCTAGATCCAGTGACTGTCAGATATACAGGGTAAATGAATCCAAACTGTTGCACAGTCACTACTGTGTGCAAGATAATTCAGGACAATACATGAGCCCTACCTCTGACAAACAGGACAGGGACCTCTGTTGCCACCACTCTCAAAGGTGGTCCTGAATAAACACCAAGTGTGATAAACTCCCTATTGGAGTATGATCTCATATCCTACAACAATACCTGCAAGATAAGGCTTGTCCTTTGGAAGGCTTGTGAAGCAATGAGACCTATTATGCTATCTCACAGAGCCAGCTGAGAAAAGGGAGAGGCTGAACACAGATGTCATACACTCTCACATGTTTTTCCACACACTTGGGGAAAAAAATAATGGCACTGACAAAGAATGTTTGCTGTGGTGGTGGAAGAACCGATGTTTTCCTGTTTTGCTCTGTTTTTAAGAGACTTTCCCCCCCTCTTTTATCTTAAGGAAAAAAAAAAACCCCAAAACCAAAAACTCAACACATCAAAACCTTTGTTGAAAAGCTTTGTGGAAAAGCAATATTTACAGCAATTTTTGCTAAAAGTAAGTCTCAGGTTTCCAACCATCTCTCCAAAGTAGCCTTTAGTATTAACAGATGTCTAATTAGAATCTGCATGAGTCAGTGAACCCATTCTGAATGGACACAAACCCAAAAACCAACAAGATTTTTGTTCCATGTGGTCTGAGCATAAGATGCTTCCTCCTGCTTCACAGACTTGACTTCTGTCTTTCAACTGCAGCCTATTTTATATTCAAGAAGCAAGGACATCAAATGCAAAGTGAACAAGCCTCCCAGACAATGTGGTGTTTTCCCAGATCTATAGCTTAGCTTAAGTAGTACTGAAGCAGAGTGCTGGGGTTACAAAAAGAAGACATTTCATTTGTCAGTGTACAGGCCTTGCTTATTACAGCAGCAGCACTGATGATTGCAACTTTTAATTCTTAATTCATTCAAGGGAAGGCACTGAAGATCCAAAGCAGATAATTAGACTGAAGATAGCCATCACAGCCATTAACTTAAGGAATCACTGCAGTCTCCAACAGTGGTTTGTACTTCTGCCTGCACTTTGCATCCTTCACACACTCTCTTCACAGATGCATATGGACCCTTTCTTACAGCATCTGCTGCTTCATGCAACGTTTGCCCATATATTCACTCATCGTTACACACTGCAGTGAAGCAGCCTTGACAAAGCCAGCCTGTAACTGCAGAAGTCTCTAGCAGTTAAGAATTCCTTTTCCCCTTGCCAATTCTCCAAGTCACACACCATTTTGAAAGTTATTAAATCCTAATAAAGGAGATTAAGGATGCCAAATTATATTCTGTGCTAAAAATGACTATCAATATTTGTCAAGACAATAATGTCTTCAGGGCCAGAAGCCCATTATTCTCTAAACTAATTCTTTCTTTCTCTTTTATTTAATTTTTTTTTTCTGTAAAGACAATGCATAATATTTTCCAGCAATCGCTGCATCAAAACCAAAGTTCTGGTTGAGTTAGAGCATTTAAATTATCATACCAAATAAGGGATGGTTGTCTCTCAAAATACAACAGCGTTTTTCCTCGTTATTACTGCATTTATTTTTTTAAAATACATTGATTTTTAGATGAAAAACACAGATGGGTTCCTATCAGGAGCAGCCTGAAACAACACATGTGTGAATACATCCATACAACCATTTCTGAAAGCACCTGAGGAATGTGATCATAGAATCGTGATACCTGTATACTTGAAGTATAACCACGATTTCTATGAATCACCATTTTAATCTATTTTGTTTCAAGATATGTACCTTTTTTTTTTCCCCAGTAGGAAGATAGGCAGTTGTGTTTTGTGCAATTATTTTCGCAGTCATGTTTACGATGCAAAGTTATGTAGCAAATCTGAGAGTGGATTCAGGACCAGTCTTGTAAACATGCAGAAAATGGGCAGAGAATGTTTATCACAGTATTTTCCACTTTTATGAGGATGCAGTTGGTTATTATGACAAGGTGAAAGGTCTCAAAGCCTTCATTTTTAGGCCACAGGTGTTCTTTGTAAAGTTTTTTTTTTTTTTTTAATAAAGAGTATTATTAGTCCTCTAAATTAGCTCTTATTGAAAGTTACCACATCTGTGTTATGTGGTAATGAAGCCAGAGGGAGGTCATAGCAGGGGACTTGTGCTTGAAGAAAACATCTGGACATTGCTTTGACATTCACTAGCAACTTCTTGTATTTTAATAAAAAGTAAGGAAATTATACTGAAATCAAATGCAAGAGACCAACAACAAATACAGGACCTGGAAAAAAAAAATCTGGCTTTGAAAAGAAAAACTCTTTTCCTTCTTTCACTCCTTTCCCATGAATTCCAATTGATTAATTACCTGTGCAAATGGCAGCATCGTTTAACAAAACAAGAAAAAAAATCTGCTAGTATTTAAGATATAGAGATCTCTAACACTACAGGAGAAGCTACTGTCATTTTAAATAAAGTGGTTTTTTGTGTTGTAAATGTTTTTAGCTGTCATTCTGTTCACTACATCATTTCAGAAATAGGGGCAAACCTTAGAAAGTTCTGTACCTTCATATAAGCAAATTTTTCCCCCACTTCCCTCTGGCCGATATAAGCAGAGACCTTTTTTTTCTGTGCACAATTACACCTAGCACTTTCACTGACTGAAGTAAGGAAAAGCCTACTTGCAACGAAAGGGGTGCTGAAAAGCCAGCAAAATCCTCACACGGAAGTTGCCAAGTAACTGCGTGACAGTTCTTTATCATCAAGGCTGAAACCTAAATATTTAGGAACTATCACATTAAGAAACTTGGCTGGACCAGATGCCTGCTCAGCTCTGTAGTGCATGCAGCTTGGAGTGTTTATAGCCCAGTGGTTACAATAGAGGTAAGAAATCCTAACCAGAGTGGCTTACCCACGCTCGCTATATTTTCTTGTTCTAAGTGCTTGCTTACAAATGCAAATGACAAGTCTGTTCTATTCAGATTCTTATACAGTAGTCATCACTGCAGTAACTGAGTAGTCGGGGTTATTCTTCCCCTCAGGCAGAGAAACAGGCATGTATCAGTGCATAGTTTCAGTGCCGGTCTTCTAGTCTACAAATAACCGGGCTTACTACTAAGAACTTTTCATTGACACTTTCAGCACAGTGTCAAATTAATTTCATTTCTGGCCAGAAAGCCCAATGCAAATTCTAAAGGCCTGTACATATATTTGCTTATAGCTATATGAAATTGTTACAGATGAGCTACACTCCAGCTTAGCCCTCCCCTTCAAAAAAAACAATAGCTTCAAACAGAGTTCACACTACTGCATGAACAACATCTTCTAGGAATAAAAAAAGCATTTAATGTGAATGCGGCATGCAAATATTAAGACAGGACACAAGGCTTCTTTTCTTTCCCCTTCCCAATGGGTGTTTTATTTTATAGCATTTGCATTAGGTAATCAACTGAAACACTTCAACAATAGAAAGCTGGCAGCACAGTAAGGAAAAATGGAGATTATTTTTCAAACAGCTGTGACAAAATGGTTTCAAGTTGGAATAGTATTGCACAAACAAATCAATTTACGGGGTGGGGAGGGGTGTGTATGTGTGTGTGTGAATGGGAGCGAGCATCTTCAACATGGATTGTGAGGAAAAAAGGCTGTGTGTGTGTGTGTGTCTGTGTGTTTAAAAAAAGTCATGAAGCACAATCCATGTTTTCAAAAATTACATTCAGTACTGCTTTAGAAATGCTCACAAACCTGTCTCATTTTACAGAAGCTACAGAAAGCTGCTGATGTAAATATCAGACAGTACAAGTGTATGAACATTTATAATAATGCTCCAGAAAAGTCTCAGGAAGAGGGCTCTTTCTATAAATACTGCTGCAAAGGTTACAGAGTTGCATAGGCTCACGGTAAAGGAGGCATCCATGCAACTAAGTGGCCTTACGGTTTCCTTAATTTCTAGTAGTCATAAAATATGCTCTAATTTTGAAGAGCTAAATTGGCAGTGCACTTGAATCAGGCTTTTCCACTGACTGCTCAAGCAGCACAGTTCAGAGTGTCATCCGTACACTTTTTTGTCATATACAAGTTTAGTAATGCCAGGTGAGCTTAATGGAAAAATGTAACAGAAAACCCCCTGAATTTTCCCTGATATAAAACAGAACTGCTCTGATACCATAAATAAGCAAACCTTTATTCCTGGAAAGTAAAAATAGCTAAGGATCTCAGAAAAACTAAGTACCCAGAAAAGGCATTTCAAATGACTAGGATGGGCTGCTTCTTCCTCTCTGATATTGTATAGCTATACATTTTCACGGCTGCTTGAAAAGGGAGCCATGATCAGTGTACCAGTAACAGAGAGTGTCTGAGGATCAGCTCAGAGCAAGCAGCAATGCATATAGGATATTGTGCACTTGAGACTTGTGTCTGTAGATGCACTAACAAAATTTGAGTGAAATGACTGCAGAATTGTTATGGGAAGGAGCTAAAAACACTGTTGCTCTCCTGCCAAGACTGCCCAGCGTATCACAGGTGCTCCAGGCATGCTGTGCTTATGGCTATATAGTTACCAGCGCAGCTGGACCCACCACCATTATCCTGATCTGAAGAGTTGCAACAGGGCTACAGTTTCGCACAAAATCTGGGCTTTAATTTTGTACAAAAAGTACAGAACAAAACCTACTCTCAACTATATATATACACACATACATATATATATATATAGATATATATATATATATGAGAGCACTTCAGCACCTTTCAGATGAATTTAGCCCTGCAAAAAGCCTTTCTAATTCCTGTGCACACTACAGTGACTTCAGTTAAACGATCCATGTTCAAGAGGCTGCATAGAAAGTTAACTCATCACACAACCTGCAGCAAAGCAAAAAATAAAAAAATTAAACAAAAAATTCACTACAAGTCATTATGGGAAAATACACAAGATTCATTCTGCTTATATTCTCTATAATAATTTTAAGCTCAACAATTTGGATTGCTTGCATTTCTGAAGAGAAGATGAAAAGAGCAGGTTATTAAAAATCCATAAAGCTCCTGCTCCTAAACTGTTGCTTAGGAAATCCAGGTTTGATTGTTCAGAATTCAAAGTATTTTTAAAAGTTCACAGTTGACTTAATGTTTGCACTAGATACAAAAGTAGAGAGTCTTGATTCCGTCTGTGTTCCACAGACAGTAAGATCTTCAGAGCATGCCTGGAATGAATACCTCTCCAATTGTAGCTAGCATTTTCAAAAACTATATTCACAGAATTCTTGTTTGTCTCAAACCTTTCAGTTCACAGCAAAGAACAGGAGGTGATAACAGATCAAATAAAATGTTTTCTTGTATGAACTATGAAAAATATATTGCTCTTTTAAAAGTAAACAAAAAAATTGCATTGTTCTATTATTTTTGTTACTGAAGACTCACTTAAGAAATTCTAAATCCTGGAAGGAAGAAAAAGGAAATACAGCTTTTCAAATGGCTTACAGAATACAAGAGGTTTCTGTAGATTCCATTAAAATCAGTAGAAGTTTTTCTTCTTTTTTCCTTATCTACACATCCATTTCATTACCTAGATGAGTATTTTGTTTCCACTTAGTAAAGTAAACTCTTCTGCTCTCATAGAGGTGCTCTTCTTAAAATTCTGAAGGGGAGCCAAGAAGCTAAACTGATCCAAATTATTCTGAAGGAAAAGAACAATGTAAAAAATAATATCTAACATAAAACTACCACTGAATGGATAGTATTGCCTGGGATTATAAATATTCATTGGATCTCAAAAATTACTGCTTTGTTATGGAAATTTTTAGATATCCATTAGCTACTTCTTCTGTACGACTCCTCAGTTCCTTTCTTTAGCCACGAAACATGTCTTTATGTATGACCTAACACATTCTATTCCCAAACACGTTGCCATTATTAATGACATCAATAGACAAGAACTAGAACAGGAAATCTTATGCATGGTTCATGCTATATAAATGGTAAGCTATCAGAAGGAACTTCCCTGATTATTTGGGAAGAACAAAGAGAGATCTATTTTTACAATTCAAAGGGAAAAAATCCAAGAAAACAAGAAAATGCAAGATGTATTTGATAGTCTCTCATTATCCTCTCTGTAATTGGGCTGTTGCTTTTGGCTGCAGACATCCAGTTCACAGACCATTTTCCATTTCCTTTGTTTTCATTACAAGAACAAGCTGGTTAAAGAAACCCCACTTGGTAATTTTAAACTAAGCTTTCAGCATCATCCCTTAGGAATTTAAAGCTTTACCCCCATTCCTTACTTTGTCTCCTCAGTGCCTTCCCCCATTAAACTCCGTGAAAAGCACATTAAGAGAGGCAGGTGTAAGATGTGTAAATACTCAGATCTTTAAGAAAATTCAATAGGAAATAAATTCTTGTAGTTTTCCACTGCCATTTGCTATAGTGCAGTGGCCCCAGACATCTGTTCTCAAATTTCAATTTACTTCATCCACCAGGTGTTCCACATTGTTAATAATGGCAACTCACGAATTTACAATAGTCACATAAGGCAGTTACATAAATACAATTATGTCAATCAAGTTCACTGCATCTTTCTCAACCAGACTACACAAGACATCTTTCTTCTTTTCCTCTTACCAAAATAAAAGGATGAAGACTACATCTCTATAAAGAGAATCCCTGGACAACATTCTGGTATTGAAGTCAGAGAGGTTACTGAAGTGCGTTTCAGCAATGTCCGACAGTTAACCAGGAAGTAGAAGTGCCATTTTTCACTTCACATATAACAGAACCGGTGCAAAAAAACCCACTTTAAACTACTTACTTTAAACCTTTTGGTCCAAATACATAAAATAAGCAGTATTTACAGCATTTTGCTCCTTTTGTAAATGCAATGCTTTAAAACACGTTATAAAGCACCTTAGTAAAAATATTCTACAGATAAAAGTATCGAAGTAGTAGGAAAACCCTAACCATACCACAGCTCACTAATGGAGTCATAATATGGATTCACCAGTACCTCAGTTTACAATTATTACAAAGGAACCATGGAGAAACTTAATACTGAATTTATGATTTTTATACCACTGTGCATGGATCAACCAGAACTGTGGACAAGACCAACTTCCTTTGTAGTTTTCCCAACCTGTCAGTGGTGGTGGGGACAAAAGTCAAAACAGAAAACCCCACTGCTCTGATTCGGTAACTTTTTTACAGTATTAATGTGGAAATGATGTTTTAACACTAATGATTAGTTGCAAGTTTTTTTAATAAAACCACATATATAAATATGGGAAATTCCAGCAGCAGCATTTCTCAGCAGAACATCATTAACCATCCCAATTAATATCATGTGACTCACTGAAACAAAGCACAGATGTCAACCAGTTATTAACACTACTCATATTGTATACAACCAAAATGTTAATGTTGAAACCTGGGGGGGAAAAAAAAAACCCACCTCTTTTGTCTTCACAGAAGTATAAATGAAAATAAATTGCTCTGAAAATTAAGAAGAGCATCAACAGAAGCATTTTTTTGTTTGTTTACATTTTCAGCTAGAACTGCTGTGTCTTAATTGCTCCAAATTAAAGTGTAGATTTCTTCAGGTAAAGGATATTAACTCCCCATATTAGACAAAAGAAATGAAGACTTTGCTTCTGGATTATCAACACAGTTAGCCACTATCCAATGCCCTGGAGGTGATCCACAGCCCACTTTTCTCAGATCTATAAAGAAATGTTTTGGAGGTCTACAAGCAATCTAGTTTCCATGGCTGAGGACTAAGATGAAGATGTGACCAAAGGTTTACGTCCACAAATCTAATGGTATAGTTAGAATCTTAGTTTGATTTAGGGTAAATCTTTTCATAGAAAAAGTTTTGAGCCAGAATATATAATTCTCCATCTTTTTCCCGAACTGCATGTGCTCTGACAAACTGAAATTGCTCCAATGCAAATTCATAGAACTCATTCTCCATTTTCCAGATTTCAGACTGTTGTAGCTTGGCAATAGTTTCTTTTGTAGGAAGTTTTTTCTCAGTTGTTTTCCTAAGATGAGACTTCTTTCCTAAATGCAAAATGAAAGCAATAACTTCACTTTAAAGTTCAAGTGATTAAAAAACTGTTTACAGTCCTTTCATTTACAGAGTTTTATACGCTCAGCTTGTTGACAAACTGCATTAGAAGCGACAGGATTTACTCCAGAATTTATTAACATAACATGCAGGGTTGGAAAATTGCAGTCTTTCTCACTAAATGTTAATGAATTTTGCATCAGTTCTTTCAATTCTTCCCTCTTACTCTAATAAACCCAGGGAATGAACACTTCATTTAAGAAACAAGATTACTCCACAAAATGTACTTGGAGCAAGACTGGTCTTTCAAAATTAATTATTTAGATATTAATCTGGTAGCAAATATTAAAAAAAAAAATTAAAACTGCAGAGCAAGACACTTCTTTTATGAGACTAAGATGACCAAAATGGGAATCCTGACATGCTTGAGAGGTGGGCCTGTAAAAATCTCATGAAGTTCAATGGCCTAGTGCACGTCCTACACATGGGTTGAGGCAAGCCCTAACACAAAGACAGGCTGGGTGGCAAGTGGATTGAGCAGCCCTGTGGAAAAGGACATGGGGTAGAAGCTCAACATGGCCTGGTAATGTGCTTTTGCAGACCAATGGCCAACTGTATTCTGGGCTGCGTCAAATGAAGCGTGAGCTGCAGGTTAAGGGAGACAGCTCCTACCTTCTAGTCCACTGTTATGAAACCCCACCTGAAATAAAGTCTTCAGCTCTAGGGCCCCTGACACAAAGAAGGAACAAGTCCAGAGAAGGCCCATGAAAATGATCATAGAACTGGAGCACCGCTCCTATGAAAACAGGCTGAGAAAGTTGAGGTTGTTCAGCCTGTAGAAGGGTCCAGGGAGACTTATAGTGGCCCTCTAGTACGTAATGTGGCCTACCAGAAAGCTGGAGAGGGACATTTCTAAGTGCAGGTGAGATATAATGGCTTTAAACTGAAAGAGGGTAAATTTAGATCAGATGTAAGGAAGAAGTTCTTTACTGTGGGGGTGGTGAGGTACTGGCACAGGTTGCCCAAAGAGGTTGTGGATACCCCATCTCTGGAAATGTTCAAGACCAGCTTAAATGGGACTTTCAGTAAACTAGTCTATTGAAAGGTGTTCCTGTCCATGGTTGGAAATAGATGATCTTTAAAGTTCCATCCAACCAAAATCATTCTATGATTCTATGAAAATGATGACAGCACTTTCCCTAAGAAGTGCTATCTGTTGCTTTGTTATGAACTCATTAAGACTACACACCCAAGCTCTACATATCAGACCCTTTTCTCCCTCTATTTGCAGACAGAAGCCCTGCTAAGATGCATCATAAGTTGCATGGCCAGATCCTAGAAACTGAGGCACTAGCTTAATATACATAATACTGATACATATATATAATGTTATAGATATATAAAAAACAAATGTCTTCTTATGATTCTAGGAAGATAAAGATGTACTTGGACCTCTGTATCCCTTAGGCCCTTTTGCACAGCTAAATGGGTTGCATGAAGGATGGGTAATTTCAACAGGACTTCTGAGGAAATGGGAATCTATCACTACCAGCCATTTTAGAAAACTGAAGCCTCTGCAAGATCTTTCAAAAAATGCTCTGTGACAAATTTTCATCAATGTTTAAAGTGTGATATAGCTACACAACTGCCTTTACCTCAATCTTAAATATTTATGGTTTGTGTAAGGCAGGAAGATACTTGGGCTACCTTCAAAAATTTGGACTCAGAGGCTTTTAAATAAGAATTTGTCTTTCCTGCAGGAAGATCAGCCAGTTGAGGGACATTCCTGGCCAAGACTCAAAACTATTCATCTAGGTCTAAAGAATTCATATTAAAAAAAAAGATAAAATAAAAAAATGGTAAGAGGATGAAAAATCCATGGAAATGAACCATTTAAATACCTGTCCGGTACAGTTCTGTGGCACCCCTGAAGAACCGGGGCAAAGCTGCCTCCAATAACATGATAAAGTCTTCAAGCTCTTCAGTAACTCCCACTAGGAAGTATTCATTAATCAGATTGTATTTGGCTTGTTCCAAAGCCCATCTGCTTCCCACATTCCTAAAATGACAGAGAACAATTACAACAAGTTCTGATGTCAGCCAACAATCCTTGGACCCAGGATATTTGTATAGGAAAGGCAAGACTCATTTAAGATCATAACCACTCCTGACTTAATTTCCCTTTTTGGTTTCTTTCATCTGTGTACTTATCTAAAATTTTAACTTCTTGAGTTATTTTGATTAATAACTCATCCTCTAAACCCCCCCACATATATATATGGTTACTCTCTCTATTAACACTATTTTTAGAGGATTTACATTTTCCCAGTGTCAATACTTGGTCTCCACTTCCACAACAGATACCAGAAACAGTTCTGGTAGCAACACACCTTCCATTTTCCATTTTGCAAATATCATTCTGGACTAGAAAGTCACTGCACTTAATGGGAGGACTTCCCTACTGAATGACAGGCAGAAATTAAACCAGCATTCTTTTCCCCTTTATATACCACTAGACAGAGATTACAAGTTCTTAATTTCTCTGCTTTCCCACCTGGCCTAGGTCTAGATAGGGTCTGACCAAAAGACACTGAAAGAGTTCCCAAACGGTTATTTACTTTGTTTGAATGAACACTGCCTTTGACAAATAATTGCTCTTGTTTTAACTCAGAATCCTGAAAAAACATTTCTGTCTCTTGGTTATTTTTAAAATTTGCTAAAGAGATTTTTTAGCCTGTGCTGCTGTTATAATACATGTTCTATTAACAGATGGACACTGTTTGCTTTTGGTTTAGTTTCTAGTAAGTTGCTTTGACTACTGGATGTCTGGTAAAGGTTTAAGAAGATAAATTTATCCTAATCTTAATTATTTTATTCTCCCCAGAAACTCTAAGAGCTTGAAGAAAATATCTCCATTCAGAAAGATGGATATTGTAGCCTGACACAGGAGAAAAATGTCAAGACTCTAAATACACAAGAACTATATATAAAATTGAAAACATCTGTTTCCCCTAAAAGCACTGCTGATAAAGTATCCTAACATATTGTTTGAAGAACTGCAAGTCTGTTTCACTAGAGTGTATCTTCCAAAGAAAATACATTACTACGGTACCTGCTGCTTCACTCTGTCCAGTCCTGCATTCTTTCCCCAACTGTGCTAGATAATTTCCTCATGTTGGATTTCTGCATGGATATACTTGACTAACAACTTGAACTACATTTATCTCCCTACCAGCATTCGGAGCTGTGGCCACAGAAGAATGGAATTTGAAGCCAAAGTTTCTCTGGAGCACAGTCTGAACCTCCAGCTGCCACACATTCATCAAACGTCTGAAACAAAGACAAAAATTGAACTGAGCTTTAAAACCTAGTATATCTGTCAAACATCTCAACCTACTTAGTTGCTAAATTTAGTGGGGACAGGAAAACACAAGATATACTGTGAAAGGAAAAAAAAAAAGTTACTTTTTTCAAGTCTTGATTTCACAGTACTTGGACAGTCATTTATGATTAGAACTAATGAACAATTTGATCTTACCTGATATATTTGATACACTTTTGATATAACCTTGATAAAGGCTATATGTCAAAACAAGCAAAAACAGTCAGTAAGTGTTGGTGTCGCTATTTGTCTCTTACAAAAGAGGTCACTAAAGATACAGCATCAGGATTTGTTTGATACTGGAACAGGTAGATCTTTATATGATAGGATAGTGTGCACTTTGTACTTTAGATCAAATGATGTTCTATTACATTTTAAACATTATGACAAATAACTGCTATTTCTGTTTTTGTAATTAGAAGAAATGAAAGCAGATTGTTTACTGCATAACTGAATATTCCATACAGCACCACTCTAAGTGTAGACAGCTGCAGCAACACAGTTTCAACTGCAGGAACACAATTACAATAATAACTCCAGTAGCACTGGAAAAAAATTGTAAGTCTTTTATCAAGTCACCATAAAGGAAATCTTTACATCTGTAATCAAGATTTAAGGCCTGTTTCTAGGATAGGTGAAACAAAAAGAAATTTAATTACAAATAACTGCTCATACAGAAAACTTTACAGACTGTTTCTTCTGCATAAGATTATGTTCAAAACAAATATGTAAAACTATGTTTGCTTAATTATTCAGTATTGGAACAAGGACAATGTCCTTTGTGTTCTAATTTGAAGTGAAGTTCCTGAGATAATCTGAAAAAATTAGTGATACCAGGCCAAAGCAGCAATTCATCTGTGGTGTCTTAGTCCACATTGCACTTAGGAGTTTAGAATAGCTCCTACGTGTCCATATCACATAAAAATGCAGCTTAACTAGCAAAACAAGACATTTGTAAGCTTTCTTCAGCATAGTTCTCTAGAGAAATTCAGCAGTGATGAGTACATATATATGTTATATATATGTGTATATATATATACACACACACATATATATAAAAGAAAGAGAGAAAGAGAGCATGAGTACTTTATAACATCAACATCACTTAGGAACTAAAATGTTTAAATGCACCTCCTAACCTGAGAATGTATATACTAAACATGAGTCAGCATCTGCCAAAAGAAAGACTTCTTTTCTTACACTTGCAGGTTATTTTATATTAATATTACAAAGCAAGCAAGCAATTTTCTAAGTAAAAGGAAATAGGACAGGTCTCCTTCCCCACTTCCTCTTATATACCTACCTTGACTACTCCATCCAGAGTTTATTAAAAGAAACAATTGTCTTTACAGACTCTGTTCTTGGAGCCAAGTTACCTGTAACTTTGAAAGCACAGGGACATAGAAAGAAAATTATGAACTTCTCCATATAAATGCTGTGGTATGGACTGGGAGGGGGTGAGAGCAAAGTAAGCTGAAATTCTTTTCCACTTAATAAAGGAAGAATTGACTTCCATTAGAAAGACTGTATTTTTTATCTTACTCTACTTTTCACCTGAAGAACTCTTAGTGAATCTACTGTAACACAAATTAGAAGAGATCTCATTGTTATGGGCACTGAGATTATGTCAATAACTGACACCATCTGTATATGCACAGTTTGCTTGGAAACATGATAGAAAAATATTATTACCTGATTTAAATGAAAGATTAGAACAGCAAATCAATTTCACTTCAAATGAACTCAAGATGCTTACAGGACAAGTTAGATTTGTATGGCAACAACTGCATCTCAGATCTAAGTGGTGTGATAGTGACAAAATGAAAAAATAAACAAAACCAAAACCAAATAACAAAAATATCCTTAATAGACAAACATACAATTATTGATGCAATGCACTACAAACACAATAAATAGGAAAGCACTTCAACTTCTTCCAGCAAATCAGAGCTTGCACAGTGCAGTCTACCAACCAGTAGCATTAGGGATTTTGATATAACGTTTTCCAGTGACTACCTAACAAGGCTGTTTAGATTATAAAGTAAACCAACACTGTTAAATGTTATTTTTAAAAATATTTATTTAGTCCTATAAACAGCTTGGACTTGGTCGCATGTTCAGCTTCCCAAATCACTGACCTCCAACACAAAGAAATTCCACTAGCCAAATCATGCTCCTCAAAAAAAGGAACCGAGTAGATTACAAAAGATGAGATCCTATTTGTCTTTTAAAATATGTCTTCATGATACCATATCACCAAATCATCTCTGAAGCCAGTTCTATGAAGATACATTTTTTCAAGCTTCATTTCAATTTATCCTGCTTGAAGCCTTCCTCTGCCTATGCTGTAGAGGATGCCTGAACAAATTGAAATGCAGTAGCTGAAGATGGCGCCAAAACCTAAGTAACTGAGGAGCACTTTGTTAGGAAGGGGAAAGAAAAGACGGAAACACACAGTCTGGACAGTAAGGAGCACACACAATTATTAGACACATTTATTTGTTACCATTCTTGTAGACTAGGCTGAATTCAGTGTTACTTTTGCTTAGTTATTATTTGCACAGCACTACACTACCTTGTCAATATTACAGAAAAATTTCATCAGTTTAAGAAAATATTGCTGCTGAAATTTTGAAAAGTGTTTGGCTCTGTAAAGTATAACTTCCCCCCATCCTATAAAAGCTTCCACACTGATCTAACTACAGTTTTACAGACTATATCCACATACTTAATACCCTACTTTTCTTCCTGATTTAAGAAAAGTCCAAAGAAACACGTTCCAACAGATGTCTTACTGCAAACCACAACACTAAATGCATGCATTCTTTCTGGAATAAATATATTATGGAGCTTCAGTAATATTCTCACTTGGAAATAGTGTTAATTATCGAGGTTTGGATATGCTAACCCGAACTACTCCTAAAGCCACCTAAGGAGGAAGTATAGAAATGTATGATTTGTGCTCCGTAGTTTTTAAGCAGACACTATACAAATACATTGCAACATTTACATTATAAAAAAAAAAAAAAAGTGTTGCTAATTATGAAAAAAAAAAAAATCAAAGCCAGTGCATCAGCAGTTCTACAGCTTTTGGTGAAAAATGTATTTTACAGTCTTCAACAACAAGAAGAGATACAGATTTTTTTTTTTTACACAGATTAAGCTTAAATTGATACAACTACAGATACCTGGAAATGTATTTTATGTATTTTTTTTAATTGGAACATAAAATTAATTTATAAGGTTACAAAGAACATACTTAGTGTTTCAATCTGCTCCAGTATAGACACAAAAGAGAGAATGTAACTTACAAAGCCACCGTCATCACCGAGGCTGATAAGACAACTACTCAGTTTTCATCAGGATGTATTTTAAAAACTGTGTTCACTCTGACTTCAGTAAGAACAAAGGATACAAAAAAGGTGTACTTTACCTTTTTATCCCCCTGTTTTCGCCTCCGTAGCCCTGGTCTGTAATCATCTCCAAAGCGCAGAAAGTAGTAATAAGAAACTAGTCGTTCTATAGGATCTCTTATGACATTTATGTAAATTGGTTTCTTTTTAACACCAAATCTAAAGTGAAAGAGGAGAAAATGCATTTTAAAAGTTAAATCAAAGCTTCTCATACAATATTTAAAAGCCTGGCTCCATTTGTACAACTGAAATCTATACACAAAGACGACAATGGTGAGAGAAAGTTTAATGATCACTTCCTATCATACTCTTATCCAGTCTGTTACATGGATGTGCAAGTCAGTTAACTTTCAGTTTTCTAGAACTGTGATTTTACTTTTCTTTTAATTAGAGAAACAATCAAAACTGAAATATTCTCATGATAGATATTAAAAATTATTATACAACCTTCCCGACTCCAGCAGCATTGATACTGAGTTCCTGCTCTCCTGAACTGTGCTATGCAATGCTGCAAGTAGCATTCCTGGCAGGTCTCCAGTTGTCAGAGACATGAACTCTAACAGAAGGAAGACAGAGCTCAGAGCCCATCCATTATTTAGGTTGAATCCATATGGCTATGCGTATTAAACATAAGCCTAAAATAGTATCTGTAACCATACTAACTTCTCTATCAAAAGATGTACCATTATTCCTTAGACATTTACCCTAAGTAAATTTTGAATTACTGCAGTATGAAGAGGAAGCCTGATGAAATGCAGTGGTAAGCCCATAGGACATGAGATTTAAGCCATGAAAACAGTTTTGTGGAAATGCTACTTTTCAGTGATCTACATTCAGGCCAGCTTTTACTATACGTTTCCCACTTTTATTGTCTTTTCCATTTGAGACATTACTGTGGCAAGTAAGCATGGTATCCAAACATTAAAGAGGTTGTACCACAATGGAAGTGTCAAGTGCCTTGAAGGAAAGCTAGGAGCAGGAAAAAACTCTCTTCTGTTCCCACGCAAACTGGGAAAATGTTCTGCACTGCCAGAAGGTCATTCAAAACCTTCTAGCTTGGCTAAAAGACAGAGTACTCATAGTTTTAAGACGCAGCACCATTATTCTTAATGTGGTATTCCATAAATTACAATACTAGATACTGCTCATGAGGTCTCTTAAGTTGAAAAGCTGAAGAACAAAAATTTAGAATAATAAGCAGCAGGAAAGTGGAAGTTAGAAAACTCCCAAACATTAAAAGGCATTACTTTGACAAAGCCTGGCACTACAGACACAGAAATTGTTAAAGGCTACAGAAAGAGCAACAGATGTCACCAGCAGAGTACCAATAAATCAGACTATAGCAGTTAAAAGTGGCATTGCTGATATCTGTCTGTATCCTAACTCTTACTCCCCAAAATTCTCAAAATAGGAGCATATCAAACTTTCAACCTCTTTGATGCCATGTCTAGACTTTGAACTGCACCCTCTTTCATTTCCACTGAAGTGCTTGAGTGCATACATGTTCCCTTCTAAAGGCAACCACTGTTAGAAGGCTGTAACAAACAGTTCTGATATAGCAGCTTCAACCAATAACAGGTATCTATGACTTACATTAAGGTATCAAATCCTAGAAAATATTTGTGTCAGATGTGCATAAAACTAACTTTGGTTACAGCAACATAAGCCACTTACTACTGTAAGTTTAATAATTACAGTTATTTGCAATTGCACTGACAAATAAAAAAGAGGGAATAAAGGTAGATCGGAAATTAAAGGGGGGAAAAAAACCCTGAACTTTTATTACTGTAATTTCTGCAAAGATAGGTTATGATAACCTGTCCTCAATCCTGTAAGTCATCAACTGAATCCAATACTTCAAGCTTCAGCAAATTTAAGGAGGTACTGCTGATATCTGACAGTGGACTTAAGTCTGATGTCTGTATGTAAGCAGGCATAGACTTCTCTGAACTATTTTACACCTACCAACTACAAGAACGTTCAGTACAAGAATATACCTCACAGTTTTGAAAGTGCAGGGCTTGCTGAACGCAACCAGAGTATTCAAGGTAATATTTTAATAAAGAAAATGCAAAGTATGAGAAAGCAAGCTGCTACAGGAAAAAAAGTATTATTCAGGTGAAAAGATAACAAACACAATGATAACACAGTCCTGAAGGAAAGATGTACACTAAATAAATATGTGAAATTGCTTAGATGCTTTCTAGATGTAAAATTATTATTTCTGTTAAAAAAACTCCAGTATCCAAAAACATTTTCACCTTTATGAAGTTGTAATGTACAAAATAACATCCACCTCCACTGTTCCAGAAAGCTGTTATTCAGTTCAAGGGTTTATTAATGTTGCAGCATCTTAACTTTAAAAAGGCACAAAGGAACCTAATGAAATTTGCTCCATTTTATTTTGCTTATTGATTTGCAATTAAGACCTCACGTCTGTTACTTTTTGTAAACTTCAAGCTTTTACTTGGAGCAATTGGCAATTTTCAGCTACTCATGTAGCTTTTAGCATTTTCTATTTTATAATATATTATACTGGGAATCTATGAAGCTCTAACTTCCTTTTCTCATTCTTTGTAGTGAAAGGAGAGAATTAAAAATCAGTGTACATAACTGAATGAATACTTAAAAGCAATGACTAACACAGAAGAATTCTTAAATACAAACTCCTAATTTTCATTAAATAAATGTTTTAATGCACATAAATATAACATTACCGAGGACTGACCACCAGCAAGAGGTAATAGTAGTAGTTACAATTGTTTGTGCTGAAAATTCATGTACTGAAAATTCATTTTTAATTTAAAACCATTTTCTGCATGCTCTGAGTGCAAGATGAAGCACTGCCTAGCAAGCACCTTAAGCAAAAACAACTTTTCAGTTCAAGGGGAGGTTTCAAAAGACTGAGCTACTGAGGATCACTGCTTTAGATCCAGAAGCAACAACGAGACCAGAAAAGAAACCCATGGAAGTGGGAAAACAGACATGATCCTAAACCTTTGAAGTCATTGGGAGGATTTTAACATAATTTTTTAAACTTAATTTTGTTTAAAATTAATTTTAGAAATAGCAGAATTTAACCCCACAAGGAATTATTCCAATGCTTCTTACAGTGGTTACTACAGGCCAGAAAATGGCTTTTAAATTTAATTTTTTAACATTTTAATAAAGTGTGAAGGGATAGTCTGATAGAGAAGAATGATATAACTTGATAAGCAGGTGGTATTACTGTTATGTGAAGCGTATTTGAGAAGGGGCATCTTAAACATCCCTGAAAGGCAAGCCAGTCCAGTATCACTAGAACTGCCAGCGTTCAAGAGAAAAGCCAGGATTTTCAGTAAACCACCAGCTTGTAATTCAGAAAAGGAATACGAAACCTAGAATACAAGTAGGTTTAAATGAGAGTCGGCTGCGTTGTATTATACAAAAAAAACAGGAGAAAACTGAAAAGCAAACCCAGATAGTGATCAGCATTGGCACTTCAGTATGCCCGTTTGTCAAAACTGCAGCTGCCAGGCTTCCACCACTAGAGGGCACTAACATTCCAGCTGAGTCCAAGCAACTTAAACTACCAAGCTACTCAACAGATAAATCCAAGGGTAACATACTTTGCAAAGTCCAAATAAGATATATGTCCATGGTAAAATCCTGGTTTCATTTCCTTCCAGGAAGTCACATTCTTCACAAATCGGACCTGTAAAAGTACACAGCAGAAAGTGTTTCTGTATAGTTGGAACATACTACGTTACTCCACACATGGCGTTTCCTGCTTTGTAAGTAAAATTTTTAATGCATTAGGGAAAAAAAAAAAAAGTCAATTTTCAATATTACCAAAGATTTTTGTGCCAGCTTAAACAGACTTTTCTGCACGCATACAGATGACTCACTTTAGATCATCACAATTTAATGATCATAAACTAAACCAAAGCAGAATACAGCAATCAGAAGGGCAAGTCAAGGAAAGCTGCCACAAAAACATTAGCAAGACAAACATTTTCATTTTGCCAGCCCATTTTATTTGCAATTTGAAAGGAATGCTGGATTCCTTCAGCAAAAAGCAGGAACACAAGTACACTTTTCATGGAATTGTTTGACCTGTATTTAATCCCTCCAATAAAAGCATACCAGATTTACAAGTGTGTTCTTAGACCTGCTTTACTGGGATGTAGAAAATAAATCTGATGCTTCAGTCTGTTCCCCTATCCCAAACTGCAATGCATGAGTAATCTAGAAATTTTATAAAGGTGTACAACCTAAATTAGATCTACAATATAGGTATTCAAAATGGTAAGCTAAGTGAAATTCCCATGTTAAAATATGAAGTGACCCTTACAGAAGGGCTGATAAAGCAGTTATCAGTAAATGTCACAAAAATAGGAATAGCTTTACACTTCAAAGAACAAAATAAGATACACGCCCCAAACCAGAAAGTATGATAAAATTAAGCGGGACATGCAAATCCTGATACAGCTTGGCTTTATTAGATGAACAGGATATTTTAACATCAAAGCATTTAACTCTGAGAGTTATTTCAAACCTAGTGAATTGGATAATGATGAAAAGATGATACATTTGTACTGCTTGAGCTGTCTGACAATGATATGCCATTTCTGAAGCTGAGAACTAGGAGACAGCGTTCCCTGCACATCTACAGTATCTTTTCTGTTATATAGTGACGTAGATAACCATGGAGATAGTGATGCAAGACAAGAGAGGCAAAAAAGGAACGTTTGAAAGCTCACAACAACACACTAACATCCCGTAATGTCTAATTGATTGAGAGTGTCCTGAAACATATTTGTTATTTATTACAGCAAATCAACTGAGGATTTTTAAGAGGCAAGACTGGCCTGTTGTCAGTTCTTCAGATGTGCAACACTTACAGTTCAGGATTTAAGAGGTTGATAACATTTACTTACTTTACTTTCAAACGCTGGCTCTTGGTCTCTCCGGTAAAATAAATGTATATTACCTTTTAGTAATGGGCAGCATTCCTTCTTTTCAGTGTACAAGTTACATGGCCTGCGGCATTTCACAATTTAAACCATGTACTGCACATGAAAATTGTGGCCAGTCCAGCTAGAAAGTACTGCACAATGTTATACAATGGTATTTGATAAACTGCACTGGCTTTGTCTGGTTTTGTCATCCAGCACAAACTGGATGATCAGTGAGATGTTGAATCCAGCTGAACCTACCTTTGCTGCTACTGAAGAAAACCACACTTTCACTGACTGTACCTTTCAAAGATTAATGACAAGATATTTTGAGTGGAGAGCCTCAGCTATGAATATCTCTACACCTGGGAAAGCAGTTTCCTAAATGCATATTACATATTATCTTCTGTTCTCTCACCCCCCAAACCCCAAAATGTCACAGTCAGTTGATGCAACTCTGCAAATAAACCACTTGTGCTGCTCATTATGTGTAGTGCAGCATGCATTTTAAAGCATACTGATTTCAGTTACCTTTCCATGAACAAGCCTTCTGAAATTTAGAACAGCTAGATTTCACTTTCTAATAGACTAGACTAGACACAGGGAAACGGTAAAGTGCAAAATCCTAAGGATCAGTTCTGTCTTAGATCTCCATGCCACCATCTAGCTTGAAACCTCAGATGTTCCAATAAGTTAAAAAAAATCCTTTGTTGTCTTTATCTTACAACATTGTCTGCTAAGGAAATATTTTTTATGAACATAGGATGGATGTTCTAGCCTTTTATTAACTGTAACACTAGACAAGCAAAGATAAAGCCAGGAAGGTTTTGTAAGAGCTGTGACATTTACATCAACCTTAAGATGGACAAGCATAATGCTTTGCCCCTGAGAACTTCAGCTTTTACATCCCTACAACTAGCCTGAAGGCAAGTGAATTTCTTTTTTTCTGCCCAACAGTTTGCAGCATTCCAGAAATCAGAATTGTTCCAGGTCACTGACAGCCTAATGAGTCTGGATTCACACATTTTAGGGCAGAGATGAATATTTTTTGCTGCTTCATACTGTTAAATATGATCAATTTTTACCTTTCTTTTCATGGCTTAGCAGATACTGCAGCTTTCAATAGACTGAGCAAGCTTCTCCATCTGAAC
The DNA here is from genome assembly GCA_013396835.1 of Psilopogon haemacephalus. NCBI lineage: Eukaryota > Metazoa > Chordata > Aves > Piciformes > Megalaimidae > Psilopogon > Psilopogon haemacephalus. The sequence goes on from VWZI01000019.1 coordinate 433,936, forward strand.
CCAACTGAAAAAAGTTTAAGGTTACTTTAAAAATTCAGATAAATGTATATGGAATTCCTGTGAAGTTGTTTCACTGGGCTTTTATATAATCAGCTACAAAGTTCCTTCACAGCCTTTAGTAACTGAGAAATCAGCTGAGCTTCACTGAATTCAAAAGCCAGATCAAATAGACTTTGGGGGCGTATGATGTCCTGAAAGGTAAGTTAAATACATTCAGTTTCTAGGACAGTAAGAGTTTAAAGCAAGTACCAGTGTACCAGAAGGTAAAAGAAAAGAAAACAAAACAAAACTAGCACACTTAGTCCATCAAAAAGCCCTGAGAAATCTGTGTGTGCAAACCAAAGTGATGTTGTAATCTGTTCACTAACTGATTCCATCAGTGTTCTTCTCTACAGTCTGAACACACACACACACACGCGCACACACACAAGCCCAGCCTGGTGAGGACACTTGAGGATTTTCCATCTGAACTACAAAAAAAGGAGTCTCAAGTGTGTTTCCATTAAAGGAAATCTCAGATTCAGATTTAAAGACCAAGCATGATGGGATGAATTAATCAGAATCTCTGCAGGAAAGCACTGGTAGCTTAGCTATCCAAACTGTCATACAAGTTAATACATAATCATGCTCTAAATCAGAGGGTCAGAAATGCTGGAAACAGGCTAGTGTGCCACAAGAAACCAGAAGCAAGTTCAAGGCAAGGGTAGCTGAGAAGCCATTTTTTAAGGTGGTGGGAAAAAAAAAGTTCAGTAGTTCAGCCATGGTCCAGCCAGGACGGCCACCTTGCACAGGCAGTTCTTTCTCCGATGGAAAAACGCAATTAGCACAAGTAGAGCAGTGGACACTCGTACTCACTAGGCCATCTAACTCAAAAAAATTAATTCTTAAATGTTGAGGGCTATGATGGTATTTCCACTTTTAACCAGAGTCGCTGCAGCCTTTTACTTGGTTTGCTCTTGACAGCCAGTGAAACTTTCACAGGCAGAGGAACAAGTACTACTGCAGTCAATAGAGTGTGCTAACCCCCAAGAGGCCACTGTTTTAGAACACATAAGGAGCACGATTATGTGTTTTCAGGTTGCTCTTTTAAGAGAAATGTAGAGAGAGAAACGGCAGGAGAAAAAATAACAAGGCACAGTAAGCAAGCAGCTGAGGTAATGAAATGCTGGATAACTGTACCATGGCTTTTCTATGTTCGCAACAGCACAGACAATGTGTTCTCATACCTCTGTTCCTAACAATAATATATCAAGAACAAAAGCTGCAAGACAGAACAGTCATTTTGTTTTACATATTTTAGATGACAATTTCACCATGTAACAAAAAAGCCAAGGTTTGCATGGCTGGTATGCCTTCCAACTAGCCATAACACAGGCATACTTGTATGGACTAATGCATGTATGAACTTGTACAGACTTGCATGGACTAAAAGCACCAACACTGAAACATGCAAGCAACAAATAAAATCCAACCAAACACTGCTCTGATTTAGTGAAAGCAAGTGTTTCTGTTACAGACCACCAGGTCAGAAGGCAACATGGGCAACACAGCACTCAGCCTGCTGCAAAGAAGACATCCAACCTGTGGAAAGAGGGGCAGCTCCCAGGATCTTGCTGTCAGAGAAGCTGTAAAAGAAAGGAGGGCTGCTGGCAAAAGTTTCATCTGAAACTAAAATGGATGTGTTAGGGACTCTTATGGGATTATCTGAGATCAGATACAGATTATATTTGGAGTGGATTTAAAGTAGCATGGGTTTTGTTTTGTTGGGTTTTTTGTTTGTTTGTTTGTTTCTAGATTGCATTCAACAAGTAAACGTTTCACATGTGGGCAGAGAACTTAAAATTTATTATAAATCTACAGTAGTCTGGGAAAAAAACAACAGAAGTAGTGCACAACAGAGAGCTCACTATTCTACAAATTTCCATCAGGGCCAAGGCAATCTTCACCTTGCTTAGGGAGATTTGCTTTAACAAACAGTATCACAATTTTGTCTCTATGATGAGTTGGTCTGGTGAATCTCGGGGTGAGAGGGAAACTTCCAAATCACCAAACTACTGCTGCATGTACACCTAACACACTCAAGTGGGCTATACTGATGAAGGTGGTGTGTGAATACTTCACGCAAATCCAAGCCCATAAAAAGAAAAGTGTCATTAGCCTTTACTGAGTGTCCTTGCCATTTCCAGAATTATGTGTTATGACTCAAAACAGCAAGTTGCTATATTGATACACTAAAGACAAATAATTATTTCTACTTCTTTGAACAGCTAGACAATATACCCATTTTTTAATTGTCAGCATCTCCCAGTTAATGGCCACCGAATGAAGACAAGCATCAGTTGTCTAATTAACATAATTTACCACCTTGGAAAATAGCATAGTACCAAATGAAGGCACGACTGCCAGTATTGTAAACATGCCCAGCAATGATGGATTTTACTTTTTCAGTAGGCAATTATTAGACAGAAGATGAGGAGGAGTTTCTTTTATACAAAACTAAGCCAATTAAAACCCAAATTTTATTCTATTTAAATAAATATTTCTTTAAAAGTAAAAACCTAAGGCAAGGCTTACCATTAACAGATCTTATACCTTTTATACCACCAATGACTAGCTCTCCTCTCCTTGAGAACTGACTGGTACAATTCAAAGAGACACCTTGACAGAAATAGAATTTGTAGTTGGAAGAGCAGCACTAAGCATGACTGACTTGAGCATGATTTTTAATTAAGATACAAGCTTGTTAAATCTTTTTAAAAGTCACTCTGCTGTTCGTGCACAGGTCTTTAGTACAGAACTATAGGGACGGCTTCCAGATTTAGTAATCTCAGCATTCATGTATGACAGTATCACCTTCATATTTAAGAAAAGATTTTTGCAATAGCAAAAACCCAACAAAAACAAAACTCTGCTATCACAGAACAGGTTCCCAGTCTCACTCAAAGTACTCTCTGTATCCCCTGCACTGAGATCCCACCCTCAGTCTTTCTCCCACACACAAAACTGAAATTGGAGGGTCTGCTACCATCTGTGTGCCCTTGCCCCGCTCCAGCAGCTGTGCTGAGCTTCAGCCTGTAGGATGCACTTAAAGGTGCGGGAAGCCTCAGTACTGACATGCTGCAATGCAGAACAGCTCCTGCCTCTGCTGCACATCAACTTAACATGATCAGCATACAATCAGTAGTACATACCCCCAGAGTTTGGAAACGTCTGTTTTTCAGACAGGGATGATGACACAGTGATGCTGAACACCTCAGACCTAGGTTCTCTGCACGTGTACTCATAACAAGCAGAGAAATACTGTTAAAAAAAAAAAATCTACTCCCTTACCACACCACACAAAAATGGAGCACTGATCCTTACTCAGCATCTGATGCAATGGTAGCCATGCCCATTCCTAGCCTGCGACTACAATGACTTCAGTGAGAGCTTTAAGTAGATGCAATGCGACCCATCCTTCAGAGTGCAAGACATTTACAGCCAGTTCTATCTGGTTTTTATCACTTGTAACACCTCACCAGACTTAGTACCAAAGCATAGCCCTGACAGTACTGCACAGTGCATGCCCTGCCCACAGAGGAAATCACAGAAGACTGCATTCACTGCAGATGGAGATGACAGGCAACTACTATTACACAGTCAAAAGGCAGACAGCTGACAATACAATATACTTCAACAGTTTTAACAACAAAGGTCATTTCTGCCCTTGCTGTGTCCCTTTTCAGCTTTGTTTTTGACTCAGACCAGATACTTACCACCTCCAGTAGTCCAGGAAAACCTACACTTATTATTTAATAAATAATATTAATTCTCTACAGAAAAAAAAAATTATCAACACATTAGAATTCATTTACATTGGAAAATCTGGCAAAAAAGCCAATACTATCAAAAACGTAAACTTATCATAGCAAAAATAATTTCTATACTTTCCTCTTGTTTAATACAGACAGCCCAAATGCAGCAGCTTTACCTGATCTTGCAGAGACATAACAGGATTATTTTTGGTTGTATTGATATGTAGAACATGGTATTTGTTCTTCGCACAAAGATCATAGGCAATGTTTGTGAAGGATGTGCTGGCAGTCTTAGGTACTCTGTTGTAAATAATCACCACATCATCTTCTTCATCCAGAGTCCCATCTTGCCGGGGTCCATCTACTGTATGACGTTGTTCTATTTCTCTGACTTCATGTCTTGCAATAGCCCTTTCTGTTAAGGATGAAAAATACAAAACGTTGGTGTCAGCATTACCATTTCTGAAGTACAAACCACAGAATGCAAATAACCTGGTGAAAAGCAGTAACTCCTCAGCACTAAACGCTTGCTGTCATATACACTTCTGACGCACCTGAAGCAAAGCTTACTCTATAAAATGTATGGATGATAAAAGGTGACACAATAGTAAGACTACTAAACTACTTAGGGAACACATACTGTATTCTGTGACTCACTAATGCTACTGAAACACATCATCTCTAAAGAAAAATGTCTATATTGGACTATCAAAAGGGTGACAATCCCCAAATATCCCAAATAATTTCTATAAAACAGCTATTTAAGAATCGTAACAGAAAGAGCAATTCAACAATTTGGAGAACACAAACTTTCTGAAAATGGTAGAAATACCATCACTAGATGTTGTTACTTGTGTGGAGCAGAGAGAGACACTGGATTTCAAATTACACCATTGTTTTATTTCAAACGACTCAAAGTCTCAAGTGTAAACTATTACAATAAACAGGTTTGCAAAAGTTCAATTAGATGTATTATTTTAAAGTTTGACAAGAATGGAAGAAAGAGGTGCTTACAAAACAGTTAACATTAAGGTGAAGAGTGTTCTCTGAGTACTGAAATACATCAAATACATCAAAAGGAAAGAAACATGGAAAACCAGACTATGAACAAGACATTTTGGCAAGGTGAGTATATTACAAATAAACTGTTTTTCCTTTTACACAAAGGGCAGTATTCTGAGTAATGGAACTCTGCTTCAAGTGTTAAAGCCTGTTTGGAAAATAAACTCCACAGCATTATAGCATTTTTTACTTCATTTTTACTGCTGCTGAATATCAAATATTCTGTGCTGATTCAGACACAGCTTTCTTCTGTTCTAGATAAATATGAACTTTAATACAATTTGTAATATAGATGTCAAAGCATCCTTCCTGATTAATGTATTGTGGTATTTAATAAGGTATTCAAAGAAACCTGTGTTGGCCAACACTGCAAGCTGAAGTCAGTAACACAGAAGTAATGTGCAATTCTCTGTATGGTCTTACACAGGGTGTATATAGCTTTTTCTGGATGACACACACCTAACAGCAGCAGCTCTTGGCCTTCACCCCATAGTGCTTCCTGTAACCCAGCTCCTTCTAATCTCTTTCACCACATCTCTTTAATTATAACATAAAAATCACTTTTAAAGCAGAATCATTAAGCTGTGAACACCACTAGCCTGTAATTCCACATAAATTGTCTTCAACCACAAGCTCCCATCTGTCTGAAATACTGCAAAGCCTAAACGCACTCACTCTTCTCATATGCTCGTATCTCACACCCCATCACTAAGTTACATCAGTATGAAAATGTTTGTAGAAAATGCTTATTGAGTATATCTCAATTTTCCACATGACATCTGTTGCTCTCCACTACATCAGTCACAGTTTTTGCTCCTTTCTTTCTCATTTGTTACTTCTCCTATCACTGCTGGCATCCATCCAGTTTTGGAAAGAGATGAGGCAACAGACTCAGGTTTCATCTATGTGAAGATGACTGCAACAAAAAGGGACTGGCAACTCACCCCTTCCTGCCATTAACACATTAGAGGAAGCATTTAATAGGGGACACAGTTAACCACATGGCTGACCAAGGCTACTGAATACCACCTAGAGAGCCTAAAATTAAACAAATTCAATTAATATTTCTACACCAGAGTAGATGTGTACACCAGAGGGAGATGTGTCTGCTGCTGGGACAGTGTAGCCAAGAATATTATTTCCTTTGCTAATTTGAGACTAGGGTCTGGTGAACAGGTCTTATAAGGAGCAGGAGAAGAAATTGGGGTTGTTTAGTCTGGAGAAGAGAAGGCTGAAAGGAGATTTTCTTGCTTCCTACAACACCCTGAAAGGAGGCTGAAGTCAGGTGGGTGTTGGTATCTTCTCCCTATTATCAAGTGACTGGATAGCCTCAAATTGCACCAGGGAAGGTTCAGCTTGGGTATTACGAAAAACTTCTTTACTGAAGGAGTGGTCAGGCATCAGAACAGGCTGCCCAGGGAGGTGTTAAAAAATCATCTAGACACAGCCCTTTGGAGCATGGTTCAATGGCCATGGTGGTGTCAGCCTGTCCTTTGGGGTCAACGATCTCAGAGGTCTTTTCCAACCAGAACAACTGCAAGAGTAAGTTATAAGAAGTGACCCTCTCAGCATCTTGGGGTGGTGAGATGCTGGAAAAAACCCAGGCTGGGTGCTCAGCTGAGCAGTAGCCACAACACTGGTGCTTTATCAATGCTCAGCTACAGCACCGCAAAACACAGCATTAGAAAGATATTTTGAGGATAATTAACACCAGCTCAGCCCAGTTCTAACCTACTACAGAGGTATTTGAAGCATGATGATTTAAGAATCATCGCGATAAATGCACTTTAATGGCTATGCACAAGAGATAAAAGATGTATGATTAGATGCAATTAGCAGAAAGGCTATTGCATACAATTACCTTCAGCTTCCTATGGTGAGAGGGGAAAGCAAGAACCCATGCAAGGAGAAGAACCCTCACAAGTGTAAAGCTCTGTTACCAAAGAACAAGGAGGCTTTAAAAGTCAAATTAAAATGAAAGGTAATCTTTATGATGAAGAACTAAAAATCACTTCTTTGAAGCAACTGTAACAGTTAAAAACCAAAAGCTGAGATGAAGCACAGGATATAAACTGCTGAAGGAATGCTAACACTAGTGAAAAGCAGATGAAACACCTGAAACCAACCTGGTCAGCCACCTGAGTGGCCTATTTCATTGAATTCTATTAATAAAACAACAAAGAAAATAGCAAGTTTTGTGGAAGTGCACATTTCATACCAGTCATGAACAGTTTGCAGTTTTTGCTGTGAAGTCAAGAAACATTTTGTTACTTCTGTTTAAACGCCCAGGGAGGTGGTGGAGTCACTAACCCTGGGTGTGTTTCAAAGTCATTTGGATGTGATGCTTGAGGATGTGGCTTAAGGGTAAACTTTGGACTTGATGATCCTGAGGGTCTTTTCCAGCCCAAATGTTTTCTGTGATTCTGTGATTTATTTATCTGGGCAGGGGAACAAGACCTGGTAATGGTAACAGACCACAGCCAATCACTTCATGCCTTCAGAAGTTTTGATTAACAAAAATAACATTCAGGGAACCACACTTGAAATCACTGCTAATGCCATATGCAATATTCATAATTTATTCCATTTAAAAAAAAACAACTCAGACATTTTTCTTTCTTCTTTTCTTAGATGTTTATCTGTGCAGCTCAGAATAACTCGTGTAATTAAAAATGTCCTTATGCCGAATGTACTTTAGCTATTTGCATTTTCCCATATTTTGTTTTTTTTTAACCATTTATTGTAGCAATAAACTAGGAGATACTATGACTAGCAACAAGTTGGCTTGCCGGTCAGATGTTACCAGAAAATAATATACCATGGGCAGATGAAGTCTTCTCCTTCAGCAGAAGCACTAATAGCAACACTCACTCTGTATGTTACCACTAACCATGAAAAAATTCAAAATTATTTAGCTTCAAGATTGCTGCCCTTTGAGGGCAAAGCAGTTTCCAGCAAGTTTAAACGTTATCAACAGAAGTTTGGAGAGAAATGGACAGATGAAATTTCATTGCTGAGCTCTATTTTGTTAGGATTTCAATGAATAAACTAAACTGTGAAAATGTTTCAGACCCATACGTACTCAGAAAAAAATATTTCAAAATGCATCTGAACAATATCCAAGTAATTATTGAAACAAATCACTGCGATCATAAGCAGATATTTGTCTCCATTCCTAGCACATTTAAATAGATTAATGTCTTGGGTAAAAGAAGTTTATTAGCATTTACTTCAAATACAGTTGTTAATTGCATACAAAATATTATCCTCCCAAATAAAATAGAGCGACAGGGATTTTAACAACTTAAAGGTTAACAAACTCAAACATTTTGAATTCCTCACATTTTTCACAAAAGCACAAGAACCTCTTGGGATTCCTTAACAAGAAAATCTATTAAAACCAGAAACTCTTTTATCCTCTGTAGCTTAACTTTTTTTTGATGTAGGACACATTTTGAGTCTCCCTGGATGTCAAAGTCAAGTTATCTGACTATCTGGAAGAATAATTCAGATCATACCATGCTAGTGCCCCAAATTATACTCTTTGTACTCTATGCCTATTTTCCTTCCATATGTACCTATGGATATTATTTAGGCTCTCTCTTCAGTGTGTCTTATGTGCCTGCCACACTTCCTTGTGAAACCTCCCACTCAGAAAAGGAAACACTAAATCTCAAAATAAATTATAGCTCAGCAGCTTTCAATGGTTGCCCAACAGCAGAAAAATATGTGGACTCAAACTTCACTTAACGCTGACTTGACATAGAAGAACTGGACAGGTAGTGTTGGTAGCACCATCACTGAGCAAACAGTTGCTTTGTATCTATGACATTGGATGCCACTTCAAACCAATAAGCAGGTTTCTTCCAGTTGGGAACAATATTGAAGCCGGCTGACTTGGTGTCTCAGCTTTCTTTCCACTGTGCTCTCAGGCCAATTAGGCAAGCAGCTGGTAGCCTGAGGCACTGAGCAGCACACAAGCTGTTTCCCTGCCTAAAAGCTGCATTAAACACATGATTGGCCTAAATACTGAACCCAAACACAACCAAAAACCTACTCACTATTGACACCCTTCCCCTCTGATGAAGAATGAAAACTGAAGAGCAGATTAAAAATGAACTATAATTATGTAGCAGAGTTAATGTCCTGATTCATTTTCATATTATATACACCCACCATATACACAAAGCCTTCATCCTTCACTGAAATGTGGCATCTTCTGGGAGCTGGTTAACAGCACACTACTTATAAACCAGGGCAGTGCTGCTGTATGCGGATATCAATAGCTTGGGGACAGAGAAGAGGAGAGAAAGAGTCAGTGATGCTATGACAATTTATGGCCATGGCAGATTTGTGTCATTATACCAAATTAAAACTGCAGGAAAAAATAAGTCTGACTTAAGAATAAATGCCTAGCAATAAATTTGTCAAGGTATCACTATTAACATACCAACTCTTTCATAGACTTTTAAGAATACAACTCTATCCTGCTCTAGTTTTAACTCTTCATTTTAACTCATCATTAACTAGTTTTCATTAGCATATGTAAATGCATTTTTTTCAGAAGGAAAAAGAAGAGCCCAAGCAGAAGAGAATTGTTTTCAACCCCCAAACTTTAAACTCCAACAAATGCACTCCAGAACCAATTGAGTGCAAAAACAACCCCCAATAAAGCCAACACAGACCAGAAAGGAGTCACATCCAGTTAGGCACTGTAATCCTTAACTAAATTCTAATGCTGAAGCTGTCTGGAAATAAGCAGTCATGCTGAAATATCTGCTACAGTTTCATTAGCATGTGATACTCATCATCTAATTTCAAGAGAGATTTTTGCCAGGGCATTATTTTGAATACTTTAGTAGAAGAATGTTACTTAATGTGCAACATTGCTAAGGGTTTGATATTAAGCTAAAAAAGCAAAACACAAAAATGTTTAGCCAACAATGAAACCACTATCCCACAAGTACGTCCAAATCCTGCTCATTTCTCTGCATTTTTTTTAAATCAACTACAGTTATAAGGAAGAAAATATTTCAAGATTAATTTCTGACCATGTATTTTCTATCTTGCTTGTTTGTTTTATTACAGTTAACTTACAGCCCCATACATTTTTCTTCTAACATTGTTTTAATGAAAGACTGTGTTGTGACCCTTTTTGATGCAAGACCAGGCATTCCACGCACAGATTAGAAAGTCAATGCAACACATAGGACAGGTAAGAGCCTACAACTCAAGTTATCCCAGCAAGAGCAAAACTAAACAAAACCCCATGAAAAGTCACTGATCAGACACTCAATTTATAGATCAAAGCTCAGCTATTTCAACCAGCATGGTTACTCCCAGAGAAACCATAGCATGTAGCACACATTTTCACGTAATAGCAGCCAGTAAAACAAAACAAAAAAAAACATCACCACCAACAAAAAGGTAGGAAATTTCAAATAACTTTTAAATGTTTGAAAATGAAAGGTGTGCACTAAAAACACATCTCTAACTGTAACTATAGCATGACTATGCCTTCTGAATATTGCAAACAATAAAGTTAAACAAAAATCTACAGAAACTTTTTAAGCAACATGGTATAGTACTGAGACTTTTGAATCAGCATGTCAGCTCCACAGAATCATAGAATGGTTTAGGCTGAAAGAGGCCTCAAAGCTCATCCAGTTCCAACCGCCCACCATAGGAAGGAATGCCTCCCACTAGATCAGGACATTCAAGACCTCATCCAGCCTGGCCTTGAACAGCCACAGCCTCCCTGGGCAACTCGTTCCAGTCTCACCACCCTCACCGTGAAGAGCTTCCTCCTAACATAGAACTTCCTTCTAACATAAACTCTTCAACTGCAGACTGAACCATTTTGCTTGACAAGTGTTGAATTCAAGTTAATGAATTAACATGGGAGCAAAAACAACGGACACCATTCATCTTTTTTTCCTTCCAATCACTTACAATTTCTTTATTTCTTTTTTTTTTTTTTTTTTTTTTTTTGACAACGAAATTTGAATAACACCTGTACAGAGAATGATGTCATCACACAAGGAAAAACTTTGTGGCTTTTCTGAGCCCCAGAACTGTCAGCAGCTTCAATGAAGCACCCTGACTGTGATAACAGCAGTGAAAAATATTTGCAAATCAGGGATTTATTCTCTAAGTAATAAACCACATCTGAGTATGCAACAGCAAGGCTTGCTCTTACTTACAGTGCCTTAGTATCATAATGCAGTTCTTCAGCGTTAGCAAGAAAAGTTAATGGAACTGTTTTATACATGGATACAGTTGTCACAAGTGTTCCACTATACAAATGTGCATCTCACTCCTTGGAGCAAAATCCAATCCAAATAATGGAAGAAAGCAAGATCAATATAGTTGATCTGACTCCATCTAGGCAGCCTGAAGACTGTTCTGTTATTTTATACAAGCTTTCTCCAGACACACAATCATTTACTTTTTCTAAGAGTACTGGCAAGCAAAAAGGATCAGTAAACTGTCCATTAACATCCCTGTTATGTATAGACAATGCTGGATTACAGTAAGTTGTCACCACCTTTCATACAACTAATTGTTAAGACACACTGTTATTTCTAACATCATACACTTACACCTCTGATTGTCTTCACATTTCTTGGATAAAGTAACCTAATCTGGAAAACAAAGTACTGCCAGCTGGTCTAGCAGCCAAAAAAGGAACCAGCAAACAGTATTGGCTTATGATCAGAATGGCAACCAATATGGTTAAGGTAGATGATTTAGCATGTTACAGTTCCAAAAATAAGCTTATGATAACTCCATGTAATACAAACAAGTACAGCATTAGTTGATGAATTAACAATGGCTGTGTACAGACTAAGCATTTACATTGATGAGCATGATTCCTAATGTTAATGTAGTTATAGGATTTTGTGTAAAGTCCTTTGAAAAGGAAAAAAAAAAGAAAGGAATGAGTCTGCATGCTGAATGGGCCCTGCTGTAGTTAAGTCATAAGAGAATTAATTTAAATTACAGTTTTAAAATACTGACTATATAATCTCCTGATTTTTTCTTTTCTTTGTGAAAACCATTTATCGTACTCTTAAGAGTCATTTTAAGAACTTTGCTTTAATTATATACCCTGGTTGCATACAAATCAAAAGCATGTCTTATTTTTCCACCAAAACTGCAAATTGTTAATTCTGAGATGTGCTAGCTCAGGTACCTTAAATATCAACATATATTAAAAAAAATGAAAGAAAGAAAGAAAAGGGGGAGAAAGGGCGGGGGAAGGGCAGCTTTAGCTTTTATTCCACCATTGGGCTTGCAGCCTAAACACCTCATCTGAGATTACAGGATGTTAGGAGCTGGAAGGGACCTCTGGAGATCTTGTAGTCCAACCCCCCTGCCAGAGCAGGACCATGTAACCTAGCACAGGTCACACAGGAATGCATCCAGATGGGTCTTGAAAGTCTCCATAAAAGGAGCCCCCACAACCTCTCTGAGGAGCCTTTCCAGTGCTCTGTGACCCTTATAGTAAAGTTCTTCCTCATGTTGAGGTGGAACTTCCCATTCTGTAGTTTATGTCCATTGCCCCTTGTCCTATCACAGGGTCCAACTGAGCAGAGACTGTCCCTTTCTTCTTGACACCCAGCCCTCAGATTTATATGCATTTATCAGATCCTCTCTCAGTCTTCTCCTCTCCAGACTATAAAGCCCCACGTCTCTCAGCCTAGATGGAGGTGGAGTAATAACCATAATAAAGATGAATTCTAGCAACACACAGGTCATTAAAAAGTTACATTTCAGAAACCTCAGACCCATTTTAAGTAAATGAAAGTACAAGAATAACTGTTTTTCAAATTAAATGCTAGAACTACAATGGACATTGAATTAAATACTTTTAAAACTACCTCTGGAAAACTTTTCGTGCTATATCCTACACCTCTTCACGCCTGGAGTCTCAGCTATACTCAGGAAGAACTAGGAAAATGTATCAACCCAATTCCTTTTTTAATAAAATAGCCACCTGCTTTGAAGGTAGACCTTCCCAACTTCCTTTATCCAGCTTCACATCAGTGTGATATGGAGCTCCATATCCTTGGTAGAAACCGAAACAGTCCAGGACGTGGTGAGTCTGTTCAGTAAGGCTGTTTCATACAAAAAACTTCTCACTGGTAGAAGAACCAGCTGCTCATGTCGATTCTTTGGGTGTTAATCCTGATTTAGGTTGGATTAAGCTTTTTAATTAAAAAGAATTCTTTTCCTACATGCATGAGAAATATTTTGGTCTTCCCCCAAATCAGCTCTGAAGAAGGAGCACTGTTCAATGAAAATATGACTAGAACAAAAGGGTAAGCAATTCTCTCACTGCATCTTAGGTAGTTGTTGCAAAATGGTGAAAAGAACTTTAGCCCCTTGCCCAGACCCTCAGTACCACAGCAGTAACAGATAAAATAGACGCATATTCATCAATCTCTAACAATGTTTTTTGACTAAAATACACCCTAAGTGTTCATTTAACAGAAAGCATATCATCACTAAACTTACTAGGGGCAGAATGTTATGCTGGGTAATTCAATGCCACTGAAATAAAAGTTAAAGTAAGTCCCAGTAAGACTAGAGGGGGGAAATCAACAAAACAACAAAGCAATATAGATTATCTTGTCAGTATTTCAAATTCATCAAAATACTCATTTTATGATGGTCCCTGGGACAATGAGAAAGTTATTTTAGCTTTATGTATCATTTTGTTGGCAGCTGATGTAGAATTGCACAGTACATAAAGAGCTGACTGGTCTTGAAAAAACAAACCCCAAATCAAATACCAGAAACACCCATGTATTTGGTCAGATTATCTTGTACAGACATTAAGACTTTAAATTGTCAGATTTTATTTTATACAAGCAAAGTAATCTGCTTCCAACAATAGTCAATAGCCTAAAATCTAGCATTAACCCATTTCTAATATGGCTGAAACCTGTAGAGCTCTGTAAGGGAATAATCCTTTTGCTGTCATTCAGGCAGAAAACATTTTGAATTGTCAATACCAAGGCACTTACAGTATTTGAACTTGATTTTAAGGAATATATTACACATCCAGCACAGATATAAGTAGCAATCTTAAAACTATGTTTTGAAGCAAAGACTTGTTGAAACTTCATGACCCATGTTTCCAAAGAAAGGCGTGTGACAATGAGAACTATGCACTCTTGCCAGAGATGCAGGCATTGGTCTCACCTCAGCTGTCCCCAGAGAAGCTGTAGAGCTGTACCTTTCTGCGTCAGTATTAAAGCTACTGAAGTAATCTAACACAAGCTTTTACTCTCTGTTCTTCACATTTCCATTCATGAAGCCTGAATTTCCTGAGCTGTTCCATTAAGTCACCATCCTCAAACTCCACTAGTCTCAATAACTATTTCTGTGTATATGAACAGTAAGGTTGAAAAGTTCATTTTCATGTGAACAAGCTGTAACCACATAAGGCATATTTTTTATTATCTGTTGATAATTCAAATAAAACATGTCTGGAAAAACAGCCAAACCTTCATTTTTGCTACAGGAAGCCGAAGTTACTTCAGAGTATTAAATCACAAAGATGTTTTTATTCAAGCCATTATTCTGGCGTGGGGCAGGTTAGGACTATAATAAACTTCTGTGGGAGCATATACCAATTGATATATTATTTTGTAAGAAATAGCTTGTTTATCTGGGATAGTTCAATGCAAAAAATACAACTGGTGAATTCTGTTTCCAAGGAGATGACATATTACCTCCTAGAAACGTGTCACACACTGAAGATTTTCTTCACATGGAGTGAGCAGAAGAAAATACGAAAAAGACTTCTTTGTCATGACACACACTTTCTGGAAACGTTCTTACACAAGGAGAAAATAAAGTAAAATAATATAAAATATTTGACTCATGATCCTCAGCAAATCACCTGTAGTAGTTAAAGAGCAAATTACCTATGTATCAACATACCTTTAAAGACATATCACGGTAGGAACAATTCAGACACAAGTTTGGGCAGAAAAGGTGTCGGAAAAGACAGGAGGCAATAGTCCTTTATAGTACCGTGTGATTCAAGGGAAGCTGCAGGATTAGCACATAATAATGAGTGCATATTAACACCCTTTATCTCCTCAGCTACCACTCTAGATCCAGACCATCAATTTATCACATGAAGTTTTAAGGTTATCCTCATCTCCTCATGCCATTTTGTCTTCACTGGACTTTTCTTGAAATAAGCAACAACATTATCCCTTCTAAAAATGCAATACAAAGGAACTAAGCAGCTGTTCAGGGGAAAAAGAACAAAAGCTTCCACGCAAGAAGTTCAGTAAAATGGTACTTAAAAGTAAATAATAGACAAACTTACACTGTTTGGTAACAAATTATTCAGCAGTACAGTATGTCCATTAGTGAATAACATCTATATACCAGTCTCCTTCAATTACATTTTTAGGTCTTTTCTTTCTTCTTCCCCTCCCTTCTTCTGAACATTTGACATAGCTATAGCCTCTCCTAACACTCCTGGCATCCTGCTAATAGCCATGTACTTCTGCTCACAATTTCCCATGAATCATTTACACTTATAACAGCTTCTTAGAATGCATCAAGAATCACATTTCGACTGTCTCCTTGGAAGGCTACTGTTAATGCACTTCTCCCAAATCTTGTTTGTAGATACAAACACTTTTTAAAGACACACACAAAAGCCACATTGCTACTGCACATTTTTCAAGTGCAAAGTCACTTGGTCTTTTGAATCAACAACTTTTTTGTTTTGGTTTGGGTATTTTTGGCAATAGAAAATTTATCTTTCAAAAGGAAGAAATAGTTTGCTTGCATGTAAGTTTTAAACACATACTTCCCTTGCTATTGCAAAATAAATTCTGAAGTTTTATTACCTTTATATTCCGAGATAAAAGTAACTTCTCTTTCTGAATAGCCTGCTCAAAATATTTTCACACCTAGTTCTGGAAGGAGAGGATACCATGGGCTGACAGGATTGACTCAAGATAAAAATTGACTCAAGATAAAAATTCTCACTATGTTTCAAGCATCACCATATCAATGAGAAAATGGGTCACTTCTCATAAAAACCAAAATTGTTATAGATCAGGACTTCACATCTCTGTGCACTACTAGCCTGCAGCCAACTGAGAAGATAAAAGAACCATCAAGAATATAGATAGAGTTGTACTTCAGTACATATGTGTATATCTGGATTTTCCAGCAAAGTTATGTTCCATTTAAAAGTGGTTATTCTATCCAAGTGGCCTCCCCTCTACGTTCCAAAATGTGAACAAATTATCCCAATGATGATTTGGTTAAACCAGTAGCCACTTATTGCAGAGACTAGAGAAAAGGCCACCTTATGTAGTCAATGTTTCAAGTCTGCAAACTCAATAGGTAGCAGAAATTTCACTTGACTTCACATGTGCCACTTAAAAAAAATATCTGAAACTTCAGTAACGTCAAATGCTCCATAAACCATTTAAAAGCTGTTCTTCAGCCAAGCTACAATTTCTGCTATAAATTTTCCACAAACTATATAAATGTACTTAGTAAAGTCTATTTCAAAATATATGTTTCTAAATGGCAGGTTCCCGTTCAACAAATAAAAGCTGAGCTGCCACAGCTCTATTCTGCTTTTCTGTCTTTCAACTGCTCAGAAGGGGAAAACTGTTGTTGTAAGTGTTGTGGGGGATTTTTGTTTGGTTTTGTTTTGTGGAGGGTTTGTTTTTTTTTGTAAATCACAGCTCTCAACATCTTTGAAGCAAAAGAATTTCATGCTGCTTTCTTCCAAGAAGGAAAACATGACTCTGCATCAGAACACAACAGACGTCTCTCCTGACATCAGAGAAAGGCTGTCGCAAGCCGCTGTGATGTGACTGGCAATAGGATAATTGACAGAAGTTTAATGGCACCGTCTAGCCCAACAGAGCTGTGGGAGTCAGACTAGCTGTCTCTGCACATCTGTTGTGGATACGAGCAGTTGAGAACAATTCCTGCTTTCATCCCAGATACTAACTCATTCAGTATATTCATCAAAAAAGCAGTTGAATTCAATGGTTTTCATTTTACAAAATGATAGATCCATACTCCCTCATGACTACACGCAGGAATAGGTCCAATGTCTGAACTTCAGATGGATTACTACCTCCTCCTCTGCAGAGGGTCACCTTGTGTAAAGTATACAACCACAGGAAACAAATCATAGGAAATTAGCTTATCTATAGAGAACATTTCTGAACTGACAACAACTGAGCTGCAAACCCCACAAATTCATGTTTATGCCATTAAAATATCTGCAACAAACTGTCACAATGAAAGGAAATCCAACATGGATACAAAGCACATTTCTTTTTAGGAAGTGAGAGGTCTGTACAGTAATTATTTAGGCTATTATAAAGATAAGTCCACAGCAGTGGGAGCACACCTCTCTCCCTCAGAGGCAGTTTCAGATCAATTTAGAAGTTACAAAGAGCATTCTGGCTCATTAAACACACAACACAGTTGTCCCTAAGTTAGTCCTAGACTGATAAATATTAAAACGAATATTCTCATGTTAATTTTAGTATTCAGATTATCATTAAGTGTTAAAGGCAGTTTAGATACGTAAAGGCAACTTGGTTGCAAAGTTTATAAAGAAAAGCAACAGTAATTTACCAGAATCAAATAATAGTTTGGGTTGGAAGGAAACTTACACTTTAAAAGATATGCTGACATACACCATTGAAGATCTGGTGTTTTATTAGTCACACTTACTACTTGGGGAAACCATCTCGTTGTCAAAATTTAAATTATAGCTGTTACTGCAAATCCTCCTTAATCTAGTCCTCACTAGCTGGGAAACAGCACAGAGATCACAAAAGTTAGCTAAGAAACATTTCAGCAACAGTTCTCTTTCCCTCTGAATCTAAGGCTTCATTTTCTTATTTTACCATGGCAGTGCAATTATGCATACCTTTACTTAAATGAGAGACTACCTTATTTAGTGGAAAGCTGTCTTTAATTTTGAAGAAAAGTGACTAAATTTAACTGATGCAGTCATTAATAAAATAATTAGTATGTACAACAATCACTAGGAAGCCTATCTCCTGTTAGAGGACATTTCTACTGGGCAGCAATCTGGATCGCATTATAAAACACTATTATACATGAACAGATGGAAATCAGAAAATGATATTTAGCTACAGATTTCCTGTCAGAAACTTATATGGGGGGGAAGGTGGAAAATATGCTTAACATTTTCCATTTGCCAACATTAAATCACTGTAAAAAATAATTCAGAGGAATCCATGTAATGTCTATGACACAGCAACCTCTCTTTAATGCATTTTTTAAAAGTCCCTTGTGCATAAAATAGGCACAAATAAGGCTATGGCTTTACCTTCAGCAACACAATATAGGATCAAAACCAACAAATGACCCACCAAAGAACACACATTGAGTGTATTTCAGTTACAGTTCAAAATTAAGATTTCTCAGGTTTGGAATCTCGCTTTTGGATGAGCTTCACAGATTTGTCAGAAGAGCTGATTATAGGATCATGGCCCAGAAAGGCATTAATATCTCCCATTACAAGCTGTAATGAAATCTCTTTGCTAGAACGACAAATGCATTGTTTACTTTAGATATGAAAGTTATTGTTGCAAAGATCAAGATGCATAACATTAACTTAGTATGCAAAGGAACTGTTCCCTTAGTTTAAGGTCAAAATATTATCAGCTGATGCAAACAATACAGATATTTTGAACTGAAGTCTTACCTTGGACTACATTTACTCAGAAACTCTTGCTTCATCACCAGAATTTAAAGAAAATAATCATAGAATCATAGAATTATTTAGGTTGGAAGTGGCCTCAAAGATAATCCAGTTCCAAGCCCCCTGTGCCATAGGCAGAGACACGTCCCACTAGAACAGGTCACTCAAGGCCTCATCCAACCTGGCCTTGAACAACTCAAAAAAAAAAAAAAAAAATTAATCCTATTAAAGCACAAGGGAGAAAGGTTATTGTAAAAATCCAATGCCAGAGTAACAGTTGCTGAACATATCATCCAAGAGGGGTAAAAGGGAGGTAAGATACAGATGTGAGGAGTAAGGCACTTACTTAGCATCCCTTATGAATTAGATTGTGTTCAATCATGGTGGGATTTCACAGCAGAGAAAATGATAAAGCTACTTGAAAACCAGTAAAACTCTGAAACATTATTTCATCAAGATTTCAGAACACAGTAATATGCACTTTTTTTTTTAGCAAGTCAGTCAAAAGGTAGGATGAAATTTTATGTACAATGACTGAATCCACTATTTTCTTCCCAGTCTTACTAATGAAAGCTTTTGATGTTATTTTTCCATACATTCAGATTCATGAATTTCACTTTGCTTTTGGCACCAAACACAAGTGAAGTTTCAATGGTCTTAAACTGACCATCAAGATCACTGACAGCTCCCAGAAGGATTTAAATAACAGAAGGCCTTACCACTTCAAACTAACATCACTTAGAGCTTCAAGAACATCCAGGACATAATTCTTAATTCCCCAGACAATATGGTGAATTCAGGTGGCCAAAGTACACTAAATATGGGAAGGAAAGAAAGAAATTGTAAAGAAAATTAATGTACAAGTTAGCTACCATAGAGGATGATCTTTGAGGAAGGGACCTCAAAGATCATCCAGTTCCAACTCCCCTGTGCCATAGGCAGGGACACCTCCCACTAGAACAGGTCCCTCAAGCCCTCATGCAACCTGGCCTTGAACACCTCCAGGGAGGGAGCAGCCACAACCTCCCTGGGCAACCCGTTCCAGTGTCTCACCACACTCACTGTAAAGACCTTCCTCCTAACATCTCATTTAAATCTCCCCTCTGCCAGTTTAAACCCATTCCCCCTCATCCTGTCATTACAAGACCTTGTGAATAGTCCCTCCCAGCCCCCCTGTAGGCCTCTTTCAGATATTGGAAAGCTATGAGGTCTCCTCAAAGCCTTCTCTTCTCCAGGCTGAAGAGCCCCAACTCTCTCAGCCTGTCCTCATAGCAGAGGTGCTGCAGCCCTCTGATCATCTTTGTGGCCCTCCTCTGCACTTGCTCCAACAGTTCTGTATTATGCCATGCTTCCTTAAAGAGCAAACCTTGTTTCCAGAATTTCTTATATGTACAAACAGATACAGATGCATAACAGTTAAAAAACTCTTAGGCTATTTTGGTGAGATCTGGAAACAGAAGCTATACAGAAGTAAACCTGGCAGCTCACAGCTATCTCAAGCTTAACCTTGGGAAGGGCATCAGAATTCTGCAATATATGCCTAGACACAGTTAATAAGGCTAATTATTTATAATTAACAATGTTCTCCTTATATTTTACCGAATAACAACTGTTCACTTAGCCCAAAGCAGAGAGGAGGCTTTGGCTTTACTGAAAACCAACATTAAAACACAACCACAGTCCTACCAAGTGAAGTTAAAGAAAAAATAGCCAAAAACAACACTAAAAAAGGTTGGGAAATAATCTCAAAGAGCAGAAAAATATATCCCTATATAGTACAATAAAAAACCACCAGACACCCTCAGGGTTTAACTAGGTGCACTGGAAGTAAACAAATATTGCTAGTTCCATACAAAAAAAAACCAAAAAACTCAGCAGTTTCAGAAGCTTTTAAAGTTTTTTTCAGTAGCTTTTAAGAGCATTGAATGAGAACAAGCTGAGGCCAGAAAGCAGTGAGAGGCCTGAGGATCCCATCTTCCAACCATCAGGCTTATGCAATCCACTGCCTCAGCCTTTTTCTGTGCTTGCTGTATCAAAGAATGAACACAAATGCTTGCTTATAAAGCCTCGGGAATTTGAGTGGGAATGGACATTTGGCTTTCCCTATACAGAAGAATGATAGTCTTGATCTGTTTTTTTATATGTAAGGCAGTTGAGATAACATTGGGTCTTGTCTTAATGGATTTTGTTTTAGTATCTCCCAACTCAGAGGTAATATAACATGACATACTTGTAAAGCAGGCTGAAAGCACTGGGGACATCACTTTAGCTTCCCTTTAAACTCCCTCTAAGCACAAACTTCTGCTCTAGAGAATGCACCTATTTCTATAAAAATAATGAAGACATTTCTTACCCCATTTATTAGAGGCGGAAAAAAGAACCACTTATACAGAGCCACTGATCTGTGCAGAGAAAAGTATACTAGTATTCAGCAATATATCAAAGTGAGAAACCAGAGGATCTTTCAGTCCATTTGCTATTTGTGCTGGTAGACCAAAGGAAACAAGGTTGACTGCAGACCCATAAACTAAAAGGAAGGAATGTATCATGCAAGTTCTTTCTTAAATCTCTGCCATTGGGAAAACACAACATTTATTTCTTTTGAGATCTAGTACTCAATTATAGTACCTCATTAAAAAACAAACAAACAACAAACAAGCAAAAACCAAACAACAACCAAACCACAAACACCAATCGAACCAAAACAAAAACCCCACACAAAATTATTTCCTGCCACCAACACCAAAAATTGCCAGTACACCATAGTACCAAGTGATAAAGACCACAATTGTGAGTTTTCAGCTACAATGGCCCTAGCTGTGTTTTGTTCACTACTATTAGTGTCATCTCAAGCACACCTTGTGCCCATCACTGGCTTCATTTTAAGCAAAAAGCCTCCAGTTCTTTGGCTTCCTGTGCCAAATCTCACCAGTATTCTCTACTCTCTCCTGCTTCTTATCACCCACTCTCTAAAGCTCCTGCTCCTTTGTCTTAAATACTCCTAAATGCTAATAAGCCAACATTCAAGACGCTGATGCCTAATTTGCATTTACAAATAAAATCAAAGCAACAGGAAAAAAGAAGATAAACATGAACTGAAGCATTATTCTTAAGAAAATCCCCACTTTATCTACTGATGCAGAAGCAGTCCACAGTTGCAAGACAGCTTCCCCCAGCACAACACACCTACAGAAAATTTTAAAATGTGTTTTGTTTTTTTTTTCCCAGTCCACAGTTGCAAGACAGCTTCCCCAAGCACAACACACCTACAGAAAACTAAAAAAAAAAAGTGGGTTTTTTTTCCCAGTTATGTAAAAGGTTAAACCTACCTGTAAATGGATCCTGACCTGCCCCCAGGTGTCCTGTTTAGCCCCCTCCCACTTCCTGCCGAAACTACTATAAAAGGAGGTGGACATTTTGTCTCTTACTGTTTTTTGGCTTCTCTTCCCCTGCCTGCCAGGCACCTTGCTGCCTTGCTGCTATCTCACCATGTGCTCTCCAGCAAATACATGGGGAGAACAACCATTTTTTGGAACTCTAGCTCACTGCGTTTCACCTTCAAATCATCAATTTCAGCACTTGGATCCAACTTCCATCCACAAGTTGTATTATTGTGTATTTTGTTCCCTTTTTTTCTTTCCCTATTCTCTGTAATTCCCCTCATTTCTATACCCTGTATTTTTGGTTCCTTGTTCCCCATCCTTTGTAACTCCTCTTACCTCCTATTTATCGTTAAAGTTTACCTCTTTTTACTTCCAAACCGAATTAAGTATTTATGGAGCTTTTAAGCTCAGGGGAGGTAGCTTAAACCCAACACATGTTAAAAGAATAGTTTTGTTCTATTTCACAAATTCTATCCCATAGCCAACAACTGCTACCTCAACTTTTAAAAATAAAAGTTTCATTAGATACTTGTCTTGGCAATAAACGGATGGTCCCTGGAAAAATTTTCACCTTCATTCTGAACAAGCTGTGAACACTAGACAAAACACACAAACAAAAAAAAAAACCCACTATAAAACCCACTGAAATCACTTAGAAATATTTATTCTTAAGCTCTCACATATGTCAAGACCCGGACAATTATTGTGCTGTGATAAAGGGTTTTTTTCAAGATGTTTTTGTTTTCTGCTCTTTGCTATGTTTTCAGAGATTTATCTCCCAATCTTTTTGCTGGGGAAAAAAAAAAGAGAGTATGTATAATTTTTATACAGAATAAAGCACTGATGTTGCAAGCATGCTGATGACTAATATATAGATGAGATGCTTGAAACTGGTATTTCAATCATCCTTTCTCTATTCAACTATTTCAGAAAATGAAACTAACCCTTAAGTGACAAGAAAATACAAAAACGTTGAATTAAAATAATTTTTCAAGTTCCAGACATGCAATATTCCACTGCTTATACTGGTGGTCTATAATTATGCAGCACAGATATAGCATACTTATGCAAATGAAATTTATGCTAAGGGATCAATTTCTCCATCCTGCACTTCAGCAGAGAACCAGTGGAATATCTAATGATGGCAAAATGAAAATTTCCTCTGAGTGGGAAAAAAATTTGCCAGTATAAAAATTAAACAGCACTCATATTTATTTGAAAGAATGAATTAAAGACACTAGACTTCTGATTTCAAAGTGAAAATACTCAATCACTCTTCCTTCTCTCACAAGGAGGGTCCATTGTCAATATCTATTTTGGAAGCAGCTATTACGCATCAGCTTGCAATGTTCCTCCCAGTACTGAATGAATCTAAAGACTACTCAGACCTTTCAAAAGTTCACAACAGTGAACTGCTAATTCACTTCCTTTCAGAAGGAACCTGGAATATTAAAAAAATGCAGTTCCTCTTCAAAACAAAATCTTCACGTTACACACAATCATATTCTCATCCTACAGCTTCAGCTGCTGTACACTTGGTAAACGTGTCTAACTGTAAAATCAAACCCAGTAACTGTCTTTACAAGGCTGGTCATGAAGTTTCTACTTTACTAGCACAGTGACTGCCTTCATCCCAGTATGTGTAGTAAAGGTGATGGCAGACACCATGTACTGTTGTTTGGCTTCCCTAAAATTCCAGATCTCAGCTCCTTTGGACTCCCAGTTATCGTGCAGAAGAACTCAGACAGATGTAGTAGAGGCTAAGAAGCTCTACTCCATATCAGGAATGAGGAACGGGCCATATGTCATCGCCTGCCCAGCTCCACATCCCATCATAGACTCTTACCACAAACCTACATCCACCAGTGGCTTAAGCCAGTACAGCAAACCACAAACAACTGGCATAACTTTCAATGAAGACAAAGTGCAGGGCTGAGGAAAATGGAGGACTGATGCACTTTTTCCAATTGCTGCAGGAAAATACATCTAAATTCAACCACCAGTACCAAAGAAATATTCTCAGTTTGATCTGCTTATTATTTTTGCTTCATCTGGGAAACAATACCAGAGGTAATGAGGAAATTCTGAGAAAGGGATTTTGTCAAAGTCATCACCATTCAGACTAAAACCGCAAAGTTTTAGATGGCAAAAGCCACATTACCTTTATGCAATACAAATTGTAATCAAGAGAAAAATTGAAGTTCTCAGTAAATCCATGGGCCCTAGCCAAACAATTCACAAAGATTAAGTAAATTGTCTTTGTTTTGCTATTACCAATACTAGCTCCTCTTTTCCACCGCTGTTGTCCTACAGCCTTACACACAGACATGCGATTTTTCCAAAAGAGAACACGTTGTGTGGGCTTACTGCGAGTAAGAGTTGTAGCCCCAAGCCCTGTGTTTTAACACTGACAACGGATGATTTATTTCAGTGAGAATCTGGTAGAAAATAGTGGTTTGTACCTGTGAGAACCAAGATCAGGAACAAAATTGCTCCATACAGTGTGGATATGATTTTTATGACAATTAAACACCAGCAGACAGTAGGACTACTCCATTAACTGCTACCTGATTCTAATCATACTGGAATTGCACTGACTTTTCAAAGCAGGCCCAAAAGAACCATTAAGGGCACAATTAGCATTAACAGATGGAAGATGCTGTCACAGAAGAACTAACAACAAAAGCCTGCACTTCAAATGACTTGCTAAACACCATTCAGGAATCCAACAGATTACACAGTGCATTTGTACTGCTGATCATTTATTGCACAATCTGATTCTTACAATGTGCCTGCAAGTATACAAGTCTTGCCCTGTTTGCCACTGAAGAATGAAAAAAGCAAATATAAGCTATTTCTGAAAGATAAGGGTGGAGGAAGAGAGAGGCATCTTTTTTAAAGTAAACAACAGCACTGAGGAGAGCAAAGTAGTAAAGCAGTGGAAGTGGGTCTCAGTTCTTTTTCCGATATTCTCATCCTTTGCATTTTTTCACCTTTCTATTCTACTTGGCTGTGCACTGCCAAATCATCTTTTAGCCAAAAGATTCCATTCTCACAATGGGAGTCACGGTACATTTCTCTTACCTTGAAATCTCCCCCGGCAGAAGCTTCTTTTGCTTCAGAAAGATGAACGCTAACTTTTGAGTTGTCAACTAATAAACCAGTAAAATACATACCACACTCGCAAGAGGAAGCAAAGAACCCCCAAATGATGCAAAACAAAATCAACAAACAAAAAAAAAGACCAAAACCCCCTCAAAATTACATAATCAAAACAGGTTTCCTGTGGTTGATGCCCTTTTTTTTAACTACAGCATCACGAATTGTTTTTCTTGTGTTTACTTTCAGCTTTTATAGAAAATACTAGTATCAGGAACAGAAGAGAACAAATGAGAACAGACAAAAACTACTTCCTTCATGCTTCAAGACAAAAATCTGTTTATAACTACTTGCATTTCTTTGCTTCCAAAGACAGAGATACCAAACCAGCAGAAAAGAATTATCACTTCATGAATAGGTAAAAATGGATCATCAAGTGATCATCTAAATTAAAAAGGTTGAGAAAGATTAGGGAAAATTCAGATAATATTTATGTCCATAGAACAAGCTAGGAGAATGAGTTCTAAAACCTCAATCTATAAAACATCTTAAACCAACATTTAATACAGAGCTTGTAAAAGGGATAGTTAATATCAGTTTTCACTTGTAGTTTAAACTAGTTGTTAAACTTGTATTAGAGAGAGGCACACACTAAAATTAAATTTAAGTCCTGCCCTTTTCCAAATGCTAAGAACAAGTGCTTGATTAACATTATGTAAATGTATTCCCATTTTGATCATGACCAAGCAGAAAATGTTCATTAAGATGCAAACACAATATGCTGAGAAAGTGCCAGTCCACTTCTTTTGCAAATTATTCATTAGGAGTCAAGCACTACATTAACACAATTAAATTTCTACAACAATAAATACATATAGAGCTGAAGCTTAACATGGGATGAATGATGGAGCACTCACATTTTGAAACCAGCTTCAAAACACTGCTACATAAATTTTCACGACTGGTGATGGTCTGATGTACATTTTGTGACTCAGTGCATTAGGTAGAATTTTGGGGCTCTTCCCCTAGGGCACTATTAACATAGTCAAAAGTTTATAAAATATATTTTGATAAAAGTTCTACAGATTTACAACTTTTATACAATTGTGCTGGTTTAACAGTCTGCCATCGGGAGCAAGCCTCCTCCCCAAAGAACACAGGGGAAAGTAAGGCAAAACATCTGGGTTGAGATAAAGAGTTCAGTGAAATTACAACACATCTTAGCATATTTCTCAGAAAAGCACAGCAGAAGCAGCAGCAGAAGCCAGGGATAAAACATCTCCCCTCATCCCCCAAGGCCGCAGCCAGCCCAGCAGAAAAGACCAACTTCCCAACACCCTAAACTGGAAGCAGCAACCAGAAACAGGAAGCCTCTCACATTACAACCCAAACCAGAAGTCCCAGCTCCAGCCAGCACTTCCATTTTAAAGCTGTTATGACATCAGAGTGATATTGGATACTCATCAGTAGATTCAACTGGTTAAACTCATGAGAGGAGCTAAACAATAAAAACACTACTGCTACAGTTAGTGTTAGTCTGACGTTTACACTGCAGTAGAAGAGAGAAATCAAAAGTAGTGAATAAGCTTACATTAAATAGGCACTGTGCCTTTTTATAGCTTTAAATAAACATTAAAAGAACAAATGCCAGTCACTAAACAGGTATTTCAAAATAACACAAAAATTAATACAGTGTCTGTTTTGAAGTTTTTTTCTTGCAACTTCATAGTTATAATCAGAGAATCCATTTGCCATGTCAAATGAATCTACACATATGCTTTCAAAATCAGCTCCACAAGGATGGCACTAGCTCTTTATGTTTAGCAGAGACCCCTATCAACCCGGGGTACTGAAGTGATTCCTTCCCTGCTCCTTCCTCCAGCTACCCTCCCAGATTCCACATCTGGGAGAGTGTCAGAGGGAATGTACCCGGCAAGGACTTTACTCCTTGTAAAACTAATTCCCATCTGAGCTTCTGATATCTCACAGTACTTGATTGCCCAACTCTGCTTCTAAAAATATCTTTCCAAATCTAGTAATTTTACCCCCACCCCCCTTTGAGTATCACAAAAGGCTGGAATGTTGCAACACAGCTGTTTTTTCCTCCCTGGAACCTGCTCTTCTTTCTTGTTTTTCAGTTCTGGTACAAGGGAAACGACCTACCAGTTGTAACTGCCAAAATTCAGAAATGAGTCTTACTAAATGAACATTGGCTTCAAAGCTTAAAGAGTAATGTTATTAATGTTCAAGAGGGACCATTTCACAGAAGCAGTGTGACAGAATAACACAGCTGATGCAAACAAAAATTATTTGTTTGATTCCTAGCTGGAATGCTAAAATAATAGATTTTCTGTATAAAAGAATCTTTAAGGTAGAGATAAAAAGGACGTATTTTTTAAAACAATCTAAGTAGTGTTTTGGTGCAGGACAGTGCTTTCGTCTACCTTAGGAGTGCATAGCGCAGAGAATCCATTTGCACACACAAGTGAATTTAAAGCCAGACTGCTAAGTCCTGGGCTTAGACCTTAATCATAGTATCAGCTTGACTTGTCCTAGTTCTCTGCAGGCCTAACTAATCCCAAAGAGCAGCTGATATTTCAAGAAGGGCATCTTAAAATCTTATTTGAGTTCATTTCTCAGAAGGAAAATTCAGCTGCATGCAAGAAGGCACATTTTGTTTTTGACTTCTTGACCAGATTGTTTGGGCGACAGCTAGACAGGATTTACTTTGTTGCAGTATCACCTTATGCCCAATTTTGCTACTAATGCAGTTTTCCATTATGCATTAAATGACAGCAATGAAACTGACAGTGCAGATACTTAAATTACATTATTACATGAAGTGTTAATATCGAAATCAGTTCAGTCACTGAGGTCTTTTGAGGATGACAACAGACATCACACAACTACCAAGGGAAGAAAAAAAAAAAAAAAAAAAACAACTCTCCATCATCAAGTTTACCATTCCCTAGTCACTCCTCTGGTGCACTTCAAATTACACAAAATTATATATCTGAGGAAAAAGAACCCAACAGGTGAGCGAGAGTCCAACCCATCAAGTGTCAGGTCTGACAAGAAGTGACAATTTCCAGACTCATTGCAGTTTTAAAGAACTGTGCTTAGTTAAACTTTACTATACTAATTAGGTCCCTTGAGAGAAAAAGGATAGCTGGCTTTCAGAGTTTATTAGCATGGGACTGAGTTGCCGTATAAAGAGACACAAGGATTGCTGCATACCTGTTAGCAAAGGCAAAAAGGACATAAAAATCAGTGTCTCTATCGAGGGACAAGGTTTCTTCAGCCAAATTTTAAATTTTATTTATCAGATTTACCTTCCTTACTTAGGTATCTTCTATTTTTTCCCCAAAAACAAAACCTGAGATACCAGTGTTGCGGTACTACATTGCAATTAGATGTTTATCCATCATTTATTTGATAATTTATATTTGTATTTTAGTTCTCCTACCAGGGTTTCCACATGGACAGAGTAGCAGGAAAGGGAAATTAAAAAAAAACACCCACACAGCTGTGACTGTACACACTAAAATCATCTACTTTGATGTATTTTTCTGAGCGTCCCTTGAGACTTGGAAGCTTTACAGTTACTGCTCAAGCAAGATCTGGTACCATGTGATGTGATGTCTTTTGCTCTTTATCAGTAATGATTTAGTAGAGTGGTCAAACTGTTTGAAAGCCAGGTCAAAGAATTTCTGGCAGGAATCCGTCAGATATTTTCCTCAAGATATGTGTTCCTACTTACTCTCAATACAAACAGTAATTGTGTAATGATCTTTCAAAGAAATTATTAATTGGGTAACATGTGACTATTAGGGATGAAAACCCGGGGAAAAGGCATCTTTTTCTTTGGTAGTAAATTTGTGCATAATACTTACTTAGCTTGTTTTCAATGTTAACATTCACTTCAATGCCTGAAGATCTGTGCAACCTCTTATAGCTCACTTAAACAACTACTGCTTTAAGAACTTTCTAATCTGAATTTTTTCTTTTTTTAAACTAAATGCCCCAAAAGACTATTTTCTTCCCAATATCCTAATATTTTGGGGAAATTTATAACATGTTTCCCTATTTTAATTTTTTTCTACAATCCTGATAAGAAACATTTACAAACAGGTATCAACAGTCCTACAGCACACCTAATCAATGAGATCAAGAACTATAATTTATCTACCCAAGAATTACCTTCTATATCTGGCAGTCTGCACATCATTACTCATTTTTTGTTTAAGACAAATGCAGCCTTACTATAATGGATGACACCAATCAGCACACTGCCTGTCTATGCAAATCAGCCTCAGTTGAATTCTAAATATTACAGACACATTATTTACCCTTTTTTATTGTATTATTATTATTTTATTAAAGATTTAATTATATAATGTACTACACTAACAAACCAGTACAACTAATACGGTTGGAAATAATGCTATAAACTGTACTGATTTTTTTTTGGCGTGAAAAAGGAAGCTGAACTGGTAACGTCAATGGGAAAAGCAGGCCTTAATTCACTATTCTCACGAGAATATATTGTTATGACTAGTCTGCTGTACATTTTAAAGTAACAGAAAATACCCCAAAGAAAACAACAAGCATTTCTATGCAGCCCTACTGAAGCACTGAAGAGCCTCTCAATGTATTCTGGAATTTCATTGAAATTTATAGTTGAACAAAAGGTCTCTCTTCTCATCTCATTTTGTGCAAGATAGATAGCCACCTAATTTAACTTTATAATCCAAACTCTATTAAGAATTTAAGTGTTACTCTGTATCACATAGATTCTTATTCACCTCTTCTTCCCGTATGTGAATAGAAATAAGGGTAAATATTTCCATTTATATTCTATAATACATTTTTAAAAGAACTTTGTTATTTTGCACTTTTCCTGGGAAAATCCATTGTGAATGTGTCAGCAGGAAAAGCTGACATTCTAAGGAAAAGTTGGTATATTAACTTTCCCAAAAAATCATCTAAAATTAACTTTTAGTTTATGTCACAGGAAAGAATGAAAGCTGCAATAGGAGTCTGAGGTAAGAGGCTACTCATCTATTTGCAGCAAATATTCTGAGCATCTGTTTCATAAATACATTCAAAACCAAGCACTTAATCACTGACCAAGCAGTTCCCTACCAGGGATTTCCTGCTCACCACTGCAGGAAAATGGTATTCAGAGCCATAAATTCAAGTTATTTCTCTCCTCTGTATTTCCATTTTTGTTGTTGGTGGTGGTGGGTTTTGGGGGGGGTTGTTTGTGTGTGGGTTTGCTTATTTGTTTGCATTTTGTTTGTTTTCTCAGCGAAAACTGAAGAGGGCTGTTTTCTTTCCCTTGGGTCATATTGGTTTTTACCCATAGATGCATCAGAGGTGCTCCAGTGTTACAAAACTGGATGGAGCACTTTATTCAAAGTAATTTCCCTGGAGACTGAGGGAATCATTTCATATGATTCTAAAACCAATAGTCAGTAATATAATATCTACAGGAAATTCAGAGAAATAATTACCAAAAAATATACCAAGCTTTCTGCAAGGGAAGTGAAGTGTCCCAAGGTCAGAGACATTCCCATTAGTAGCATATTAAAGGTGGTGATTAGAACAAAAATCTGTCCTACAAATGCAGACAGGACTTGCATCAAACTCTTCCCAGAACTTTTGTACCTTTATTCTTGTAACCAAATATTTAGGGCTATTCTTTGCTACCATTAGACTAAGTTGGATGAAAACACAGTAACGTTTGAGTGCAGAAGAAAACTTGAGTTAAGTGCATTAGAACATCTTCAGGATCACTAGCACAAGTAATGAATAACAAAATACATTTACTATCCAGATGAACATACAGCACTCAGCAGCATACTTTTACAGGTCAATGGGTTTTCTATAGAGTTAGTGCTGAGAAATATTTCTAAAGTACCTTCTCAAATACGCTTGTCTAAGTCTGTATGTCCAACTGCACAAGTAAGCTGTCAGGCCATAAATAAAGCAGACTATTTGGCAAGCTATTTACTTATCTCCTCAGACACTATTTATACTGTTGCATTTCCTTTTAAAGTACTATCCACAAAGGTATTTCAGGTTATGTATGTAAAGAAGCACTATTAACATTTAAATTGGCTGTTCTCTTCTAATGGCAATCACAGTACTCCCAGACCCTACAAAGTTTCAAAGCTTGAAAAAAGATTGATGCTTGTTTTAAGGGTCTTGGGAGTGTGTATGATATCAAGTATGTATAAAGAATCCATTAATATAATTTTCAGCTGCTGCAAACTCCAGATACAATCCAAATACTCTTCCATTTTTACTGCTGTAAAACTGAGGACTTATTTATTAAAATACAGAACTTCCAATGTTTTCAGAGACTTAAAAAATAGAACAATTCTCATCATAAGTAACTGCAAGAGACACTACCAGTTGCACAATGAAAAAAAATCCAAGAACCAAGGAAAACCTGTTCAAGCTAGAAAAATGGAAGCGATCTCAGCAAGCAAGGAAGCTGAAAGAATTACTAATGCACATAGACAGCTCAGATTAATGTATCAAGACTTGGAAACAGTAAGGTTCAGGCTCTTACAAAAACCAGAATGGTCTTAATTGAGCAGGCTGCTAATGTGTCCAGATATATTTCAATATCTGCCCTGTAAAATCAGTCTTTGGGTACATGCAATGTCAGATAATCAAATACTAAGCAATTTCAAGAGTAAACTTGTAAATAATGCAAAATACAGAGCATGTTAGACTAGCAAGCCCAATTACAAGCCATTTCACTTGGAACTGCTGATTAGTGCAAAATGTCAGGCATAAAGTACATAAAGAAAATGTGTGTTACAGTAATCAAGTCCAAAGATGGCAAAGATGGATGCCTGCAGTTTTGCTCAAATCCTCAAAGAAAAGCTGCAATCACTTGGCCAGCTGGAGACAAATATATTTTCCTGACTACCCAGGCTATCCAAAGAACAAGCAGTAAATCTCTCCCAGCTCAGACTGCAGTTCACCTTCACAACTGAAGGCCTTATGCCTTCAATTCAAATTGCAGGTACCAATCCAGTTAATTTCCAAAACGACTGCACCTTCTGCCCCAAATCATCATTGTCTTTAGCAAAACTCAACTGCACAGAGAGATTTTGTGTTCCCTATCTCTTTCAGATATTAGATATTGTGGAGACAAGGAATTTAAAATGGATAGATAGAGAATAGGATCTCTGCTGACTTCTCAAGGAATAGTTACCATGCGAGATATAGAAGTCTGTGAAAAGACAAAAAAAACGTATTAAACCATTCCATAAACAGTGAAACACAGTCTATGGAATATTGTACATTTAAAACCGAAGAGAAAATGAAAAAGACCAATTAGGACTCTTTCCTGAGTCCTGAACTGCCATTTTCCATCTTTTATGAAGATCACTTGATTCCAGTGAGTTTCAACAAGCTGACTTAAGACAAAGGAAAACTAGAAACAAACATAAATTCTCATTAATTTTCTGTCTTCTCTACATACTCTTCTATACTCTTGATTAAAGCTCCTATAGAATGGGATAAAATACACTTTCAACCTTGCTTTCATTAATATTTTAATTATTTAAAATATTTATGTTTTAATCTTACAGAGCATACATACTTAAACTATATTTCATTTCAGGCTGTATTTTTCTGTCACCTCCCTGTTAATCTTATAGTGAGATCAACTTCATAATTTTCTGTCTGGCAGGAATACTTCAGAAGCCAGCTTCTCTCTAAGTCTGTTTTCAGAGAATTAAAGAAGAGAAACCAGAAAAAAAGAAACAAACCCAAACATCAATATACAGATATTTAGGCAATTCCATATTCTGCACTGCTCTTTATATACTTATGCCTCCCAGTACCACTTTTTGCTACATGATAAAGCTCTAAGATTCAGTTTACTTCTGTATCCTACAAAAATTATACAGAATTTAGAACAAGCAGCACAGGAAGCAGGAGTGGGACATGCCTAAGTCAGCACTGCTGCCAGAAATAATGTATGTCAAAGTATATCCCTAAGACATCTAGAACACTGAGGAATGAATAAATAATATATTTGGCTTCTAGAATGCCTTTCAGAAAGGCATCATTGTTCTCGAAACCTCGTCAGTCTTGGTATAATGTTAAATATAACTTATGGGATGCTTGAAAACGGAACAGTCAAGCTGTCTTGACTTGTTAAATTAAAAAACCCAAACAACAAAGTAAAAAACCACACAAACAACAACAACAAAGCCCCAACAAACAAACAACAACAAAAATACACAAAGAAACCCAAACAAACACAGCAACAAAAAAAAAAAAGGCAAAACCAAAACACAAATACACCACCAAACCCACACAAAACAAAACAACAACAAAAAAATCACACAATTTTCCACCAAGATCTTCTGCATTTCCAAGTAATATAACTCAGCTTCCAGGAAAGACCATTACCAAAAACTAACAACTATTTCAGTACATAAGTGACAAACATTTCAATGGAAAAGTAAGCAAACATATGTCATGTATTTCAAGTTTCTTGAAAACTGGAAATTCTAAACCAGGAACATATAGCTAAAGCAATTTTGCAAGCTACACTTAGTTATCCAACTAGAAATGCAGGTCTGCTAACTGTTCCAGAAACAGAAAAGAGCCCAGTTAGACAATATGCCTGAGGAGTTTAATTCTTGGACCTCTGCACATGAGACAAACATCATGAAATTTAACAAGGCCAAGTGTAAGGTCCTGCACCTGGGTCGCTGCAATCCCAAGCACAAATCCAGGCTGGGTGGTGAGTGGCTGGAGAGCAGCTCTGAGGAAAAGAACCTGGGGGTCTGGGTGGATGAGAAGCTCAACATAAGCCTGCAGTGTGCACACACAGCTCAGACAGCAACTGTGTGCTGGGCTGCATTAAGAGAGGCATTACCAGCAGGGCAAGGGAGGTGATTCTCCCCCTTTACTCTGCTCGTCAGACCCCACCTGGAGTACTGTGTGCAGTTCTGGAGCCCCCAGCACAGGAAGGACATGGAACTGTTGGAGAGACTCCAGAGGAGGGCCACAAAGATGATCAGGGGGCTGGAGCACCTCTGCTATGAGGACAGGCTGAGAGAGTTGGGGCTTTTCAGCCTGGAGAAGAGAAGGCTTC
>VWZI01000019.1:468318-497391 GCA_013396835.1 Psilopogon haemacephalus
TGGAACTGAATGATCTTTGAGGTCTCTTCCAACCTAGACCATTCTATGATTCTAAGCCTGTACTCATTGAAGATGCCCCCAACAGCTTAGTTTCCAGTCCAACAAGATAAGTAAGCACAGGAGTATTTCCACTCACTTGTACAGGACCAGTTGCATTTAAAATTATTTGTTATTAAAAGTCTTCATTTTCTAGGGCTTGCTTTTTCATTTGTGTAGGGGGAAATGTTTTTAATTGTCCTATGATGCAGATGATCACCAATCCTGTGCATCAAAGAAGCATTCATAATAGCATCAAAAATGTTTTAAGACATCCCTATGAATACACTGTAATGTAAACACTTTGTAAAATCAGTATCATTTTGTTCATTGCTACCAAAGCAGACTGATGTTTGATGTGTTTGTTTAAAAAGCAAACCCCTTCATTTGCACTCATAAATAATACTCATATGAAGAGCAACACCAAAATTTATGAACATAAACCACAGAGGTGCTATGACATTTTCTATTAAATGTGGGCCCACACCACTGACTCACTGAAGTGAAAACAATTCTAGAACTTGAGAAATCATCCAACTTAGCTTCCTATCTAGTTAAAGAACATAAGTTCCTTTTATCTGTAACAATCTTAATATGCAAGTATTTATTTCTATAGAAATTTCTTAGGGTTGTTTTCTTCAGAACACAGACTAATGTTGACCTAAAAAAAAAAATAAAAATCTGTACTTTACAATTCTTGACTGCTAACCTCTATCAGCCATTACCCACTTTCATCCTTCTGGAAAAAAAAAAAATCAAGATTAATAATTACTTGAGCTCTTCTAAAACAACCTCAAGCAAGGTCAGGTGAGCTAGCTCGTATCATCCTTTATTGTCTGTTTAAAGCACACAAGGAATCATGGAAACAATCCCTCTTTTTCAGCAAGACAGTGAGGGCAGCAACAATATCTTTGTCCCAGACCTTAGGCATCTTCTCCATTAGCTACAAGACTGTTTAAGTTTTACAGTGCAAAGAGTCCTGGCTGGGAGTCTTGGTACTGATTTTAAAAGTCTGAAAGTCTGTCAAAGTGCATGAAGAAAAGCAATGTGTGTCCTTGTTTAAAGAAGAGTCTATATTTTCAGTACCCACCCGTTCCTTTCAAGTATCACTATTGATAGTATTTACTCACTATCTTTCTCAGGGCAGAGCATACATTCACACTTTTCTAAATCAGACCTATAAAGTTATGACTTCCTTGTGATTTACTCCATATTCCATCAGACTTTGTATTCTGATTTTAATGGTGGAGTTTTTTTGGTGACACAAATCCCTGGAGTCTTGGCTCTGTGTAAAAACACTAAACATCTAAAATAGCAATACAGTTTAAATAGCATCTGGTTAATCTATATCCACAAAGCCCTTCCAAGGACCATGTCTCTGCTTCTTACTGCTTCCACATCATTACATCTCAGTGAAATAACAAAATCCTTTTGATGATAAGAGTTTTTCTCACTTTTGACTAGTTGCCCACATAATATCTATCCCTGTTTCGGTGACTCCAACGAGAATATGAAATATACAAAAGCACCACAAAGTCTTAAATACAGTACAGCATGTATGAATCAACATTATAGTCAGTTATATCCTGCAAGTTGCTTACCACTGTGCCATTATGCACAATTAAGAAAATTACAGTAAGCTTTAAACTAGACTTACAAAATCTACCTGACAAGTGCCTTGATATTATACCAACACTCCCAATATTTAAGCTGTTTTCTCGTATTTATTCAGTATTAAACAAAATAATCTTTTATCCTCTGCAGACTAAAATTAAGTTCAAGATATCAAACTCCTTTTCTTTTTTTTGTCACATTTTTGGCTAACAAAATCTCTCTAGCTACTATAGAGGAATGTTACAAATGCTGATTAATCAAACTAATACTAATGGGAAAAAAAAACCCAGGAATTATTTTCCATATTATTATAGTTTAAAACTATACAGAATAGAGGCATTTAAGCCATGAGAAACAGATCTAACATCTGTGAAATCATTTGCACAATCTGAAATCGTCAGTAGGAAAATACATTACGAAATAAGTTTAGAAGATAATCTGTAGTATTTCTAAAGCAAAAAAAGCCACCCAAAACTAACAAATCACAGCAAGCAAGAAACTCTGTTTGATATTCACAGAAACTCCTATTTACTAAATTGCATCAAGGGAGAAAATATAATCACAGTGAATTGATTATGCAATTACGATATGATTATGTTGCGTTCTCCCTCTTGGTACAATTTGGTAAATGTATGTTTATGCAAATGTTAAGCAATATTCCACAGGTAATGCAAGTTACAATTTTTAAAAAAAAACCTTTACTGGAAGTATCACCAAAAAAAATAGGAGTCACAAGTACACATTTAATGCCTTACTATAGCAGATCATTTCAAATACGTATGACTGTGGAAGGGATAAACTGTCTATATCATTACTATCACATCTGACTAAATTTATGCTTGTTGTAATTTATGTGCATGGTAAATATTTTAAAAAGCTGAAATTCACAAGTCTGTTGTAGTTTGACTCAAACTAGTAGCTTGAATCTTTGCCTAGAAAGTTGTAAGCTTCATTCAAAGCCTTCCGCCAGGATACAGGATCAGATGGGCCAAGGGTACGTTCAAGTTAGCACATCATTTAGTAGCATAAAGTTGATCCTGATTGACCCAGACCATTATTAGAAACCTCAGAACTTGTCACTGCATCAAGTATTTCATTATTCAAGCTTAGCTAGAGGAAGGCACAGGCTGAACTTGCCAAAATGAAATTGCTATTTAAAACCACCATTAGATCAATATAAGTATTTCAAACTATCTGTCCCATGCAGACTTCCAAATTCCAAATATACAACTGGCAAGCTTATAATGATTATCCTAGACAACAATGAAACAGTTAGCCTATGTCTGCATATTTTGCAAGAAGGTGAAAATTACATCCCTTTATTTTTTAACACAAATTTGCATCACCACGTAGCACTGACTGTTAAGGCTGTGTTGTAGTAATTTTGTTTTCAGTGATTCACCTGAACTTTACTTGCTCATGACTGAAGCTTGATGGACTTTATCAAAAGAACTCCTGGAAATATCAAGTGCTACACCATACAAAACATTTCTGTTCCTAGTAGTAAACCAGACCCTATTGTGTGTAGTTGTGGAGCCCCCACCACAAGAAGGACAAGGAACTGTTGGAAAGAGTCCAGAGGAGGGCCACAAAGATGATCAGAGGGCTAATGGGTTTAAACTGGCAGAGGGGAGATTTAAACTGGATGTTAGGAGGAAGTTGTTCACAGTGAGAGTGGGGAGACACCGGAATGGGTTGCCCAGGGAGGTTGTGGCTGCTCCCTTCCTGGAGGTGTTCAAGGCCAGGCTAGATGAGGCCTTGAGCAACCTGATCTAGTGGGAGGTGTCCCTGCCTATGGCAGGAGGTTGGAACTGGATGATCTTTGAGGTCTCTTCCAACGTAAACCACTCTACAATTCTATGATTCCACTGTGCAATGTACTGGTCAGTACAACTACATCAATACCAGCAACTAGCTGTGTAAATATCAGTTCAAAATAATATTTTAACTTGTGACTACTTAGCTAACTAACAGATACCTTTGCATTGCAATTCAAAATTATGGAAGAGGAAGCTTTTGTATCCTTACCTTTCCGTTTCAGACAAATTTGGAACCCAGACATCATGCAAAAACCTCTAACAAATAAAACTATAGCTTGATTTTAAATACTTTGGCCAGATTTCACTAATGCTAATTAGATATGGATACTTAGTTCTAAAATTATTCCTTGTGTATTTAGTTATCCTCTGAATGATGATGGGTAAGGTTTAAGAGCCATTCTTATTCTGGCAGAAATCAGTTGTTAGGAAATGCCTGAAAGCAACTGTAACTGAACACTAGTTTGGTTAAATATTTGTCTTTTCATAATTTAAAAAACCAGACAAAAACCACCAAGGAAACTCAAAACACACCAAAAACCAAAACAACACCCAGATATAATAGGAGGCTATGGAAATCTTAAAGATGAAAAACAGCATGGGATATATAAAGAACACATCTCTCAGGGGAGAAAATCTGATATGCTGGAGCAGCAGTTTAAGAGCTCAGAAAAGGGAAAACACTACATGTACAGAATATTGGAGCTAGACGATTCAACCCAACACAGTAACCCAAACCCACCTATGCTTTCCTCTCAGTCTTGTCAATGGCACCTACATCTTTCTCATCAATTAGGCTGGGTAAAAGAGGATTTATCTCCTGCTAATCCATTTTTACTAATTTTAACAGAGACACACAAATTTAGTGTCAACAATGTGGCCTCACAGCCCAGAAGACAAATGGAATCCTAGGTTGCATCAAAAAAGTGCAGACAGAAGGTCAAAAGGTTTATTTGCCAGTCTACTCTGCTTTAGCAAGAACTCACTTGGGCTACTGTGTCCAGCTATGAGACCCCCAACACAAGAGGGATGTAGGCCTGCTGGAGTGGGTCCAGAGGAACACCACAGAGATGGTCAAAGGGCTGGAGCACCTCTCCTGTGAAGACAGGTTGAAAGAATTGGGGCTGTTCAGCCTGGAGAAGGCTCCAAGGAGGCCTTGTAACTACATTTCAGTATCTGAAGGGGACCTACTGGAAGGCTGGGGAAGGATTGTTTAGAAGGGCTTAAAGCAATAGGACAAAGGGCAATAGTTTGAAACTGGAGCAGGGCACATTTAGGTTGGATACAAGGAGGACGTTCTTTACAGTGGGAGTGGTAAAATACTGGGGAGGTTGCCTGGGGATGTGGTTGAGGCTCTGTCCCTGGGCAACTTCAAGATTAGGCTCAATGTGGCCATGTGCAGTCTGATCTAGTTGGAGGTGTCTCTGCTAAGTGCACTAAAATTTCAACAAGATGACCTTTGAGGGTCCCTTCCAACCTGATACAATCTGTTAATTCTGTGTTTAAAGATTACATTCAAATGAGATTTATCAATCACATATACTTTGCTAAAACAAAAGACTGTAAGCTACTTTCACAAGACTTTTCATCTACAAAATGAAGCCTGGAAAACTAATCATGAAAAGTCCATTTTGAAATCTAGCAAAATGAGACTATTTTTTTCCATTAAATAAAAATGACAGAAAAAAAGTATCTGCAGAATCATGACAGATGATGGAACCCGCATAATCTAAAACAATGTGTTGCTCAAAAAATCTGCAACTTTGCTGTTATGTGGTCTCAATATACTTTATAGAAATTGAGGAATATCTCATAGGCTTGGAAGTAAAGAAAAATGGAAGTAAAAGGTCATATATTTTCCAGGGTACTAGTTCTGGAAATAGTATTTAAGAATTTTGTTTCAGTGACATCCACATTCAGTTTGTGATGCATCTGCAGTGCTTAAGGAACCAGAAGATAAATGTTTCATTTAGGTAGTACTTTTTCCAAGAATGTCATCTACAAATTCAATTTCAAAACCTGATGCATGAGCCAAGACTTCAATGATGAAGTTAAAGCATGTTCAATTATTTCAAGTAGCAACAAAAAAATTTAACTTTTAAACCGTTTGCCAGGAAATACAGCTCCGTTTCTAAATATGTCCTCCCAAAATCAATGTCACTTAAAAAGCCAACTTAAAACTTCTATTGCAATCCTCTTTTGTAACATTAAACCAAGGGGGTGCCCTCAATTGTAATAAGAAGCACTGACTAAAGGAGAATGGGGGTAAGTGGCATTGTCCACAAATATTTTACAAACTGTGGAAAGCAGGAGAGAATCTGTTGCTAACCATTTGCTAATATTTTAATGCTTTTCCTTGTTATTTATGAAGGGCACTTTATTCATTAATTCATATTGTATTTGGAAATTTCTGGCCATGGATCTTGTCAGCCATTTCAAATGCCCATGTCCTGACCACGACATCTACCCCATCCCCAATCTGATCAAATAAGTGGCTGGTGATAGAATGGCCTGAGTGTATCCCAGCACCCAATCCAGAGTCCAAGGAGTATGTACCATGCTGTTCCTTCACCAAACAGACTCTGCTTATGATCTAGCCTGGAATTCTAGTAAAACCTTGAGGGGTATCAGTGTAAATAGGTCCATATGCTGGCACAAAGACCCTTCTACCATCTCTGCCAAGAAATGCCACCTTGGGCAGATGGGAAGGTGAGGCTCATAAGGCAGAGAATCATTTAAACCAAAATAGCGAAATCCATCTGGGAGTATGAATCAGAGCTCTTTTATGAAGAAGGGGCATGGATTTCTAAACACTTAGCTTCTACTGTGCTAACACTGATTGCCAACCACCACCAGCTCAGTCCTCATGTGGATTTGTAACAGCACATTTGGAAAGGCTAACTCTTATCACCAGGGGATTAAATTTTCTTGAATTAGCATTCCAGAAATATGAAGATCAAACTTGATCACTGCCACTGAGATACATTAATACAGAGGAGCCAGAGTAGAAAAAAAGGAGCAATTCTATTATTAGACAGCCCATCCCAGTAGAAAAGGTTTGAACTCGTCAAATCAAAGTAACGCCAACCAGTTACAGTAATGGGGTTATTGAAAGTTCAATTAAATTTTTAAGTGTTTTCCAGAATTGTTACTCCTTAATTGGGAAAAAATACATTATTATTATTATTTCATCCCTTTTTAAGGAATATGGCTTTTGTTCAGCAACATTAAAATATCTAAATTACCCATTCTAGTATCTTAAACTACAGATGTTTGGATGAATTGGGGACTAGCCAAAAAATTGACTTGAAATATTTGCTTCCACTGAGTAAAATAAAGCTTCTATGCTGGGCAGCCTGGGTGAAGGAGAATGACTTGCAGACCGATTTGGTTAATCCTCCCTTGGTTTATCTCTATGTCTGGACACTCGAAGGGTAAATAGCAACTAATCTCATAAAATTTGTGCTCTAGTATCCATCTAAAACCCAAATTAAACTGGAGTTAAGCATGATAAATACAGCACTGCAAACCTATGGTTACAGAGAACTAGCAGTACTTAGGATATTGATTCATTCATTTCACTGTTGTCACTAACTGTGGACAAACCTCACTCTTCCTATCTTGTGAAAACATGAACAATTAGTATCAGAGGAAAGAAAAACTAAATTTCTACCTGACATGACTGAAATACAGTAGCACTACAGCAGAAAAGTTGAATAGCTTAAATTTTCCTCTAATCCAAATCATAAAGTCTTTGCACAGAAAATCTAGCTAAAGAGTATCCATATAAACAATTCAGATAAGCAAAAGCTGCTGATCAGAGCCCTCATCGTATCACCTCATCATATCCCCCCACCCTACCCCCAGAAAAGAAAAAAAAAAATTAAGATAGAAATACTTCTATTTTCCATTTAAAACTCCTTTTGCCAAGGTGGTATTATCATCTTAGTTTGCTATTCCCACATGGAAAATGTCAGATGTATCAATTAGATATCATAAAAACACTCTACTCCCTAGAGCATTCTGCAGGCAGTCGATGGGAACAAGTGACACTCTGAGTTACAAGTGGATACAAAAAGAAATAGCACCTCCCTGGAGATCTATATGTGGACCCTAAAGCATCCTAGAAATCAGGTTCCCAGATTCTGAACTTTAGCTGTGCATGGATGCTGCCTTTATGAAAAGAACCCTTTGGCTCAGCTACAGTTGTCATGGCAACAGCAACTTTGATTTTCAGATCTTCAGTATACGTGATATTTCAGCCATATGTTGCGTGCATTTAAGTTCTCTACACATTCATCCTCTTCAAAACTGAGAGAAGTAAGAGAAACTGAATGATTCAAATACTAAATGCAAACAACGTCCTTCTTAAAGTGGAGAAATATGTTTGCAGTCCAGAATAATCACAAATTTAATCTACTATGAGTACACTTGCTCTGTGTTTTTTGCCTTTATAGGGGGAAAAAAATGAAAAAGAAAAAAGAAAACAAACTAACTAACCCCTACCAAAACGCCAGAACTATTATAACTATTATTTTACCATCCAACAAATCTGGATGCTCAATAAAGTCCCAACCTCAGTCAAAGCAATGAACATTCTTAATATTTCTTCATAAAACAGAGATCCCTTTATAACAACGGCAATCATTTTCTCAGCTACACTCAAACTCTTCACTTCAGAAGCCACAAACAGAGATACCTGACAAGTGATTCTAAAAGCTTACATCTGAAAACAAAACCCAATGATTCGGTTAGGAAACTTGAGAATCAGGTGAATATTAAGTCAGTCTGAGTAAGACCCTTTGCAGCAATTAACTGGAACACTGCTGCAGCTAACTCACAGCTTCCTGGATTAAACAAAAAATCTACTCTCAAAATGTATCTGTTTGAAACTTAAAGAGATGCTCTTGCTTTATTTTGCACGTTTTCATTAATGAGGCTCAGTTCTAATTAAAACTATAAATAAACCAGACCCAGAGGATCCTAGTCTTTTAAACTCAAATGCTATTACAAAGCACTCAGCGCACTCCTAAAGAGGCTTTTTCACTCTAGATTTCTTCAGCCCCGCTCCTGGGGATAAATAAGCAAACGGATCAATCAATGGTGAAGAAAACAACAAGACAGTAAGTCACTTTGCCATGGGAAGAACTCTTAAAATTCAAAATAGATCACTTTCTCCTATTTAAATATAAATGCAGAGTAAAGCAGCTGCTACAATGACTGACATGTTCTCGATGTAGAGCTACTACCAAAAGGGTTTCCAGCCTCTACTGTGTGACAGTATCAGCTACAGCTACAAAGCACTTATCTCCGGTTTAAGCGTGTCACAAACAGAAATCGGAACACTCAGGCAAGAAAGTAACTGTTGCTCTCTTCTGAAGCAGAAGAAATTAACTTTCAAATATTTAAGGCAGTCAAACAGCACAAGTATGACCTGTCAATCATGAAATCCAAAAAGCCTCTTTACTTTCCCAAGGAAGAAACAGGCAAACGGTGCTACTTTACGAAATACAAACAACAAATACCCCCAAAACAATCTGAGATAAAAGTGTAAGTGAGCTGTTTTGTTTTTCTAATAAAAAAGCAGCATGTTATCTTAAGAGCTGTTATTTATTCCACCAACACACTCAGAATGCA
Organism: Psilopogon haemacephalus; assembly: GCA_013396835.1. Classification (NCBI taxonomy): domain Eukaryota; kingdom Metazoa; phylum Chordata; class Aves; order Piciformes; family Megalaimidae; genus Psilopogon; species Psilopogon haemacephalus. The sequence continues at coordinate 477,423 of VWZI01000019.1, forward strand.
ATGCATCGTCCTTGAACATGTTCTATCACACTGAATGTTATTTTAACACTAAAAACTATGCACTGTTTTAAATAAATACTGAATTCATAAACATTTAAACACATCTACTTAGATCTTTATATTCAAGATCTGGGCTTTTCTTCCTGATTTGCTTTCTATAAAGAAAGCCTGCTTAACTTTTCACTGCCACATGGATGAACCTGAAACCCACTCAAAAATGGGCACAATGCACAAATAAGACTACATGCAAGCTCAATTATACTGTTTTTGGACTGAACTGGAAACTTAGAATCATAGAATCAGTCAGGGTTGGAAGGGACCGCAAGGATAATCTAGTTCCAACCCCCATGCCATGGCCAGGGATACCCTACCCTAGATCAGGATGCCCACAGCCTCATCCAGCCTGGCCTTAAACATCTCCAGGGATGGGGCCTCAACCACCCCCTGGGCAACCCATTACAGAGTCTCACCAATCTCATACTGAAGAGCTTCCTCCTCACATCCAATCTGAATCTCCCCACCTCCAGCTTTGCTCCATTGCCCCTAGTCCTCTCACTACCTGATAACCTAAAAAGTCCCTCCCCAGCTTTTCTATAGGCCCCCTTCAGATACTGGAAGGCCACAAGAAGGTCACCTCAGAGCCTCCTCTTCTCCAGACTGAACAGCCCCAACTCTTTCAGTCTCTCCTTGTAGGAGAGGTGCTCCAGCCCTCTGATCATCCTCATGGCCCTTCTCTGGACATGCTCCAGCATGTCCACATCCCTCTTGTAACAGGGGCTCCAGAACCGGACGCAGTACACCAGGTGGGGTCTCACCAGAGTGGAGTAGAAGGGGAGAATCACCTCCTTAACCTGCTGACCACACTTCTCCTGATGCAGTCCAGGCTCTAGTTGGCTTTCTGGGCTGCAAGTGCACACTGCTGGCTCATGTTGAGTTTCTCATCCATCAGCACCCCCAAGTCCCTCTCCTCAGGGCTACTCTCCAGCCAGTCCCTGCCCAGCCTGTATTTGTCCTTGGGATTGCCTCGACCCAGATAGAGGACCCTGCACTTCATATTACATATCGCCACACCATTTGACAGATGGTAGACAACAGGTTTTCTTATCAATAAAACAAATCAGTGGATACTGCAAGTTCCCATTCTCCAGAGGACTTTGGGTAAATTTTCGCTATACTTTCATCTTCACACTGTTAAAGCTCTTTATTCTGATTTACAAACAAAGTTACTAGTACCTAGCAAATAAACTGAAACTGAGTATTTGTTGACAACTTTATTTTGGAGATAATAGGATAAATTCACTCCCTTCAGTCTCATATAATGGTACTGTTATGTAAGCCCTATTTACTATCTGATTTCAGCAAAAATTAAGAATGCTGGAGCACGGCATCTGGCTAACATAACCACTCACTTCAGCCCTTTCTGTAGCCGTGTAATGCTGGCCATTAACCACACAGACAAACAGCATCCACAGATAGGTCAGAAGGGCAGAACAGAGAGAAAGAGCAGAGTGCACGGCAGGGAAAAGGCTGCTACTGAAATATTTCATAGTATTTTTGTCCACATTTGTGTTTGGTGGAAAACTAGAGAAGGTGCAGAAGTGCCATCAAAATGATTCAAGGATCAGAAAGCTACTTTACGAGTCTTGGGGAATTCAAAGTGTTTAGTTCTTCAGAGAGATTGAGAAGTGAAATGATTACAGGACAGAAGTACTTTCTCAGGGAGAAAAATGGCAAGATGGTGGAGAAGCGAGCACACAAAACATGATAGCAAAATCCAGTAGCTGTAACACAAAACCAACCATGTCTGGATTTTAAGAAATGGAGAGGTTATTTCAAAATGGTGAAAGGTTCCAAAGGCCATCTTAAACAACCAAAGGAACTGCTCCATTTCTTGAAGATATTTTCAAAGCAAGATTGGATCACCTTCTGGAAGAAATGGATTCACAAAACTTTTGCTAGGTACCACATGAAATTTTAAATGATGCATGGCAAACAAAAGGTCACTCTCAGCCTGTAATTTCCTTTTGAAGAGGCAAAAACTATGAATCTATGCAATGCTGATGAACTGTCAGTCAAGGCCTTGCATGAAAAGAATAAATAGGACACACGAACAGACACACGGTATTTGAGAGAAATGGCCTGATGTACACATAACCTAATGGGTTTTAAAAGTCAGGCCAAAACTCTAACAGCCTGTGTGTGACAAAGGCCAATAGATGTCTGAAGAAGATCTAAACTCAGGTCAAGCACACGGTCACATCTTCCTGATGTATTTACCATTGTCCACCTTCTTGCAAATTAGTAGACTAATGAATGTTTAGATCAATGATTTTTCCCTACCTAGTTTGTCTAAGCATTTCAATAATCATTATGCTGTGGCATTTTGTTCTACAGTTCACTGCACTGTTTCAGTATTTTTTAAGCTATTAACCTATAGTTTATTTTTATTCACTTCCTACACTTGTACAGTAAGTACTCCTCATGATTTTTACAGGCTCCTGCTTTTGATTTCCTGACATGCTTTCCCCAAGTCTGATGAGCTTTGGTCTACTTAATTATTCCCTGTGTGGGAGATGTGTTGTTCCTCTGATTATCCTCACCAGTCATTTATCTTTTCTAACTCTGCTATAATCTTTTCCAAGATGAAGGGCAAGAAAAGACAACACAGCAGAATTGCTACATCCAGTGGAAAACAATTCTTAAGTGGTTCTTCATCTGTCTGCAATGGCTTCCAGCATATTACATGCATTTTTGACTGCTTTTGAGAACTGATCTGAAGGTTTCACAGAGCTAACTTCTGTAACTCCAAGAACTCCTTCCTTGGTACAGACAGCCAATTCAGAATCTAACATGTACATTTGGGATTGATTTTAAATTTTGATATGACAAAATTGAGTTTCATAGTCACCTGGTATTAAGAGATTCTTTCCCTGAATAGCTCAGTATCATCAAACCTTTATCTGACAAAGCAGAGTAATCTCTAAAACACAACGTGCAAATCACAACTTCAAACTATGAATTAACACTCAGTAAAAATATGAGCAACAGTTCTAATCACAATCCTCAAAAGATTCAGGGTTTTTTTTTTTCAGCTGATTAACAGGACAAAAAGGCTTTTGAAAAACATTGCAAATCTCATTTAGCTACCATTCAGTCCTCTCCCCAAGGCATTAGAAGGAGCAAGAACCAGATGTAATGGAGGAGATGTCAGCAGAGGCCACATCATGTGGTTATTTTTTTAAAAAGACCACATAGGCTCTATATTCAGTGACTTAAACTCCACTAATCCAAAACGTATTAGAGCAGCTTCCAAGCAATAATAGTTCAACTTTGTTTTTCAAAAAAGTCTTCTTCAGAATGCAAGTTTAAATATGCATATACACAAACAAAATGCAAAAGTATTATTTGGGTACTACTGTATCCAGTGTGGTTATATTAGAAACTTAAGAAAGGACACACCAAAGTAATCAACTTCACTAGTAACAACTGTCTACTCCTCACAAAACATCAAACCCCTCCAAACTTAAACCAACACTACTATGTGGCTTTATTAAAGACTTGAAGGACAATTTTTATATTTAACTGTTGAAAATTCATCTTCAAAAGCTTTCACTATTTAACATGCAAAGTAATGTTCCAGTGTTGAGACCATACAGTTTCAGTTAGTGCCCAGGTAAGGTAACACTGTTATCCCTCAGTGAAAGTGCTGTTAAACCATACAGTAACAATTTGTCGTGTGATGAGCATGAGAACAGTGTAATGGCAACAGGTAAAGGGAAGAATACGAAATTTACTGCCTGGCTTGTATCTCATTTCATGTGTCTAACATGCCTTTATAATTTTTTTGCATCAGTACATCTGCTTAGTGTTTTTCGCTCTCTTGATAACAGCACTTTCTGCAAGAGTTTATACTACACAAGAGTGCTGAACTCATTTTGTTTCCAACCATTTGTGACATTATCACCCAACTGGTTTTCCTGTGCATTGGATAAGAACAAACATTTTGCATATCTAAAGTTTTCAAAACTCTAAACTGTGTGTTTTGTAATGCTTTTGTTTAGTTAGTTAGCTTGTTTCATTAGAGGCCCATTTTCCTGGCATAAATTTCACTACAGTAGTATTTTAAAACTGGGTTCGTGCAGACATGCCTACAGTTAAATTACTCACTGATTTAATTTATATTGTGTGGTTTCCCAATCACAAAAATTTGTTCAGGGACTGTAAACCTAACAGGCTCACTAAGTTATTTAGACCTGCTGGGCTCCTTTTCCTAGAGCCAAGCTTGCACAGACTTTTGACATCATTCAGTTTTCTACCCTCACTCTGCAGATTGTTATGTCTAAAAATACACTAATTCTATTATTGCATATACAGTACCATCAGCTTGAATGGCCAGCCTAAAATTAGCTTAAGATGCCATTTGTTACTCTCCAGCTTTAGTTCCACTGAGAGATTACACACACATTGCCATGTTATGAATCAACAGGCTTTTATGACAGTGGAGGTAAAAGAACATGTGAGGTTGGAAAGCACCATAAATTCTACACTGTTATTCTGACCTCCTCTACTTTTTTTCCAAAGCCAGACTTCCAAAACACCACCACAAGCTTTGTGTACATTTGCTTACAAATTCCATGCCCTTACCGTTTTTTTGGGTGTTGGGTTTGTGGTGTTCGTTTTTTGTTTGTTTGTTTTTTTTGTCCCCCCAAAAAGGGAAAAAAACTCTCACAGAATGGTAAGGCTTGGATGGCAAGTCCTACACCTTTTTAAAATTACCACACTTTCAGAGGGACAGCAGTGGCTTGCAACAACAGCTAATATTGGGATTGTGGGAGATAATTAACACACAGCAGCTTTTAAATTAATAGTCTGGCGAAGGGAGTAGGAGAGAAGCTCTTGTCCATTGTTTTGAGGAGATGACAAGTTTTCTTGTCATTATCGCTCATTGAGAAACCTAAAGTTGCTTTAAAAAGAAGTGTGTTGATTAGTTGGTCTTGGATAAGTCAAGCACTAGGCCAAAAATCACACAATCACAGAATTAACCAGGTTGGAAAAGACCTCTGAGATCATCAAGTCCAACCTATCACTTAACCCTTCCAGTTAACTAAATCACGGCACTAAGTGCCTCATCCAACCTCCTCTTAAACACNAGAATATTGTCATACCCACTCATTTATTCTGGAGGAAGTTGGCAGTATGCTTCCATGAAGAACAGCTAAGGAATCACGTCTGCAGAGGTCTCCTAACCTTTCACACAGCTGTCAGTGAAGTATTCCGTTTGCAGTATCTCAGAAGGGATTTTTAGAGAAGTCCCTCACTGACTGCTCTACAAATTCCAGTAACAGAAATATTGCAGCAAGTTTTCCACTTAAACAGTAGAGCCATTAGAGAAGGAACACCGATAACATACGAACAATTTCTCTGTGGTTTCGGATCAATATAGCAAGTCTTTAAGGAAGGGATAAGACTCCTTGAAAGACTACATTTTATCTTTGCAGATGGGACAAGGGGGATTAATTTTTTTTTTTTTTTAATTAAAATCAATACATGAGAGGTTGTTTTCCAGAATGTTATGAAATTTTATCATACTACAAGAAATTTTACTTATGTTTTCTGTTACCGTCATTCGCAGTATGCTATTCTCCTTAGCTGATTTTATTTAACTTACTGCTGAGTAAGCATTATTCGAGCTGCTCACAGGAAAAAGCCATGGAACTGTCAAAGCAAGTTAAATTCTTGAAATAGCCAGTAAGCTCCCAAGGTTGACAGATTACTGTTTATTTAGGGAACAGAATAGTAACAAATTTGTCCATATACACATTAAATACAAGAAAGCCTTTAATAATATGATTTTATTATGAGGCATTGCATGGAAATTACCCATACTCTCTCTGATACAATCATCAGTCTTTTAAATATACACTCTCTCCATCAAAATGCTAGTATAATTATATTAATTCCAGTTCATCTAAAAAGTAACTAACTCTGTAAGGTTTTATTACAATACCTACTGAACATAGCTATTTAAACAATTCACAGTCCACATAGACTAACAATTAAAAGTTGAAAGGATTTCAGGAAATCCTACAAGCCCAACTATAAAGATTCTCTCAGCTCTAAGATGGGTGTAGGACTCCAGCTCTTCTATAATCTGTGTGATGCACAATGTAACAACTAGCATTGAGAAGACTCATAAATCCGTTTTGTAGCAACTTTAGGGCAACAAACATCATGAAAAGACTGTTGCTTAAATCCACATCATGAATGCAGCACTTTAGATACATGCAAGTGAGCTGTGGAACAAGTATCTGAGCAAAAGCACGCTTAGTCAAGTTCATATCCTCAAAAGAGGCTGCAGTAGACTGCAGTGCTCTTTCAAAGCTAAGTCGTGTAGCTTTTAACAGGGTAAGGGAGATCAAGGAGGCACAAAGATACCAGGACAATCTTCTATCCATCGTGCTATTTCTCAGTTTGTATTAAAAAAAGCCAATTTTAAAATGAAGTATAAATACAAACACTGGATTCTTGTACCTATGAAAGTTTATAATGTCATATACCTGTGGAGGACACAGATCAAATGAGCAGTGTAATTTCTGTATCAGAGTGGTCCCTAAGGACATTTTTTAAAGTCACTTTCCATCTGAAACACAAAAACTTTTAAATTTACTTTTTCCCTCATATAAGCCACATAGCTATATCCTTGTGAGTCCACAGACAAGGAGAGCAAAGGCAGAAGTGTTACTAATATTTCCATGCTTGATGGCCTACAGTGGCCCACAGCATCACCACTAACCTTGTCCCATCCTGTCATCTCCTGTATTGCTGTGTATCATCACAAGACCCTACAGACTCAGCCTTCCCACTGCTTCAAGTACAGACTCTTTAAAGGATGTGGGAAAACTACTTTCCCCAACAGACTCTTTTATATGATTGTTACTCCATGTTACAAGGCTGCACTTTATAGTCTGTAAAAGTTGTGCTGTTCAGTCAGTGGTTCACAAATTAACCTGCTAAATGGCAAAAAGCTCAATAAAAAAAAGTGTTCTTCATTCTAACATCATAGCCAAGGCTCATAAAGCATAAAAGGGAAAATTTCCACAAAATATAAGAACTATGAAAGCCACATGCATTTTGTTGATTCAGTGGTTGCTAGACCACTCAAGGCAAGAGACCTTAAATTGTCATTAAAAAACCTACATTATGGCAGATGTCATTAGTAGATGTTCTTCTTAAATATTTATTTTAATAAACCCCCAAACAACTTCCACCACCAGCAAAGTTTAGCTTTTTATCAGCCCATCATGAAAAAGTGTCATTGTATAGATTGGTTCAAACTATTACACAATCAAAATACTAGTCACAAGACCGACACCAGAATTCTTAATATGTGAGTATGCCACAGAAAATTCTCAAGTAACACCAAAATTCTGAAAGCACTGAAATTGCTCAAAGCAATTCCTTTATTTAAAAGGTAAAATTAAATCTGAAGCACTCCAAATTCATCTGAAATAAGGCTGCATTTAAAACAAGCAAACAAAACAAAAAAAATCAAATTCAGAACACTAAGCATTGAACTAATGCTTTAACAACTACACAAAGTTGTGCCTGGTTCTAGTTTGGAAACACAGCTATTTTGAATTAACAAGCATTCTGGGATGCCTACTGAAGGTTACAGACACTGAATGATTAATAAGTACTACAGTGCAGTTCAGGAAGCTTGCTTTAGATCAGACTATCTTTTATTTGGGAAAAAAAAAAAAGTATAACTAATCTTTACACTTATAAAATCAGAACTGCTGTCATGCTAGCAGAGTACAATAAAATAATAGCATTAAAATCTGTAATTATTATGGTAAGCTCAGTTGCCACCATTACCCAAGAACACTTTAGACAACTAATCCATACGCTCTTTGATGCAAAGTCACCATGTTTAATGATATGTACCTCCTAAAATCTTTGCATTTGGCAGTAATTTAAATGTCATGCTTTTTCAAGGAATGTTAGGATATTTTTAGATACTTCTGACCTTGCATTCAGATCAGGAAGCAGCGATAAACCTAAGAAAATAATTGTCCTCAAATAATTTTTTTTTTTCTTTCTACAAACTGCCTACACCACGGATTATTTGCTCTGAAACCAAACCAAACACTCAAGATCTGTCTAAGGGTCTCCCTGGGACAAGACAAGGACACATATACAACACATTAGCGTACACTGCATTCCCATATTCCATCTTGTATAGTATGCTTAAAATCTTGCTACCACAAATGATGGCATACTAAATACCACAGGAAAATTATGAAAGGTGCTACTGAAATGCCATAAGAAGTCAAGTTTCAAAATCAATGTCTTTCTGATCAATAAATATCACAGGTTTTTTTAGGTTCTCAAATTCCTTGTACAAATTCCTTTAAACAAATTAAAAAGAACAATCCCTTTTTGGTTTTGCATCTGTACCTGGTTAACGCTTACCAGTTGGTAAAGCTTTAAGCTCCCTGCCAGATGTGTATTTGTGAAGCCTACATATTTTGCTACAGAGAAGCTAAAACATTCTTGCCAGTTTAGGTCACTATTTAATTGTGGAACCTGATTCAGCAAATGGTGAAGGGCTAACAGAATTTGTGGAGTCTGTAGATGCGCAATTCCAACGAGAATAGAAAACTCAGCTAAATCAATTCTTGGATAGCAAAGACAATTTTCATGTAAGTTTGTCTTGCATACTAGTTATCTCTAGACTGCCCTGGGATGTAGGAACAAACACTGTATTTCACATTGCTGCTGCTGCTATATGAATACTTGACAGATTTTACTGCTTTAAGTGTCAAGTTGTCAGACATTTAGTAGCTTTGTTCATACTTAAAAAGCATATGACCTAAGTGTGATTTTTATTTCCATGTTGTTTTAAAATGGTGCAATGAGAAGAAGCCTGAAAGAACTTTACTATTTTCCAAACGTTCATTCTTGAAATCTCAGTTAACATTTGTTCTCATTATAAAAACAAATATTTTGTATGCAAATTTAATAGAACCAGTTTAAGAAATTTAAGTTTATTACACCCCATTACTTTTATCTACAACCTTAACACTAGCTTCCACAAGTCAAGAATTGTACATATTTAAAACATACATATAATCACCACTAATGATCCCGGAAAATACAAAAATGATCATTTAATTTCTAAGAGGTTTTTTTCCTAAGACTTAGAATAACAACAACAAAAAAAAAATCAGTATCTTCATTTCTCTTTCACACATTTTTTTTCTTTAAACGTGATCTGTGAATAATTTATTATCTATTTTTTCTTCCTAATTCTCATAGTATGACTGCCTTGCCATCTGAAATACACAATTACACAAATGCAGGCAATAAAAATCACTAGAAACAATGCTTTGGGTTGCTCCAGTGACCACAAGTGTTCAAAAAAATGCTCCCACAAACATGTTTGCAAGATCATGTTTTTCAGAGTTTGGTTTGGAAAGCTCAGACAGGAAAACCAGAAGAGGATATATATAAATGTTTTTGCTATTTAATGTTTGTTTCTGTAAAACCACTACCTCAGTTTTATGTTGCTCTTTTCACATCAGAAAGGAGAGGAGGGTTTAATAGTATCGCAGAAGGTAAATGATAAAGAAATCAGAAGTAGGTACATTTTCAGACTGTAAAGCTCAAGCAAAGTCAGTCTTGAAAATAAGCATAGTCCCCAATACTCTTCACTTTCGTTAGTACCAGACGCACTGGTACTGGCTCACAAAAGTTGCACTGGTTCTCACATACACATCCTTTCTATTCCTCATTTCCCCTCTTCAAAAGTTCATCTTTGATATTCTCATCTAAGGTTGACCATGTGCTTACAAGTTAAATTTGCCTTCAGGCCAAATGCATTTATCATGCCTCATGAATAACTAAGAAGTCTGACAAATATCCTCTACTGATTTTTTTCTGGGTTGGATGAAGGGATGGCTGTCCTTTCCTGTCCAGAAGCAAATATATGCCATCTCTGCAGCTCAGTTCCCAAAGCATTAAACTACACTGAAATTAAGAGTGCTTTAACTTCATGCTCCATGCTCTGATCTCTGCTGGTGGAGGAGATCAGAGGAACACCTCTGGTTACCACCCTGGCTAACAATGCAGAAATACTCTCCCACAAGAGTACCAGGCACATGGTTTGGGAAACAAACTTCTATGTGCTCAAGGCCAACTCCAGCAGCTCACGTGTTGGGTCTTGCAACTCTTCAAGTCCTCCTGTACTTCATAACTGACAGCAATTTTACCTCATTAATCAGTGCAAGATCTCTCCTCAAAACTTGAAACTTTGGAATAAAACTTGTTCCAACTGAATTGCATGGAAAAGCTTTTGCATAAGCAAAATTGCTTTGGCCATTGAATAATTCAAAGGCAAAATTAAAGTTTGTGCCAGACATGACAGACTATGAATGCTGCTATATTTAAATGTAAGCTTAGACAGGTATTTCAGGTCATTTCCGCCTCTGCTTTTGACTCACAAAACACTGTGAGGCAGTTCACAGGCTAGAATAGTACTAGCAGCCTACTAGAAAGTAAGGTGTTCTGATAGCATGTATTGGGTTTAAGCTAGCCCCCCGAGCTCAGAAGTTCAATAAATACTTAATTTGATTTGGAAGTAAAAACAGATAATCTTTAAGAATAAATAGAAGGTAAAGGGGGTTACAGAGGCTGGGGAAAAAGGGGAACCAAAATACAAAGTATGGAAAATGAGGAGGATCACAGAAGATAAAGGGGAAAAGGAGAGCAAAATACACAATAACAGAATACAATCCACGAGTGGAAGCTGGATCCAAATGCTGGAATGTTCACCCCTTTTATAGCAGTCTTGGCAGGAAGTGGGAGGGGGCTAAACACAGCACCTGGGGGCAGGTCAGACCACTCCCAGGAAGGAGTCAGGATAAGGCTCAACTCTTTACATAGCAGAAAATGCATAGACTGTCACTGCTTCATTCAGTCATTGACCACATTCTCCACCACTTCTTGTTGCCAGTAATCTGACAAATGCAACGACACACTTTGGATTGAAGCAAGTGCTCTTTATTCCAGGCCACTGCAAGTGCAAGACCCATGCAGGTCAAAGGACCAAAAGCAAAAGACCAAAAAGGCCTCATCACCCCAACATTGACTCCTTTTATCCCATCATACAAACAACACATTAACACAATCCAGGCATGTACAGCCCAGTCTTTAACATACATCATGTCTTGTTCTTCTCCTGGGCCAAATGTCCCACTATCTTCCCTCCCCAATGGGAGGCATCTTGAAGCTGTGGGAATGAAGGACAAATGCTTGTACACAGCTGGTTATTTTTCTCTCTTACATAGGATCCCCACAATAGTCTACTGCAGATACATTAAGCACAGTCTACATCCCTAATTTTAAAGTAAGAAGTATGCCAGAATTTTTTTATTTTTTAATCTCATAATAAAAAAGGAAAACATGAACACTCCTGCTGAAGACAATGTTATACCTTAAACTCGTCCAGCTAAAACAGTGGTGCTACTACATGTTAATTTGCCTAAAAATCAGTTTAAACAGACTGACTTATTCTCAAAACAGGTAGGCTTTGTAAGCTTCTTTTGCTTGTCTTTTCTTGTTTGTTTTGGTTTTAATAAGCAAAAGAATAATAAGATTAAACTATAGACATTCAATATTCCCAAAGGCACTAACTTGATTAACAAAAAGCACTTCAGTGCCATGGTCACCTGAGCACAGCTCATAGGATAATGTATCTAGAGTAGAATGCGGTTATAGATATCTTGCCAGGAAAACATGTTTTGTCACCTCGAAGAGTACACACTGCTGAAAGTTTACTGGCAAATGAAATCCTGAAAGATCTTTACCCAAAACTGTCAGTGGGAGTGCAGCTGAAAGAGGATTCTGTGAAACACTTAATTCAGCACCAGGACACAAAAATTCTGACATTATGACTTTGTTTCCAAAAGCACAGATGCACATATAAGGTATTTTGTGTACCAGGTACAAACCTACATCTTCAGAAAGTGATCATACAGTTGTACTCAAGAGTGTTTTGGGTCAATATACAAGGTGTAGTATTTTTGTCCTCCAGCATGAGAATAAAAGACTGTGAGATACTACCTTACCACAGACAGCAGAAGGACATAGACTCAGCTTCTGTAAAAATTAATGCTTGGTTTTTGAAGGAATCAAAAATTTGGAACTGTATCTCCCATAAAGTTATTTTCTCCCCATTTTACATCTGTCAGATAGTAAAGGAGACAAAATCTTAGATAACTATGGTTAGCTCTAGCGACACTTTTTAGTCTATTTAATGTATTAGAATAAGATTCATTGATTTCCACATACAACCTTTGGACTTAATTCCCTTTTACTCAAAGTTTGTAAATCCTTCTCAGAAATGCAGAAATCCTTTGTTCAGAATGGAAAAATCAAAGTTCACTCTGATACACAATCAATCATTGATCAGTGTTTTATATATTAAAATCCATTGCAAATGCCACATTTTGCAAAAAGAGTCTTTCACTACTGCAAAACCTCAACCAAAGCCCCCCCAAGTCCTGTGTGAACTACCCTAAGGGATCCTGCCTTGGCGGGGGGATTGGACTTGATGATCTCTGGAGGTCACTTCCAATCTCTAAGGTTCTGTGAATATTCCAAAGAAGATAAACTTATGCTATTTAGGCAATCTTTCTGGATATGTCCAACAATAACATATCTAGAAAAAAAGGCAATAGAAACATTGAAAATTAAAAGATATGCAGGGAAAACGTTTGGGGGAGGGGAGGGGAGGGGTGGGGTGAGGAGGGTGGAAATTAAGTTAGCTGGATTTCCCTCTCCATTTTGCAGAATGTGACAGGAGCAAATATAATCTCTGTTCAGTTTCTCCTTCATGTTCTCAACAGCCTTTTTGCACCTTTTTCAAAGTGAAATTAAATGTTACTGCCTTTCAATCTGCTGTCAAGAAAAGATCAGCCCTATAATACAACATTGGAAAATACAGACAATGAGGATGAGGAATAGATACACACATAGTATTTATACTTATCTAGTCACAAACATGAATTTATATATCCCCTACTCTCCCCTATTTTTATAAATTTTAAAAATAGAACAAAAATGTATTCTGAGAGGAAAATTTCTACAAGAAGCGGGGAAAGATCTGCATTTTGATTTAAGGAATTTAGGATCCCATCCCCACACTCTTTACGGTTTTTAAAGCAATTATGCACGTTTGCATAAACACTTCAAAATCATCAAAAGGTGTTTTATCAAAACAGCACTTAAGTTTTACATATGTTTCAACACAAATTAGTATTCAGAATTAAACAGCAAGTTGATTAAAAAAAAACCTGTGTCAGCTGTCATTTTAAACTCTACCCAGCCATATAGAGAGGGTGGACCTAAAGGAAAGCAGGCAAAGACTGGGCTGAAGTGATAGATAGCTTCTTTCCAAATCATTTCTGTAATTTAATTATCTTATTAATTCTCTCACTGCCCTAGATTCCCAGCTACTCCTGATGAATTTTATCACTACCGGAAAGCCTGAATAATAATTACTATAGCTGTGATGTTACTGGAACGGTAGTGACACAAGGATATTGCAAGGTAAGGCCAACAATAATACACTGAACACAATAATACACCGAGACAATAAAAAGATATGTGGATGTAGCTGGGCTTCCTGCAGACACAACCAATACCACCATGGTGAAGATATGCTCTTAATTTATAGCCATAAAAAGCTAAACTACGGCAACAAATTAATTACTTTGGAACAAACAGACACTCAATATGAAGCCAGACCATGACACTCAAGGGCACATCCTGTAATAACGCTGATGTCCTGATAGTCAGCATATTCCTAACACAAAAGTATACACATACGTGCAACGTGAATGCTTTGACAAGTATTGGGAATTTATGCCTTTAGTGAAGTGCCTGGGCATACCAACTGTAATCAGCACTGGCAGTAATTTTAATATAGGCTGATAGGAATTCCAAATGGAGAGACTTGGTTCTCAAAAACCTCCAAGTCAAGTGAAGAAGAGTTGGGGAGCAAATAAAAAACCAACTAACACAATTCCAAGATCAAAGACTACTCTGAATGTCACCATCTCCAAGCTGCTGGGCTTTGAACTGGCCAAGCTGGCAGCCCTTGTCTTGGCCAGAGGCACTCTGTGCTGGGTTAAGAACTGACTGGAAGGCCAGGCCAGTCAGTGGTGGTGAGTGAAGCCACATCCAGTTGGCAGCCCATCACTAGTGCTGTGCCCCAGGAATCAGTGCTGGGTCCAGTCCTGTTTAATATCTTCACTGATGATCTGGATGAGGGCATGAGTCCATCATCAGTAAGTTTGGAGATGACATCAAGTTGGGAGCATGTGTCGATCTGTTGGAGGGTAGGAGAGCTCTGCAGAGGGACCTGGACAGGCTAGACTGGACAAATGGGTGCAGTCCAATGCCATGAGTTTTAACAAGTCCAAATGCCACGTTCTGCACTTTGGCCAGAACAACCCCATGCAGTGCTACAGGCTGGGGACAGAGTGGCTGGAGAGCAACCAGGCAGAGAGGGACCTGGAAGTGCTGATCGACAGGTGACTGAACATGAGTGGGGAGGTCATTCTGCCCCTGTACTCACTGCTGGTTAGGCCACACCTTGAGTACTGCGTCCAGTTCTGAGCCCCTCAATTTAAGAAAGATGTTGAGTTGCTTGAATGTGTCCAGAGAAGGGCACCAAGGCTGGTGAGGAGCCTGGAACACAGCCCTATGAGGAGCAGCCGAGGGAGCTGAGGTTATTCAGCCTGGAGAAGAGGAGGCTCAGGGGAGACCTCATTGCTCTCTACAATTACCTGAAAGGAGGCTGTAGCCAGGCAGGGGTTGGTCTCTTCTCCCAAGCACCCAGTGACAGAACAAGAGGACACAGTCCCAAACTGCGCCAGGACTGGTATAGGCTGGACAGTAGAAAAAAAAGTCTTCATGGAAAGAGTAATTTCCCATTGGAACAGGCTGCCCGGGGGAGGCAGTAGAGTCACCAATCCTGGAGGTGTTTAAAAAGAGGCTGGATGAGGTACTTAGTGCCATGGTTTAGTTAACTAGAAGGGTTAGGTGAGAGATTGGACAGGATGATCTTAGAGGACTTTTCCAACCTGGTTAATTCTGTGATTCTGAACGCAACAACTGCACTGGGCCAGAAGTTTTTAGGGAACGGGCAAATCTATTGTCAGGCTTGAGCATCACACAAAGACAAGGGTTTGGATAAGATACTGCCTGTCCCTCATCCAGACAGCAAGTAGGCCAGATTGCAGGTAAGTGTCTGCACATACTTATAACAGGCTGTAGCCAGCTGGCCAAATTTCAGATGTCACTCTCAGCACTGGACTACTTTCACTCAGCCTTTTGCCTTCTATTTCTGGATGAAAAGCAACGCAAATACATGAAGCAGTTCATCTGGGTTTGTACAGCTTTCTGGGCTAGTATTTCAGATCTATAAGCAGATAAATAGCACCACATTTCAAGCAAAGAACTTACCACTGTTTTAGTACTGCTTTGACAAGGTTAAGAAACACCTCAGGTAAGTAAGCAAAACAACTTTGAGACGATTACATTAAAAGGCTGTATTTAGACACAATTAAGTGATAATATGTGGAGGATTCCATATGCAAAAGCCATCTACTTTCTAAGGAGGAACAAGAATCTGAGGGAATGTATTCATTATTAGAAGACAAGTCTGGCCAGAATAAGTGTAACAGTGAGTGATTCACGGTTGCCAGTCACTAGATATGGAAATAGCTTGCTCATGAACTGTTCAAACGTCCCTAACTTCAATACCCAGGGGCAATACAAAGCTGTGCAAAAATAAAGAACCTAGTCACAAATATGTCAGTTTTCTGAAATTACAAAAGAAAAAAACCTCCTATGATTTATTTCACTTCAGATGTACATAATAAACTGGAAAGTAACAGTTTATCCTGCTGGGCTGACTTCAATGTTTAAGTAGTTTAACAAGGACTGGTTTGGGCTGTTTTAAAAAAAAATGCAATGTGTTTAAATACACACATATACATCTATATAATGCACAACCAGACAATTCTAATTTAATAGAGCATTTGAATGTCTCTACTTTGGCTACTGTTTTGCTATGTTTTGAACCAGTTCCTTTGATAATAAACTCCAGTGATAACTAAAAAAAATAAATAAATTGCAATTTCCAATCATTCGGTTTCAAAGGCATATTGCAGACATGCACATTCTAGGTACTTCACCATTATCAGAAGTAGAAAATAAACAAGAAAAACAAAAGTAGCACTGGCATGGCACTATGCCATGTCACTCTTTAAGTTGCTTTATCACAGGGTAAATAAAGGTATTAAAAGCATCTCTTTCTGATTTCCAGTAGTGCTACCACTTTTCTTTTTACAGTGCCAAGCACATTACTGAAACCTGCCAGGCATTTCATTACTGAAACAACCCAATCTCCCTTCCTCTGTAGAAAAACAATTAAATAGAAGAACAGAATCTAGAACTCCCTTAAAGGTTCTCACCCTTGAATTCCTTACACATAGCTAACATTACCAAATCTGTACTATTGTATTAATCTACTGGGGAAGAAGAAGAAAAAAAAAAAAAAAAATGAAACCACAAAAACCCCAAAATGAACACCACAACACACCATAAAACTTGCATTTTTGGCTACTCAATAGGTCTTTTCTATCTTAAACTGCTGATTGTAATTGTGTCTCTTTTCCAGGATTTCCCTTGAATATGATATTTTAAATCTTTTTGCCCTTCAGCTAAAACATGTGTGTTAAAAAGTGACATATCTGTATGTACTGGCCCAAATCTGACCTCTTCCAATGGCGAATCTAGGAAGATGCAGTACCTTACAAGATGATTACCTCATCCACTACACTCCATGGCTGGCAGCACTGGAGGCATACGCTTTATCTTATTTCCAAAGTCCATTTAATCTTTCAGAACTACTCTCCAAACATCTCTAACAAAAATATCCCCATAATAGATAACTCTTCAGAACAGTATCTGCTATTAGAAGTGAAGGCACAGCTCCCATCACATCACACATTTTCAAACCTATTTCCCTAAAAGCATGAGACCTGCAAACCAGCTTACAACAACACTAAAGTTTCTCATGTGCAGCCTTACAGAAAAGGAAAGAAATTTTAAACAGTTGTTCCTCATATTTCCACTGTTAGAAAGAGTGTTGGAGTGCCAGCAAAAAGGGGTGAGCGAGATCAAGCCTTAGAATCCATTAGCAAGTCTGAACTGCCTTTGTATGCACTTGGAAGTGTGAAAATTCAGACATTAACAATTTCATAGAACAGGCAACAACAGCAGCTGTAGCATTTATTCCCAATAGGTCATAAAAATCACAAACAATAACATTACAAATTAAGAAAAATTAATACAATTGCTCTACATCACACTTCAATGGGAAGTACAAGCATAGCATGGGAGGAGTTTACAATTTATTGGCAAAGCATCTGGACCAACGGCAAACATGGGGAAGGGGAATGGCAAGGCAAAGGGGAACTAAACAGAAAAGTATGATAGATCGGCAAGGCAAAGTGGAAGAATGTTTAACTAGCTGGAGATATACTGAGGAAGTTGCATTAAAACTCTTATTTCAGGAAACCTGGTACATAAGAAAACAGCTTCTGAAAGAATGCCTCAGGCTACTCAGCGGAAAATAATAACTACTGGGCAACAGCACTGTATTTAAAAGAAATGCTAGTAAATTATTTGCATAGTTGCCTGCAGCCTAAACTGCCAACAATCACAACCTATTCTTTTAAAACAAAGTTCAGGTATAAATAACATACTAAGGATCCAAGCAATGCTGTATTATGAGGAACAATTTAAGAAGTTTTCTGAGAGATTTTCCAAATGAAGAAAATGAAGAAAACGTAAGTTGCCTACTATTTGAACATCCAGAGTGGGGGGGGGGGAAACAAAAACAAACCAAAACACTTATGTTTATAGAAAGCATAAGATTTAATCACTGGGAAGTCAAATCATTTATCTTTAAAGCAACAGTGCTTTGTTAAGTACTTGCACAGTGCTTTGAAAGATGCCTCTCCAGCAAGGACCACAGATACTAGGAAACTACCTTAAAAAAATAAATAAATAAAATCTGCCAATCAATTCATCATCAATTAACTTTCTCTCCCTGGTCTTTGGAAAAGAACTTCAGCCTTCCAACTTTCTTTAAAAAAAAAAAAATCTGCCAATCAATCCATCATCAATTAACTTTTTCTCCCTGGTCTTAGGAAAAGAACTTCAGCCTTCCAAATTATTCACCTTTTTTTTTTTTTAATAATTTTAAAATAAAAATTCTGTATGCTGAATTTAAGGTGCTGGATTAACAGATATAAGCAGTAAGTTTGTTTATCACTAAGCAGAAGAAATACTCCCACAGTACAGCTAATCAGTGTTTCAACATGATCTGAAGTAATCATCTGAAACGGTAATAAAGTTGTTCAGTCCTTGCTCTCCCTGTAACAGTATATTATGTTACTCAGACATGAACTACATTTAAAATCCAATATATGGGTATCACTAATCAGCCAGAAAGTAGCAGTATTATTTCACTTCTACTCCACCAAAGAGTAATCCTTCACCATATACTATCTTGACCTTCTCAAAACAATCCTACAATCCCTTTCTTGAATGAAATACTGTCTTCACCCAACCTTGAAGTGTTTTAGTACTTGCTATTGTAAAATAAACTAACAGAAGAAGCAGAACTCATACAAAATTCTCTTCTCTTTCTTCTCTTCACCAAGGTATTCCAAAATTTTGAGGAGCGAAAAGACAGATGGATTACTTTCAGCTGAATCAATTCTTTCATCCAACTCACCATGAACACTAATGACAATGCAGGAGATGGCACACGGTACACATGTAATGCTAGGTCAGTTTAAACCAGGTGCAGAGCTGCAACCATCTGACTTCCAAAAAACAAACAGGGTGATCAGGAATTATTTCTGTTCCATGAATGATATTGCAGCCTCAGTATTTGTCTTTCATATACAATATTGTCTATTAGGCTGCACATTGCTAGAGCTAAAGGGCAAGTATCCACACCAGGTTTAAATAAAACATAGTATTAAGGTACTCACTGGCAACTAGGAACAGCATAGTTTGGAAAGAATCCAAATTTATCTGCCCTTGCATGTAAATCTGAAAATACGAAAGATTACAGGCTCTATTAAAAAAGTCTCACCAAAAAAAGTACTTGAAACTGGATTCTGACTTGGTTCTGCTTGTGACTACACCATTACAAACCATTTGTGAAGAGCTTAAGTTCAACAGCTGCAGAGAAGTTACAATGAATATATTTTCTTTGGGGTTTTGTTTGGTTGGTTGTTGCTGTTTTTACTTAGAGAGTTATCTTTCATATGATGAAGAAACCCACTAGTTTACAAATGTCTTTTCAAATTAGGCCCATAATAATCTTATCACAGGATGAAAAAAACTCAAAACAACAAAAAAAGGAGCATCAGCCTTTCTGATGGTTGTTTACTCTGCTTCTTGTACTTCTCAACTTAGGAAAGTTTCCCAGAGAGACTGAGTTTTACCAGTCAAGTGTTACACAAAGAAAGAGGTTTCCATTCTTTTTTTTTCCCCAATACTGTGATCCAGCTTCACGTTATAAGCAAAGTATTGCAGGATGTTGAAATTAATTTAACACCCCCACTGTTTGCTGTTTAGCAAAGAATCAGGAGTTGCTCATACGTGAAGAAATTGGATAAAAATCTTTCTATTAGAAAGTAAGTCTGAGTATTATTACAACTGCTGGCAAGAATGCAAAATTATTTGATTTGCTACCAAATCCAAAGCCACTTGGTTTCCCTAGTCAGAGCCCAATTCTTGCAACCACGTTCCAAGATGACAGTTTATTGTACATAGAATTGTAGAATGGTCTAGGTTGGAAGAGACCTCAAAGATC